>OW240914.1:278172479-278497096 GCA_933207985.1 Pelobates cultripes | reverse complement strand
CTATGGACAAAATACTAGAGACATTAAAAATCCATGAGCTCAAGTAAAGGAATATATACACAATGTCTGATCTCAAAGCATTTCAGGGAATAGTGTATTTCAGGAATATACAATGTGATGGGAGAGAGAAGTTGCCAGCCAGCTATGCCAGCTTCATCTACAGTTATTCCAGCAGTACATTTACAAACAAATAAATGTAATGAAACAATAAATTAAAAACTAAATTTGTGCACGTCAAAAGAAATTCTGTTGTTTTTTTTTTTTCAAATTGATACTGTTTGAATTTTCTCAGTTCTCAAAAATGACAAGGAAAGCCCTAAAATAAAGGGGAAAATGCAGATAGTGTCCATTTGACAAAAAACAAACAAATAAAAATAAAAAACAAATCCCAAACAAGGAATTAGTGATTCAAAGCTGGTGTTAAGCGGCAGTAGTTTTATGAGCAGATTCAATTTGGTGATGACTTAGAGTATTAATGACAGCGGTCTAAATACAAAGCATAGAAAAGTCACAGAAAAAGCAGACATCTTCGAGAAAGTACCACTAAAGTTCCATAGATACAAAACAGAACCTGAGGAGCAGAAGACTTAGGAAAGAGTCCCATCATCCAGTGCTGTAGTCAGATAGGCAACTGAAGTTAACATTTAGATTATCATCTAATTAAATAAACCCTACTTTGTTTTCTGAAGCATAAATAGAAACCACATCAACACATTACTCACAACCCAACATGGTTAGAGTCGATAAAGGGAGAGACATGACGAGTCAGACAAAATGTTACATTTGGTACCTGATTTGGAATATAAAGTTAAGAATATTAAGACTGAATTTGAAATACAGTACTGAGTAGAATGTGACCAAGATTAATATTTGGGAGCTGACTGTTCCATATCTTTTAGGAGAGGAATACTCTAAATTTAAGACAAAGACTTTATAATGTAAAAGTTCAGTGTGCAAGCCACTGAAAATGTATGAAAATGCTGCTTAGGGATGCCCTTGCACTTATTAATATTTTTTGCATTTGTATAAAGCCAGCTTAGTCCACAGTGCTTCACAATAATAAAAATCTGGATGTTACAAGAACAATATGTAAATGAAGTTCAGGCTCTAAAGAACTTCAATCTGATATACTAATTTCTGATGATACTCTAGTAATGAACTGCACATGGACTTTTGAAAAATAACAAATACTTTTGAATGTACATGGTATGTTAATGTATTTTTAGCGAAAATTAATATTGTGCATTTATTGTGATTTCTTCTTTCAAATTGTTTCACTGATCCCAAAACTGTTAAACATAAATATAACGTGAAAGTATTCAGCAGTGGTGCAATGAGTAAACTTAATGTGTTCTGGCAGTCATTATATATAACAGGTGAAAAAATAACAAATTATATTGTCACACCAAGACATTTTGTCAGCTCTGCAAACTGCGTAAATATAAAGAAAATCAATAGTGGTGAATATTTTATTCTGCGAACCTGAGGGCAGTAACACTCACCTTGTAACCTTTGCTAAACAATTCAAAGAGAAAAACTACAATAACTGTCAGAACAACAACCAAGTAAATTGTATTACAGTTGCAACTGACAAAAGAACACCAGCTACAATGACATAGTAAAAGAAAATATACCATGAAACATTATACAACGCAAATAAAATACACTGTGAAATATGGCATAGAGCTAGGAAGAAGCATATAAATAGTCTCTCAAAACACAAAAATGAACACAATAAAATGTTTTATTACTGAGGGTAAGAGTGTGACGTATTTGTATAAATAGCAGAGAGTAGCAAAAGTAGAAAACTCAATAAAAAGCACCTGGCAAAGGAATTAGAGTGCTACTGGGTCTAATATTTTTATATTGCATACCATTTCTTCAATTGGTGAAAATTATAGGAAAAATAATGTGTTGCCTTTTGTAGTGGAGCAATGGAAGGAAACAAAGTATATATACAGGGTTGTTCACTAATGCGTGAATTATTGGGAAAAGTTGACTTACCTTGATAATTCAGTGTGTGAAAGAATTAAATTACATAGTTTTTCACTAAAGTGATAAATCCTAAGTACATTCAAGGTGAATTAATTGCCAAAACAGCCAAATTGCAAAAAGTCAGCTGGACTTCTAGTTTGGCTATTTTGGCCATTTAACCAAAAATTCACTTTGAATTCAATTTAAATTCCTCACAATTCTCTCTTCTAGTTTATCCCTGTTGGGCTTCCTTCCTCACACACTGGAAGAATTGATTCCATTGGAAACCTTAAAGTGATACTTTTGGCACCCAGACCAGTGTTAATTTTGTTGACTAACAATTTGAGTCAGATTTTAGTCGACTAAACTTTGAGATTTACTTGACTAAAACTAGATTAAAACTAAAACTAAAACAATTCAAATTAGTAAAATACAACTAAAAATAAAATGGCTTTTTAGGAAAAAAAACTACACTTTTCTATGTAAACAAAAGGCCTATTTCTCTCAAATATTGTTCACAAATCTGTCTAAATCTGTGTTAGTGAGCACTTCTCCTTTTCCGAGATAATCCGTCCACCTCACAGGTGTGGTATATCAAGATACTGATTAGACGGCATGATTACTGCACAGATGTGCCTTAGGCTGGCCACAATAAAAGGCCACTCTAAAATGTGCAGTTTTACTGTACTGAGGAGCCTGGGGTGTCCGGGGGGCCCGAAAAACAGCCAGTATCTGGTGTGACCACCATTTGCCTAACGCAGTGCAACACATCTTGCATAGAGTTGTTCAAGTTGTTGATTGTTGCCTGTCGAATGTTGGTCTATTCCTCTTTAATGTCTGTGCAAAGTTGTTGGATATTGGCAGGACCTCTAACACGCAGTTGTATATGCCGATCCAGAGCATCCCAAACATGCTCAATGGGTGACATGTCAGGTGAGTATCCTGGCCAGGCAAGAACTGTGATTGTGGCAAACCCTGCCACTAAAATACGAACTGTTCTGTGCGAATGAACACTGGAGTTATTATAAGCGAATATGTGCAAAGGCAGAGACTCAATTCACGAACGGACTATACTGTTATTCATGCTGTTATTCATGCGAATGCCCTGAAACTACCGAACGAGAGACCACCCCGGGGTGTTCATGTGTCTCCTATTAACCAAAGATACAATGTTGCGAAGTGTGTTAAGTGCGAGTGTGTGTGGCCGCCATTTCGCCTACCGAACACCGGCCATCTTACGCACGAACAGCGGTACTTGGTCGTCGAACGCCTGGAACTCAAACTGGGCATAACCAAGTTCCGCTAAGACCTCCAGCACGCTGAAAAAGCACGAAGCAAACACACGAACACCTCGGCATTCGGTATGTGGAATCCCACGAACGAGGGGATTCATTCGAACGGTAAAAGAAGCCTGGATGCCTCAGCCGTTCGGGACTTTTGATTCACTAGAAAAGACCGACCGCAGGGCCAGAATTCATGGAACTGTTTTCGGCTACTGAGCCCGTGCGGTCGGTCAAATCTTTCACTGGCTGTAACTCCCGAACCCCTGGTCCGATCTGGGTGAATTTTGAGTATGTTGCTCACCCAGATCAGGGCTACCAGGGGACCCCTTATTTAACCCTGTACCCCCTGTATTTAGGGGACATCCACAAATTGGGGAAAACTCTGTACATATTAATCTGGTTAATTGTTAATCTAAGGGGAGGAGAGGGATGGGAGGTGGCCACGATATGATTGGGTACTGTAGTAATTATGAAAGTTACCTCCCTTGCATGGGAGAAATGCATAAAAGCAGACCTGTGAATAAAGCTGAGAGTTGACTCCCAGACTATGTGTCGTCTAGTCCTTGGGGAGGTGGATTATGCTGTGTTCCTGTGATTTTGTATGCTGAATCTTTGTTCCCAGCGGAGAGCTATTGGATTAACCCCTGCTACTCAGCTACAGGGATGTTTTCAGCTTCCAAGAATTAGGTACAAAACTTTGCAACATGGGAATGTGCATTATCATCGTGGATGAATGACCCAGCAGTGGGCCTCAGGATCTCATCACGGTATCTCTGTTTTGGATTGAGTAAAAACCTTCATTTTGCTCTCAAAAAAGTATTGATCTATATATATGTGGTGAATACACAGGACACGCTACCTTTGGACACTTTTGGAATACAGAAGGATACATATCCCCATCCTCCCAGACTCATACTGCACTATAGTAGGAGCAGAAAAAAATGGGGGATGGGTCTGCGCCGATGTGTACACTGAGTGTTGAGTCCAATGTATATTGTCGTGTCCAAAGTTCTACTTTTGGTGGGGTTCAAAAGGTACGGTATCGTGGAGAGTAGTCCAAATATAAGAAGTAGAAGAGATCTTACTTACAATTAACAGAGCTTAACCCAGCTCTGGTGTGGATAGCTCGCAGCGGTATTATCCCCGCTTACAGGATATTCGGCAAGTGTCCTCTTCTTTGTGGTAGCAGGTGGCCGTAGTTGGGGAAGATAAAATGAAGACAGTAATGGTGCAGTATGTTCTACACTGATAAAAAATATAATAAAATATGATTGATACACTCACATTCGGTAGAGCTTAGGCTAGCTCTAGTTGGTTAAGCGTACACCGGTATCATCCCCGCTTATGGGATATATGAGGAGTGATCTTGATCGGAGTATCAGGAGCTCGAAGAGAAGGTAAAACAGCGATAGTGCTCTCAATAAAATCTTGAATGGTAAAATAAAATAATAAAATATACTCACAGTGTATAGGGCAGGCTAACTGCTCTATGTAACAGCATAGGTGGTATAATCCCCACCTGGGATTCTTGGAGTATGGTATACAGGACTTAAAATAATAATAAAAAAAAATAAAAAAATAATAAAATAAATATATATATATATATAAATAGAAAGATATTAAAATAGCCAGGTAATAAAAAAAGATGATGGTTTATATGTAAAAGTGACCAAAATCTTTTATTAACAATATATAAAATAGTATAAAATATACAATATACAAAATATATTTGTATTCCAAGGACACCAGAGGGAATCCTTGTTTGGGACTGCTGCCTCTCTGACTAGCGCTGACTCAACCCCCCGTTTTGTCATACTGCACTATACTGAATGTGAACTCTAAACATATAAGGTTTAATTTTCATTGTCTATGGTACCCTAGATTATTTATCCAAGGGGATTATCACTAAGCGCTGGCACTTTTTCTGTATAAACTTTAGTTTGTGGAATGTTCAGCTGCTAGCATATGTGATCACAGTTTTAACTATTTATACATAGTATCTGTATTGAATGTGAATGTCTATATTTCTTGAAAAAAACCTGTTGCTTCACTTTTAAAGCAGTATGTCAAAAAGTCAGAGGTATATTTGGAAAAACCTTCAACCACCAAAATAAATTCATATTTATTAACTTATAAAAAGAAAAGTACAAGACAGGCTGATGTCAAGAATACAGATATTACGTAAATGGTATGTAAGCCAAAGGTCAAGGAATATAGACATCAGAATATTCAGGAGCCAAGCCAAAGTTCAAGGAATACAGAGATACAGAGATCAGAATAGTCAGTAAGAAAGCCAATGTCAAAATACACAAGAAACAATACCAGAAACACACTCTAACCAGAATGGAAACCACGACAGGGCACAGAGAAATAAAGAAAAAAGGTTTAAATAGCCTAAGGTGCTCCTTGATTGGCTGCAGGGGAGCATGTGACAGTGAAAGTGTGTGTGACGTCACACACATGTTCCCATAGTTAGGCACTCAAGGGGTTAAGTAAGAATTTTAAAAGGTTCTTACTTGCAGCGGCCGGCGTCTCTAATGAGTACAGACCCTGCCGCTGTGTGAGGGGAGGAGTGCCTGTCAGTGGACAGCAGGCATCGCAGGAGGAGGCAAGTGATCGGCGGCATTCCCATTACCACATGGGAATGCAGCCGCAATGAGATGTGCCCGCCTGATCCCAGTCCACTCCTGGGCAGGAGTAGACCCGCAGGCGCCTTAGACAGGGTAAGTATTCAGCGGCATTCCCCTTGCGATGTGGGAATGCCGCTGTGACGAGATGAGCCCGTCTGGCAGGAGCAGACCCCTTGGGTGGCATGACAATAATGTTCCATACATACGGCAAGGGTAGGCCACCTTTGACACTCCAGATGTTGTCCCATAATGCTCTTACAGCCAAAATGCTGGCAAAGCATCGGGGGAGATGTAGTCCACAACATCTGGAGTACCGAAGGTTGGTGTAAATAGGAGCAATTAATCCAGAACATAAGATAACTTAGCAACTTACAAAATTACTTACAAGTTGGTAATTTACACTGCCAACATGCAAGAGTAAAAAAAGCAGCTGTATTTTAAACACATACCTCCACACATTCCAGAAATAGGCTTCTGTGTTTTCATTGTAGGTACTACCAATACAGGACATTGATAGACAAGGTAAGCATTTCATGTATTGTCAATAAAAATAACTTTTTGTAATGCCAAGCATCATTGAGCAAAGCTGTAATTGTGCTTTTCCCCATTCATTAGATTTTAGCACAATAACTACATCAATAAAAATTTAGTCATTTAAAGCAGTAGCACTAGACTAGGAATAGGTTTAGGGGAAATACAATTAGGTGTCTTAGTGACAAGGAGGAAAAAAGGGCACAGCTTGGATATGATCCCAGGCAGATTTATTAAGGTATACAGAGCACTATATCCCTCAATGTATTTTCCTGAGATTATATGCAATTATTGCCACTCCAAGGTAATCGATAAAACAGAAAAAGACTAGGCATTAATTGCATATAATCTCAGGAAAATACATTGAGGGATATAGTGCCCTGTATATCTTAATACATCTGCCTGGGATCTTATCCAAGTTGTGCCCTTTTTCCTCCTTGTCACCAAGACACCTATTTTTCTATTTTTATCAATTACCTTGGAGTGGAGCCTCTCTAGACTGGTACAAATCAGATTTCTCTTATGTTGACGTGCGCCTTCTCATTCCTATAGAGTTAGTGACAGTGAGGTTCATGATTGAGGGATAAAGTCTACTTGCTGAGGGACATTGCCAGCTTAGGACTTGCAAAAGCATTAGAAGTCATAGCCACCTTTAATAGATAAGAAAAATCATTATAATGCATAGCACTTGGGCTTAATGAAAAAAAAAAAATATATATATATATATATATATATATATATATATATATATATATATATCTCATCGACCAGATGTGTAAAACCTTGAAACCAAACGGTATTATTCAGAGCATATAGTGCATATTTAACATTCTCTCCATGGACTGCCTCTGAAATGATCTTAAAAATCTATTTTCAGAAAGGTTTGTTGACCTTCAAAGCCTTTTATAATTAGGTTCTATACACCTAAAAGAGCTTATGTCACCCTGCATTTCTTTTTTCGACAGTAAAACTAGTTTCCTTCAATGCCCTGAGTACAAAACTTGAATCCCATGCTATTATCCATGTTTCTAATTTTTATTCTCTGGTCCATTCAGGCAGAGGCTTTCAAACTATTATGTTGTATAACCCATGTTCTCAAGAAGCCAGTTAGTTATATATATATATATATATATATATATATTTAATATTTATTTTCAGCCTTTAGATAACTCTATTCATTTCTTTTATAATCTCTCACATTTCCATATATTTATATACAAAATTGTGCTGTTGAAATTTCCATTTTAAATATTAATATATTGCTACCTAGTTTGACACATCTGGAAGTAGGTCAGTGCAATTGTACATTGTTTCCTCAAGATTGGTGCCCAATGTAAAACTTAAATGTAAAATGAGTTGAATTACAAAATATGTTGTCTAGCAAGCCTGAAATGTAAATTGTCCACTTAATTCAGCTATCTACTAATGGAAATTTGAATACAAATACAGAAATTTGACCATCCTTCACCATGTTTTTTGACCTTAACCCTATCTCCATTATGATTTACCCCAAAACAGTGCCTCTGAATGTCAGCTACCCAATCCCATGCTTCCAGTTTGTGGCCCAGCCTCAAGTGCATAATATTTAACCCCTTAAGGACACAACTTCTGGAATAAAAGGGAATCGTGACAGAATATTTCCGTCATGTGTCCTTAAGGGGTCAAGCAAATATATCATTTATAAATATTTATAATATTTAAATAACACTACATTTGCTATAATTCCTTCCACGAGCCCATATTCAAAGAAGCATTACTATGCCACAGGGTCCTAGGATTGAAACCCTTTCTTCATTCTTCACATATGAGTGGTGAATGGGGCTGAGCAAATACTTGGTTCCAGGACCTTTGTTTTATCCATGGACCCATACAGCTGCCTAACACCAGTTTATGGTTAATCATGCTCAGCCCGTATTCTCTTTTTTTGTTTTATACCTAATGCCATATAATTTTGCATTTCATTCCATATTTCATATAATTCCAAATTGCATTTCAGAATTCTATTTGCCATTTCATTCCATGTTCAAATATGCAAAGTTATCATATCCCATAATTGGATATGCTGTTATTTTCATTTCACCCCATGATCTCATATGCCGTATCATTCTAATTTCACATAACAAATACACAGGGATATGAAGAAATGAAAAAAAAAAAAGTGATAAATTAAGAAAATCAGAAATAGGTCAGAGGTGAAGATGACTCTTCTCAGCAATCTAAGAAGTTTAATATATAGAACAACATAACCGCAATGTGTTGGAGGTGTCAGAAGTTATGATTTATAACCATAAATGAACTGACTAACCCGGATTCTTGATTGATGCTAATTTAGAGGCGCACTAGCAAGGAATATTGTAAACAAAGAAATATATATATATATATATCTATATATATATATATATTTCTTTGTTTACAATATTCCCAATATTCCTGTGGCATAGTAATGCTTCTTTGAATATGGGCTCGTGGAAGGAATTATAGCAAATGTAGTGTTATTTAAATATTATAAATATTTATAAATGATATATTTGCTTGACCCCTTAAGGACACATGACGGAAATATTCTGTCACGATTCCCTTTTATTCCAGAAGTTGTGTCCTTAAGGGGTTAAATATTATGCACTTGAGGCTGGGCCACAAACTGGAAGCATGGGATTGGGTAGCTGACATTTAGAGGCACTGTTTTGGGGTAAATCATAATGGAGATAGGGTTAAGGTCAAAAAACATGGTGAAGGATGGTCAAATTTCTGTATTTGTATTCAAATTTCCATTAGTAGATAGCTGAATTAAGTGGACAATATATATATGTTCATTAACTATAAAATTCAGTGCAAAGACTTTAAAAAAAATAATATCAGTGATCAATAAGGCAACTAGTATAATAGCATGCAGTAAACACCCATAGGCAATCCTTCACATCAGGCAGCTAAACAAGTGTACATTTCACAAGTATCTCATTAAAACAGGCAACACATGATTTCTCTCAGCAGATGTTTAAAACTTAATTCTGTACTATGCATTAGTCATGATGAAATGATACACCGTCACACACTGGGCAGATGACGATGATTGTTCTAACAAAAGAAGTAAGAAAACCTCATCCTTATTTCCCTGCCGAACTTTGTTTCCATATATGAGGCAAAATCATGAAATTAGTATATTCGCTCTAGTCATGACAAAATTGGAATTAGAGACTGTACATACTACTGTTAGGAGACTCTCTTTAATCACATTTTGAGTAATCAAATTAATGATTTAGTCTGATATATGCTTTGAATTAACTAATTATGGATTGAAAGTAAATTAATACTTTTCCAACTAAATTTGAAGTTAAGATTCCTTCATCGCCACTTGCTATGGAAAGCAGTAGCAACTGGTGAGGTTTTAAGATGGTGATTCCACCAGAATTTTACTCTTCCTTAAACAGTATAGAGATATTCATACAATACACAGAGCTTAGCATAATACTGTGTCGCTCATACAATAAAACAAGTTGGGATAACATAAAGATATCAATAAAATATAAATAGCTGAGCACAGTACAGAGATAACCATACTATGATCAGAGCTGAGATTATAATATACAGATATGGCCACAATACAAAGAGACCAATACAATACACAGAGCTGGGTAGACTAGAAAGATACCAATACTGCAAACAGAGCTGAGTATAATACAGAGAAATAACAAACAGAGCTGGACACAATAAAGAAATTCTCATCACTATCCCAGGATCACTATGATGGATTACACAGAGCTGCAATATAGAAATCACCAGTACATGTCTCTGTAAAATGCTTTAGTTAGCACTCTCTCTCTCTCTTTCTCTCTCTCTCTCTTACTAGACCTCTCTTAGTTCTCCCTTACATCATCTCATCTTCAGTAGTGCTCCTGCTATGATAACTTTAGCTTTCTATTCAATTCTGTTGCTGTCATTAAAGGGACACTATAGTCACCAGAACAACTACAGCTTAATGTAGTTGTTCTGGTGAGTATAATCATTGCCTTTAGGAATTTGAATGTGGGACACGGTCACCTCCAAGTGGCCACTCCTCTTGCAGTGCTGCACAGCAGGCAGCAGTGCCATTCAGCGTCTCTACGCTCTGCATGGGGACGCTGAATTTTCCTCATATAGATGCATTGATTCAATGCATCTCTATGAGGAGGTGCTGATTGGCCAAAACGGCATTTGCCCCCCTTGCCGATTTTAGCCAATCCAATGCTTTCACCATGGGAAAGCATTGGATTGCCTAAAAATCGGCAATTGTGATAATGTCACCAAGGGGGCGGGGCCAGTGCCGGCAGACCCATGCGGCCCTGGAAATAAGGTGAGTTTTATTAATGTTTAAGGGGCTGAAGGGGGGGGGGAGCCACCTAAATGGTGGGTTTTGCACTACAGGGTCAGGAATACAGGTTTGTGTTCCTGACCCTATAGTGTTCCTTTAAATATGTCAGCTACATGTTAGCTCTCAGCACACAGTGTACCTAAGGTTAAATCAACACTATACTGATACACTCCAACCATTTTAGCTTTTCCTGATTCACTATTAGCTCTCAGCACAGTGTGCACAGAGTTAAAGCAGCAGGATACTGACTGACTCCTTTGCAGCAGGCAATATAATTAATATGCAGCGGTAATACAGAGCGAAACAGCAGCTGGCATGGTGAACAAAATCTAAATGTTTAAAGATCAAAAGAGATTGACATCAGATCAGTCCGCAGAGTCACAGCCCCAGTCCTGTAACTTCACAGCTTTTCAACTAGTGACAGTTTAAGTGTCACAGGTCTAAGCTAAAGAGTGACTAAGCACTTTAACAAAGTGTTTGTGTGTGTATATATATATATATATATATATATATATATATATATATATATATATATATATATATATATATTTATATATATTAAAGCAACACTATAGTTTCCTGAATACAAACATGTATTCCTGATTCTATAGTGATAAAAACACTAGTTAGGTTGCCGACCTAAAAAAAATCTAATTTAAAGAAAAATATTCATTACCAAACATAGATTGGGTGTTCGTTTAAAAAGTCATCTCCTCAATTTAATACTAAGGTTTCACAGACCCAATACATATTTTATGTCTACTTCTTTAACCCCTTAAGGACCAAACTTCTGGAATAAAAGGTAATCATGACATGTCACACATGTCATGTGTCCTTAAGGGGTTAAAGGACCACTATAGTGCCAGGAAAATATACTCGTTTTCCTGGCACTATAGTGCCCTGAGGGTGCCCCCACCCTCAGGGACCCCTCCCGCCCGGCTCTGGAAGGGGGAAAGGGGTAAAAACGTACTTTTTCCAGCGCTGGGCGGAGAGCTCTCCTCCTCCGATCCTCCTCTTCTCCTCCCCGTCGGCAAGAGCTGCGCGCGCATTCAGCCGGTCACATAGGAAAGCATTCATAATGCTTTCCTATGGACGCTGGCGTGCTCTCACTGTGAAAATCACAGTGAGAAGTACGCAAGAGCCTCTAGTGGCTGTCAATGAGACAGCCACTAGAGGAAATAGGGGAAGGCTTAACCCATTCATAAACATAGCAGTTTCTCTGAAACTGCTATGTTTATGAAAGAATGGGTTAAACCTAGCTGGACCTGGCACCCAGACCACTTCATTAAGTGGAAGTGGTCTGGGTGCCTAGAGTGGTCCTTTAATATATTTTACCTTGCTATCTGCAAAAAACAGTGCTGAAACTTAAATGTCTCTTCACTCTGGCACCAATACAGTTTTTTTTTTCTTACCTGGCAAACACTGAAAATGGCCAGCCTGGCAGCATATGGCTAGTGGGATCTCATGCATAGTCCACCTAGACATAGAAGATTGTTTTGTTTTACTCACACAAAATACAATATTTCAGCGGACATTCCTTCTGGCAATAAATATGTATATAAATGAAGTAAATAAAGTCCTGATCTCTTCCACATTCTTCCTAAATATGTTTAGGAATGACATTGGTTTGCTAAATCATGTAGCATCGTTCTTTCAATGTAACCACAATTATAAGGCTGGGCAGATTACTTATGTTTTTTGGTTTTTTTTTTTAAAATCATTTTTATTTAGTATTTACAGATAATAAGAATGCATGACATTGACTGAGGTGAATGAATGAAACATATTTCACAAAGTTTTTTTTGTTTTTTGTTTTTAATGGAAACAATTACATTCCCCTTAAGACTATATTCTGGATTTTTATTTATATTACTCCATTGGATTTAAAGAACTGAATTGCATTGGAATACACTATACAAGTCTATGCCAGACCAATCACAGAACTCAAATCCTTCACTGGGTCAGCACAAAGAAAAATCTCACCCAATCAGGAATAACAGACAAGAGGAAAGAGGATTTCATATATTTAAATATATTTTTCATGGAAAAAAAAAAAATTCTGTGCATAACAGTGGCTTGTATGTTTCTACACCCGTTTTATGTAAATACTGTGCTTGCAGTTTAAATGAATGCATGCTATTTAAGATTACTAATCAGATATAACTGTTATCTGTGATTGCAGCTACAGAAACATTAGGTGGCCACCTAATTTATCCATCTCCAAATGACATGGATCAGTATAATGAGGCAAATGAAACACAGCCCTATAAATGTAAAATAGTTATTTTTTTCCTCAGCAATTCTTCCTGACAGGTTTTTGACACATCTGTAGCAGAATAGTTGAAGTGACTGCAAGATACTCCTAGAGATGAGAGAAACACAAATATTAATGAGGCATTTTACGGTAATTCACGCGATACTCAGGATGTTCCAAATGTATTTTATTAATGCTAAATAATTCAGATTCCCAATTGAGTGTTTTCAAAATCCCATTTGAAAGAAAATTGGCCCATGCTTTGATTGACCTGATCTCACACGCAGATTTATCTTGTTCTCTTAACACGCAAAGTATTCTTTGAATATGATCCCATATATATGTACAGACGCAGGAACCAAATACACAACATTTAGAAAAAATGGACATTGCAACATTCACAAATATGGTAGATATGGACCCAGAATATTCCAATCAAAGTTTACTTCAATGCAAAGCCTAATCTAATATGTGAGACACTTCAAGCCAAACAATTATAATCTCTCTCCTTTTTTATGTTGCTGTATTATTGTATATTATTTTGCTTTTTTATATTTTTCAATTTTCACTTTCAATTTTCAAGATTAGAAGAACTATTTCTTGTTAAATGCTGTGTCACGTTTTTGGTTATGGGGCTGTAGTTTTCAGTGATGTAATGACACAATAACTTTTTTAAATTATTATTATTATAACTAAATCATATGTCCTTATTGTACAGTATATATCTTTGCACAGGCTGTAAAATGGCAGAGGTGAGAGGTTTGTATAGTAGATAAATGGAAAACAAAATGAGGGTGTGAAGATAGGATTAAAAAATAAAAGTACATCACAATAACAATAACAATAACAATAACATCAGGATGGTTTAGGACATAACATCATTTTGTTCAAGAAAAACAGTGCTTTCATTTCACATCAAATATTTATATATGGAACACAATTTAATATGAATAAAATCTAAAAAGTGTGAGAATTAAAACATTGTTATTTTCTGAATAGCCTTTTAACTGTAAATTCCATAATACTGTTAGCTTCCCCTGCGTGCCTATAGTGGTCCTTTAAACATGCATATTTGTTTGCTGTGATATCCCACGAGTACAACAATGCCCCAGGTTTCATGGTGTTTCGCAAAGTTACAGGGTCAAATAACAAGCTTTTAAGTTTCAGTTATTACACATTTGCCAGAGTGGTTTGCTGGGCCTATGCTGTCTTTGAGACCGTATGGCAACACCCAGGAATAAAAATTATCCCCATCATGACATACCATTTACAAAAGTAGACACCAAGGGTATTTAAAATGGGGTATTTCCAATCTTTTTTCATCTTTTTTAGTAGCCACTTAGTCACAAAACCTGGCCAAAGTTATAATAAAAAAAACACTCATATTTGTTTTCAAAAAGTATTAAAAAGAAAGAAGGAATACAGCACTCTTGCTGCAGTCCTGGTGCTACCAGACCTAGGGCTAGCTATTCCCACTGTAATAGTAGAAAAAGTTGTGGTCCAGACACTCGAGGGTTAATTTTGCAGCAGATTATTGGAAAAAGTGCAACGTTTCGATCTCCAAGAGATCTTTCTCAAGCTTTTTGTTGCACTTTTTCCAATAAAATCTGCAGAAAAATCAACCCTTGAGTGCCTGGACCAAAACTTTGTCTACTATATTTGTGTTCAGTGATGTTCAGAGTATCCTTATGTTTTTTTATGGTGTTTTGGAGAGCTACAGGGTCAAATATAGGGCTTGCAAATTAAATGCTCTGAAGATTCTGCCTAGGTTATTATGCATGTCTCTCAAATTAGAATTAATACATTCACATAATTATGTAAACATAATACTTAAATATACATGTGGGATTACAATTATATTTAAATTACATATAATATATATAATGTATGTCAGGATACACTTATATGCCTAACATGCAGAACTTAAGTAAAATGAAAGAAAACCTTTGAGGCGTATTACCAGGCCTTAGAATGGCAGGATTTAACGTATAAAAAGACAGGCTGAGGTCAGGAATACAGAGTATATGTAAACAGTAGGTAAGCCAAAGGTCAAGGAATACAGAAGTCAGAATAGTCAGTAAGAAAGCAAAGTTCAAAATACACAAGAAACAATACCAGAAACACTCTCTCGGATACACAAGAAACAATACCAGAAACACTCTCTCGGATAACCAGCATGGAAACCACTACAGGGCACACAGAAATGAACAAAAGAATGTTTAAATAGCCTTATTAAAAATAAATTATAAAGCATTGCAATCTAATTCTTAATTTAATCCATTAGGATTTAAGGTGTCTAACGTAAAAATTAATTTGGTTTCCATACCCAGCAACCAACTGAATTTATCTTGGGTTCTAAAATACTCTCCCTCCAATCCTTTGGGGTCCGAATGATTTACTCCTTGCACACTATCAATAACTGGAACATCCAATCCAAGGAGCCTTGTCTTGTATATATGCACTGAGATAATTTTGTTAGGTTGTCCATATAGTGGTTTGAATGCTTGCATACAGCAGAAGTCCAGTAAGCAATATGCCAGTATAATAGTGTCACATCATGCCATGTTCTGCGGAGATGTCTGGCTTTGGTTTCTGGTATCCAGTACTCTTTTTACAATTCCTGTTTAGTTGTTCTTGGTTTTCTATTCTATGTCTTGTTTTCTTTATGCTGGGTTTTTCTGGGTTCATTCCTGTAATCCGTCCCTGGAATTCCCAGTGTCCAGGTTTCTTTTAAATGTTTGTTTTATGTTGCCACATCCGTTTGTTTTCCATTCTCCTTTGGTTTCAGTCTGGACCTGCAGCAGTGTTTCAAGTCTCTGCCCTTTCTTGCAGGTAAGTGCTATTGTGGTTTAGTATGGTTCTTTTAGCGAACATTAGGCAGTGTAGGACCTGCCGAATATGGGGTACATTGTCGTTGTTGGCAGGCTTATGCAATGTATGATCATATAATGTAACTAAATCCCCATACTTTTCATATATAGTGCTTAGTTATGTCTCCTCTTGTTTTGCCTATCATATCTTGTCTTGTTTTAGTTTGTATTCCCAGTCCATGTACAGTCCTGTCCTGCCCCTGTTTAGTTAATGTTCCCTTATGTATTGTGTACATGTTCTGGGTTTAGCTTCCTATCCTTCTCTGGTTCTGGGTTCTATTAGTTCTGTCTTGTTTTCATGTTTGGTGACTACCCTAGCCTTGCCTTGTTTCTGTACTGCCTCTTTGTCAGTCTCAGACAATCTTATGGGGAAGCACTGTGATTGGATCAGGCCACCACTTTTGATGATGTCAGCAGACTACTTGTTTTTTTTTTAGGCAAACAGCATGCATATCTACAGCTTCAGGCTTGAATACAGTAAGATTTTGATATATTTATGGAGGCATGAGGGGCCCAGGGGGGCTAGATGGTGGTTTTAACACTATACATGTTGTGTTCCTGACCCTATAGTGATCCTTTAATAAATGTATATATTACTTGATGACATATTTTTATGTGAAGCATTGATCATATTTTTCTAAAACATTTATGTAAATTTGTTATATAATATTACTATATATAAGATTATATTTCAGTTATATATATATATATATATATAGTAAGTGAAGAAAGCAGGATGCACTCACGGACTTGAAAATTCAAAAGTGGTATTTTATTCCATCCAAAAAATAATCGACGTTTCGGTCCACACAGGGACCTTCCTCAGGATTAAGTGACATACATATACTCTGAAACTACCTCCAATATATAGCATATTACATAAATCTAAAATGACTTACCCAGATGATGTAAATCTTCCCCGGCGTTCACCTCTGAACACCGCGCATGTGCGCTCTATCGAGTGCCCTCACGCTGACCCGCGGTCCATGCGTGATGACGCGAAAAAGACGCCGTTTCCACGGCAACGTTTGTAGCCATCACCATGGAACCGCTGTGAATACAAAGTAACGAACAAAATTACCCGATAGTGGAAAACTTTAAAAGTGAAGAGAAGTGGATTAAATAATTATCTACATACAAAAACAAAGTTAGGTCTATAAGGTCAACCCCAGAGATTACTAATCAGGGACAAATGCACTTTAAACTTTTAGATGAGGCACATATAATATCATTTTGATTTTACAAAATCATATATTTATAATTATTAATTTTTAATTTTTAGAAAAGGAAGATTATAGTTATAAGTACTTCACTTACTGTACATTTTAAAGTGTGGGACACTCATAGTCCTACCTCACTTTCGCTCGGAGATTACTCCTTTAGCTCAATGTTATTACAGTTTTCAAAATAGATGTCATTAAATAGACTAATGAAGTAACTTATCACATACTCCCTTAATCCAAAAAAGCCTACATCTGAACACTATATATCACGAATTTTAGTGTTTTACCTAGACCCATACCAAATATGAATTATTCATAATTATATAATCAGGTAACTTGTATATAGTGCCAATTATTGAATTAGGAAATTTCTAAGTTGAAGAACTATTTCCACAGTTATTTGTTCATATTAAATAACTTGACTAGCCTATATATCCATAAGTACCCAATATACATCATGTATTCATATTTTAACTATCTGTACATAATTAATATATACAAAAATTATATACAAATATTATTTACATTATCATTACAAGCATTGCATTAAAGGAATGAGTGATACGATATCATTTCATTGAGTCCTTTTGGTGAGACTGTATCAAGTCTAAATATCCAGAATGTCTCTCTGTTGAGTAATAATGTACCCCTGTCTCCGCCTCTTCGTGGTTCCGGGATGTGGTCTATTGCAGTAAATTTGAGAGTTGTAAGTGGATGCTGTAAGTCCAGAAAATGTCTAGCGACTGGTTTGTCACTTTTTCTATCTCTATATGCAGTTCGAATGTTGGAACGATGTCCTCGAATACGGTCACATAGTTGCGTTTCTGTCTTGCCTATATACGACAGGCCACAAGGGCATGTGATTTTATATATCACAAACATCGTTCTACAGGTAATTGTAAAGTTAATGTCAAACCTTTCATTTGTATGAGGATGGTTAAAGGAGCGTGATGGTACCATGTGGCTGCAAGTTACGCAGCCCAAACATCTAACACTGCCCCGTTTCTGAATCTTTTCGGTTTGTATATAGCTTTGTATGGGATCTGTCTTAACCAGCATATCCCGTAAATTTCTGTTTCGTTTGTAACATATAAGAGGTTGTTGTCTAAAGATCAATGGAAGCGTGGAATCTTGTGCCAACATATTCCAATTTCTTTTTATGATATTTGACAATTTAATTGCCTTGTCATTATAGGTCATAGGACATACTATTCGACTTTGTGAAGTAGCCAAATTTCTTGGACTATGTTCTCTAGCTTGTCTTAACGACAATTCCAGGTCTAACCTTTTATAACCCCTGGACAGAAATTTATCTTTCATTTCTCCCAATTGTTCTTCCATCCTTTCATTGGATGAATTGTTGCGTATGGTTCTTAAAAATTGTGCTTTGGGTAATGACGCCTTTAAGCGTTCCGTATGGGCACTACGTGCATGAAGGAGTGTGTTCCGATCCGTTGGTTTAGTGTATAAAGAATATTGAAGACTATTGTTTTCAATCCAAATCTGTAAATCTAGAAAATGTATCTTATTGGTGCTTATTTCCGACGTGAATCTAATAGGACTATCTAATCCATTCAAGTTGTCAACCATCTGTTGCGCTTCTTGCACTGTACCAGTCCAGATTATTAGTAGGTCATCGATAAATCTAAAAAAATTCACAATTTTATCTCCATAGATTGGAAGTATATATGTTGTTTCAAAGATGTACATGTATACATTCGCGTACATGGGGGCCATTGCCGCCCCCATGGACGTTCCAGCAATCTGTAAAAACCAGTCTTGTTCAAATCTGAAATAATTGTTGGATAATGCTAATTCCAACATTTGAAGAATGTATTCTATACACTGCCCTTTGTACGATTTTGAATGTGTGAGAACTTGTCTCATTGCTTCTATCCCCTGTGTGTGGGGGATTACCGTATACAGACTTGTAACATCCATAGTCATTAGTACCACCTTCTTATCTTTCATCTTTATTGATGTTAATTTCTTAATTAATGTAGGGGTATCTTTGATGCAAGTTTCTAGATCTGATACTGGTTGTTTAAATAATGTATCAAGCCACTTAGCTATAGGTTCCAGCACACCCCCCACTGCCGAAACAATCAGTCTCCCAGGGGGGTTTATTGGATCCTTATGCAATTTAGGAATTGTATAGATGACCGGTATTTTGGGGTACTTATTGTACAGACATTCTGCTGTCTTTGGTTTGATATAACCTGCCATTACTCCTATATTCAATGCATCTTCAATTTTTCTCTGTATCTCCTTCGTGGGATCCTGTTTCAATTGTTTATATGTAGACTTACATTGTAACTGTGCCCTTAATTCCTCAGCATAATTCGTATACTGCATGACCACGATGCCTCCACCTTTGTCAGCTGGTCGAATTATAATATTAGGATCTTCTGCCAAATTCTGTATAAGTTTTCTCTGTCTGTTAGTCAGATTCTGGGGTTGTCGTTTATGTTTTAATATCTGCATTCGGGATTCATTCATCACTGTAGAGATATATGTTTTTAAAGTTGGATTATTGGTGACTGGATCAAATGTTGATTTAGGTCTTAATATTCCCTGTTGCTGTCCCTCTATCAAATTTGGTTGAACAAGTTTTTTAGCATAATGTACTTTTAGATGTAAATTTCTTCCAAAACGAAACATCTCTGTATTCCACTTAAATAAATGTGGTTTGGTGGTAGGAACAAAAGAAAGACCCTTACTGAGAATTAGATTTTCTTCAGATGTTAACTGTCTCTCTGAAAGGTTAAAGATGGGCATTACTTCCTTGGAGGTTTTGAGTGATTGCCCAAAGGTCTTGCCCCCTTGTCCTCTCCTGATGTGACCTCGTCTTGGCTTTTTGTACGACTGCGTGTTGTGGTGGCTCCCCCTATGGTTTGTAAAAAAACTTTTTGTGGTTGTCTGGAAAATTCATTATCTGAAGCAGACTCACCAGAGGTAATATCTACTGTAGGAACCTTCGGTCTTATTATGCGTTTCCTTGGGCGTCTTTGTCTTTGTTGATTCCCTGAGAGCCATTTATATACAGTGTGCTCTCGATAATCCTGTTGCACACGTTCCAATTTCTGCTTTTTGAATTTTATTAATTCATTTTGATATTTGGCCACCTCTTCCTTTAAATTTTGTTGTATTCAATAGAAGTGCATGTTGTGTTTCGATATCTACAATCTTTTGACGTACATCATTTAAATCTGACCTAACATCCTTAATGACAATCAACATTAAGTCGAGAGAAGCTCTATTGAGCACTTGTGTCCATTCTCTGCAGACTTGTGATTTATGTCTGCCTATTGTTGGAACATTCATTATTCTAAATCCTCTGGGAATATGCTTAGACTTGAAATAATCTGAGAGGAATACTCCATGAAGATCTAAATCCACTGCTTTTTTCTGTAATTTCAACAATTGAAAATAAACATCCTTATTGGTATATGTAGTAGTTAATTCCAAACTGGACTTATCCCATAATATGGCTTTTGTCTCTTCTGGGGTAAATTGCAGAGTATCTGCATTTTCTGAAAAAGCTCCTGCTTGCAATAAAAAATCATCCATTTCTCAATCCTGGTTAGATCTTAGTTCAATGTAAATTAGCTAAATACTCAAGTAGTTAGCTTAAAAAATGAAACAATGTTGCTGGTGCATAGGTAGAGTTTTCCCTTTAACTCAGATAATAAACATATAGAATACAAAAGTTCCTTGCATTCATCTTTAAATAATGAGCTGTGCCTTATGAGGCTCACCGGGTGCCAATCCTTTAGGGATGTTAAATGTAGTAAGTGAAGAAAGCAGGATGCACTCACGGACTTGAAAATTCAAAAGTGGTATTTTATTCCATCCAAAAAATAATCGACGTTTTGGTCCACACAGGGACCTTCCTCAGGATTAAGTGACATACATATACTCTGAAACTACCTCCAATATATAGCATATTACATAAATCTAAAATGACTTACCCAGGTGATGTAAATCTTCCCCGGCGTTCACCTCTGAACACCGCGCATGTGCGCTCTATCGAGTGCCCTCACGCTGACCCGCGGTCCATGCGTGATGACGCGAAAAAGACGCCGTTTCCACGGCAACGTTTGTAGCCATCACCATGGAACCGCTGTGAATACAAAGTAACGAACAAAATTACCCGATAGTGGAAAACTTTAAAAGTGAAGAGAAGTGGATTAAATAATTATCTACATACAAAAACAAAGTTAGGTCTATCAAGTCAACCCCAGAGATTACTAATCAGGGACAAATGCACTTTAAACTTTTAGATGAAGCACATATAATATCATTTTGATTTTACAAAATCATATATTTATAATTATTAATTTTTAATAATTTTCTAAAAAAAATGTATCAAGCATCACATTCCTGGGAGGTCAGCATATCAAGCTCCTAGTTCCTGGGATCCGCTGTAGCTGCATCAGGGTTCTGGTATGTGGCCGCGCAAACGCTGGTGCTCAACGCCAGAGGACGTGTGGTTACCCTGCACCAGGCCCTAATAGTCCATTACCACACTGAAGACTCCCACTTCTCATCTGGCACTCAGGGGTCCCGGTTTCCATATCTGGACCCGTGACAGATGGCCGTAGGCACTTGGAGTTCGTGGAGTGGACTTTGCAGCTTTCCTGTTCTGTCTGTGTCGTATCACGCCTGGTTTTACTGCATGCTAGAGATCCTGTATCTGGACCAGTCTGCTGGAGATGGCTTCCTTATTTTTGTCGTGGAGGAGGTCGATCTGCTAAGTGGTACGGTGGTCGCTTCAGGTGTTCTCTTGTGATGCTTGGTTCCTGGTTCCTTGTTCTAGTTCCTGTTGGTTATTCGGCATGCAAGAGTTCCTGTATCTGGACCAGTCTGCTGGAGATGGCTTCCTTATTTTTTTCGTGGAGGAGGTCGATCTGCTAAGCTGTACGGTGGTCGCTTCAGGTGTTCTCTTGTGATGCTTGGTTCCTGTTTCATGGCAGTGCTCCTATTCTGGAGTGGATCTCGGTACTGGCTGGTGGTACCTTTGCAGGAGACCTTTCCAAAGGAAGTAAAGTAGTTCGGAATGGCATTGTGAGCCGCAAATTACTTTCCTGCTGTGTCGGGGAATCCTTGCCTCTGGAAAGTCTTGAGGACTTCATTGCTGGATCCTCGCTTCTTTCCTGGTCTCTGCCTGGGAGCTGCTTGTTGCGCCTGGAGGTCGCTCCTTAAGAGGGGAGTTATGTCACATCATGCCATGTTCTGCTGAGATGTCTGGCTTTGGTTTCTGTTATCCAGTACTCTTTTTACAATTCTTGTTTAGTTTTTCTTTTTTTTTGGTTTTCTATTCTATGTCTGTTTTTCTTTATGCTGGTTTTTTCTGGGTTCATTCCTGTAATCCGTCCCTGGAATTCCCAGTGTCCAGGTTTGTTTTATGTTGCCACACCCGTTTGTTTTCCATTTTCCTTTTGTTTCAGTCTGGACCTGCAGCAGTGTTTCAAGTCTCTGCCCTTTCTTGCAAGTGCTATTGTGGTTTAGTATGGTTCTTTTAGCGAACATTAGGCAGTGTAGGACCTGCCGAATATGGGGTACATTGGCGTTGTGGCAGGCTTATGCAATGTATGATCATATAATGTAACTAAATCCCCATACTTTTCATATATAGTGCTTAGGTATGTCTCCTCTTGTTTTGCCTATCATATCTTGTCTTGTTTTAGTTTGTATTCCCAGTCCATGTACAGTCCTGTCCTGCCCCTGTTTAGTTAATGTTCCCTTATGTATTGTGTACATGTTCTGGGTTTAGCTTCCTATCCTTCTCTGGTTTTGGGTTCTATTAGTTCTGTCTTGTTTTCATGTTTGGTGACTATCCTAGCCTTGCCTTGTTTCTGTACTGCCTCTTTGTCAGTCTCAGCCAATCCTATGGGGAAGCATTGTGATTGGACCAGGCCACCACTTTTGATGATGTCAACAGACTGCTTGGTTTTTTTTTTTGAGGCAAACAGCATGCAGATCTACAGCTTCAGGCTGGAATACAATACAAGATTTTGATATATTTATGGAGGCATGAGGGGCCCAGGGGGGCTAGATGGTGGTTTTAACACTATGGGGTCAGGAATACATGTTGTGTTCCTGACCCTATAGTGATCCTTTAATAAAGGTATATATTACTTGATGACATTTTTATGTGAAGCATTGATCATATTTTTCTAAAACATTTATGTAAATTTGTTATATAATATTACTATATATAGGATTATATTTCAGTTATATATATATATATATATATATATATATTATTTTTATTTTTTTTTAAATAAAAGATTGCTGATAAACAAAACAAACACGGTCACATTAGAAATTTCTTCCTTTACTACTACTACTACTACTACTACTACTACTACTACTTTAGTGAATTAAGACATTTTCTTACTTAAACACTAGAGAAAAAAGGAGCAAAAATGTATCATCCATCACATTTAATGTATTCACTATTTAATAAAAACACTCACAAACTGTGAAGGTTCCAAAATGCCCAACAGACAAGAGACATCACCAAACATAGCCCAGATTTCAATAAAATTGCAATGTAGTCAAAATTAATATTTCATTTTTTTTCTTTTATAAAATAATGAAAAGTGACAGTGCTGCTTTAAAAAGAGAATAATGCTACATATACTTTACCGCAAAAATTTACAGCTGTGAAACCCAATCAAGAGAATGAAGCATCTTCCAGTTTCCATTCTCGTTCTACTGATAGAACAATGCCACGTCAACATCACATATAGCCATATGCACTCTTGAGAATCTATGTACATGATGTTTGATGTATACGTATAAAAAATTAAATGGAATAGTAACACTACTGATTAATAGCTATACAATAAATAATTTGGAATTTTTGTTTTATTCTTTTGCCTTCTTCTCCACTTTACCTGTTCATAAAAGGTAATATCCTGTCTCGTGTCACATTCTATAAAACATAATCTATGAAACTCTCAGGGAAGGGATTATGGATTTGAAAGATTGTTTTATTTGTGTTTGTTTTTTTTATGGAAAGTTCCTGTTCAGTAAGATATTTAACATTTATTATACTTAGAATGAACAGCCGTACCTTGGTATTTGATTCAGTTATTGAAACTGGTTTTAAGGATAAATATGAAATTGTTTGGAATTATTACTTTACAATGCAGATGGGCAAAGGGTATTTTTTAATTCTGCAAGACTTCTTGAACATGACAACATACAAGCTTTTTCTTCTTTTCAGTTTAATGGATTGCTGTACTGAATTCCTGTTTTGAATTTAGAATATGACAAACGTAATTGTGACCCAAACATACACATGCTGTTACACTTGAGACATCAAGTACATATCAAGAAGGCTGTTTCTATTTCTGGAAACAAACCTCATTCCTCCTAGGACGCTCACATGTTTTCATTTTGTGCTTACCATTTGCAATTTTCTTTCTTCATTTCCTCCTCAGAGTAAATTTCATGGGTATTCTTTTTACTCTAATCATTTTACATAATTGACATGAAGCTACAATGGAAAGACCATTAAATCCATAACATTATCGTTCATATGTATATTTATTTCTACTTTTATACCTCTACAAGTAAACCTTTAAATGGTGCCATTACATTTTTAGTCATTTTATTGTCATTGTCAGGTCAGACCATGTGTATACTTTACATGTGTAATGCCCTATTTGACTTACTTTTCAACATTTTATTTCAACATTACTCCTATATGTCTAGTCTCCATTAAGTTTCCTTTCTCAATTACACCTAAATTAAAGTGTCCCTCTTTGTCCATGTTGGGAGGAATGTGTACCACGGTACCTTGTTCTGATAGCACTGTTTGCACTTTAAGAGGGAGTGTAAATGGTACGAGCTTGCATTAATGAATTCACAAGTTTTTCACTTGCAGTGAATAGCGCAAGGTGGGAGGCACAGTGACAAGGGCTCAGAACTGTCTCTAACATTTATACATTAACATTAACATCATATCATTAACATTTGTATTGCTACAAATGTGACCAGGCCAGCACAATATAAACTCTGCTATCAGAGTTAACAGCACTGATAGCAGAGGAAGCTCCACTCACTAACAGTATTTCTCCATCTGTGCATAGTATAAGGAGGACTGATCAAGGAAAGTTGCATGGACACAGGCCATCACTGCTCTAACATCATCACCACCAATGATGGAGGGGGAAATGTAGAAATTACATAGAGATGCTTTGCAAATACTGATGGTGTTAAGTCACCGATACTTGTTGCCATGTCTGATCATTAACAATAAAAATAAAACAGCTGGTTAGTCACTGCCTGCAAACAGGAGTCTGTAGGATACCACTGCAGTATTTGAAGCTTAACATAGTGTTACAAAATGGTCTTTAAAATGACATGAATTCCAATTCATTCTTTGGCATTATGGCACTCTAACCTGCAACATCCAACTGGTTAAGTAAATTGTTTCCAGAGATATTATGCATGCATAGTGAAGGTTTAATACCTAGATAAAAACATTATTAACATGTTTGTTTGTTTGTTTGTTTGTTTGTTTTTCTACGTTTTAGAGATTTTGTACAAAGTTAGTTGCATTTTTTTCACAATTATGTAAAAGGTTTCTATTTTGCAGGGCCTTACAACTGCAGATATTGAGTGACTTTGATTTCCATTTTAGTTTTTACATGAGTGGTCAAACATGTTTTTGACTTGTCTTCATTTAATTTTTTTAAAGCATAGTAAAAGTAACTGTTAAGGGGTAGAGCGAGTTGAATGCATTCTGCTCAAACTCTGGTCTGAACTGCTGAATTTGGCAAATATCTGCACATTCTATCATACCCATGAACCAGGATAGGGTATAAGTCTAAAAAGGAACCTGATATATTTGGATATATACTTTTCTGCATCAGTCCACTAGGCCCGAGAATACTAAATTGGCGCCTACTTGGGCCTATTTCGACTTCCTCAGATGAAGAAAGCCTGCCTGCTGATTTATCCACATTTGTAGAGATACCTAAAGTTACTGAGAAGCCATCTACACTAGGGAATACTGCCCCTTCAAGTAAAGCTGATATTGTGGCTTTTATTCATGATATCAGGACAATGTTCCAAGAAGACATGGTGGTGGTGTGCAAGGAGATGTCCATTTTTACTGGCATGATTGTTGTAGTGGAAGAAGGTTTGGTAACTACAAGGGTGGTGGAGACAACTACTGATGCAGCTCTGAACTCCATACAGAAAAACAGTACTGATCTGTTCAACCGCATGGCTGTCACGGTGTAATACCTCAACAGGCAGAGTTTAGGATAGCAAGGGACATGACTAGGATATAATGTATTACTGGGCCTTAGAATGGCCGGTCTAAACGTCAGACAGAGATAAAGCATAATCAGAGACGAGCCCAGGTCAGGGTAACAGAGAGACAGCAAAACGAGAACTAGCCAGAGTTAGGTACACGGTAATCAGTCAGACGGCAAACAAGACAGGAAAGTGTTAAAGATAAACCCAGAGTCAGGAACATAGCCAAGGTCAATACCAGAATAAACACAATAGATCAAGGAATGCACTAAAGTGTACTGAAACAGAAGCCACGATAGGGCAAAGTGGATAGGGCTAGGGAAGTTTAAATATCCTTTAATTAATATTTGATTGGCTCTCGTCATGCCTACGCCCCCAAAACGTGCATGTGTGGGGGTGCCGGAATGACATGGGCCAATGGGAGCCTGAATTCACTTGTGGCTCCCACTGTCCCTTTAAGAGCGCGTTCATGAAGCGAGCCTCACTCCTAGTGCCAGAAGGGCCACGTGGCTGCTCACTGCGGTCAGTGTATGCAGCCCATTCAGAAAAGGAGATCGATCATGTGGAGGCAGGAGCTAAGGACCCCGGCTGTCCCCCGGATAAGGTAAGTACCGAAACAATGGCTAATTTGGATGACAGGCCCAATTTAAGAATACCCAATACGCAGAGTGAAAATCACCAGTACAATAGAGACAGGTAGAAAGTCCCTAAACCGGTCCTTAGAATGGCCAGAATAATAGAAACTACAAGAAATGCCAAAAACAAGCCAAGGTCAAAGGAAGCTAGAAATACACAATAGCGAGAAACGTAGCCAAGTCAGGGAAACCAGAAATCAGAATAGTCAATAGCAAGCCGGGTCAAAACACAAAGAGCAATCAAAAGAATACAGGAATGCACTGAGGGGACACTAGGAACACAAGGCACACTAGGAACCTGTCATGGTTCCCACCGCAACTTCCAGAGTGCCAAACGATGTTGCCCCAGGAGTGCTGGGTGAACCTGGGTACCTTGCAGTCCTGGGGCTGTGATGTTGCCTCTAAGCCACTATTTAGCTTCATTATGTCAGTATCTAGCCCTGTCTTGTATCCAGCACTGGGGGCTGAACATGTATTGGAGTTACTCCTGGTACACCTGATATTGATGGTCTCATTAGCCAGGTATATAACCCTGCCTCTCCCAGAAGGCAGGGTCAGTTCCTTGACTCTGGTGTCCGTATTGCTGTTTCGTGTGCTCCAGTTTGCTCCTGACCTTGGCTTGTTTTGTTTATTCTGATTTCTGGCATCCTCTGACCTTTGGCTTCCCACGAAGATTCTCCTACAAAAAGATAAGTCCTGTGCTCACTCCCATCACTACTGGGCCAGCAGCAATGACTACAGTATACATCAGCTCCAACATATAGTAGAAACCAAAGAAAAGAAAGTTACCTGCGCTCTCTCCATAATCCCTATGTATATTTAGACAAATGGAGGTCATTTAGTTGCTCCAATGGCCAGTAGAGGGAATGCCTGCCTGCCAACGTCAAGGCACCCCCCTAAAGCGGGTCCTACACTGACCCTACAGCCTGCTTCCTTGAGCTTCTAGCAAAGATATCTCTAATGAGACAGAGAGGGGTATTTTTTATATACACCCCCTATATACGTATTAACCCTTAATAGGGAACACATGGGATGGGCGGCAGCATTGTAACAAGGCTGTGTGATACAAAGTAAATACAAAAAGAGAAGTCCTGCGCTCACTCCCATCACTACTGGGCCGGCAGCAATGACTACAGTATACATCAGCCCCAATATATAGTAAAATCCAAAGAAAAGAAAACGTTACCTGCGCTCTCTCCTTAATCCCTTTTTATATTTAGACACGAAGATTCTCCTGCTTTATCCGTTCCTGTACTGCGACTTGGAGAACTATCCTGCACCGACTCACAGGCCAGGTGAATTCTTACCTGACCACCTTGGCCTGTGTTTACTTGCAAGGGTGAGCATATATCTCTGCCTGCCGGACTCCTAACTCAGGTAAGCCCTGACAGAACCACAACAGAGCCTTGATTTACAGGCAGACTGGGCTTTTATATGATTGGGGGCGTGATTTTCCTATACATGCCCCCAAAAGGTATGTGTACATTGAGCTCTTCTGACCACAGGGCATAGGTACGCATGTGCCGCCTCTTTAAAAGATTTGTGAGACCGATCCCGATGTCGGTAGATCGTCGGACCGACAAGGTAAGTGACTGACAGCTTACACAGGGCACCTCCTGAGGCACCACGGCATGTCCTCATCAAGTTTGTGCAGGATTCAGACAGAGGGGTTATTATGGGAGCGACTAGGGGTACTCCTTTAGTGACCTTTAAAGACGGTCAACTTAACTTCTACAGGGACATGTCCTGCCATAATATTTTATGGAGGCAGTCACTCCAGCCAATCATCAAAATACTCAGGGAACATAAGATAAGCTGTACTCTTCTGGTGGAATCAATAAGTCATTTACTGGAGACGTCTTCACTACTTGAAAAAATAGGGCTACCAGAAGGATCAATGTCAGCAGTGACCCATCCTTTGTGGTCTGTAAAATGAATTAGACCCTTTGTGCCTAGAATAGCCACACAGAGGTCCACTGAACCAAAAAATTAACGGCACAATGATTGCTTTAAATGTACTTAAATAATAGTTATGCTTAGATCTTTTACTTTATAGTGAAATATCTTAATTTATTTTTTGTTTTACTTTATGCTAGGCTCTGTAAACTAAAACTTAGTTTGGAATATGCAGTGCGATTCTCTCTATAAACTAAACATGCCACTAGATGTATACATGCCTACATATTTAATATAGCACGTGTTACTAGCAGATTGTACCCTTTAAAGTTTGTCGACTTCTTGTTTGCTTACCTATAGGGCCCCACTGGCAAGCATTATCATTTCTGTTACCAACATAGTAGCACGTATAAGCATTCTATATTTATCAAAATGTGCAGTTAGTTGATACTTGTATTTGATACACTATGTGCGGCATACTATCTGTATGTATTGATTTATGTCTCTGTGGAACCTTTCTATGCATGTTCACGGATATTTAATTCTGTAAGTCTCTAACTCTATGCAACAAAAAAAAAATACAACTGAAGTTCCTATTAGAAATAAAAAAGTAATTGTTAATACATATTCATCTAAGGTATTTTTCTTTCTTTTTTTTTGTCAAAAAGTACAGTTCAGATTCCAAGCTACCCCTTTATTTTTTAAATTGTTTCATGCCATTTTTCAGCTTCACATTTATTTAAAGTTTTCCAAATGCCATGATACAATAAAAGTAAAAGTTATGTTCATCAATAAATCAAAGAAGTCAGTAAAACATTATTTCCAGAAAATAAAGAAAAGGGGGTGAGGAAGTAAATATGTAAACGTATAATTTTATTATATTATTTTATGCTACATCTAAATTGCAGGGAAACCCTGAACCATATAGCACACTAATACCATTTAAAGATGTGTGTGAAATATATTCCATTGTGTAGTATGTTTAATGACATTTTATAAGACATAAAATGTACTTAGAAGTTGGGTAGAGCTGGAGTGTTTGAGACAGGAGCTGATTAATCACAATCCATTTTTATAGCTCTGATTTATCACTTTCATTGGTTGCACTAGTTAAAAATCCTATGAGATGAAAATCTCGTTGGACTCATGAACAGCGCATTGCTTCAGCTCCGTGGAACACATGGAATCTAGAAATATTTCACAAATAGACGGCTTCAGTACTTAAAAATTAAGGGATGAGTCACTCCTTGGAATAATAAAAAAAGTTCCAAGCACAGCAACATTTTGACCATTAATGTCAAGATGTCCTAAAGCTTGTGATTAATTATTACCATTTAGTGTGCTCCTTCTGTGGTTATTCCTGCCTGTTTTATGTCCATATCCCATTGTTTTTGTTGAAATAGCACATCTAGACTTGGCTGTATAGTAATAATATGATCAAGGACAGTTACAAGTGTATTGCCATAGGGGATAATAACCAATGCCATTTATTTACCTTATGTGATAAAGGGCAGTGTTTTTTTTCCCTTGGCAGGAAATTGACTTGAGTTGTGTACTTAACATTTCTTTATTACACTCACAGCTGTAGTGTTGGATTTGGCATACATTCAATGTGCTATAAAAAGCAAACGGGGAGCAATTATTTAGTTTTATCTTTTACTGCAGCATCTTGTAAATATAAAGAGGGTCCAAATGAAACATGCATAAACTATTTTAAAAATGTGCAATACAATAGAGCACATACCAGTTTAGAAATGGAAAATGTGTTATAATTTGGCAACGTAATATACATTATTTCATGTATCACACATAGGCATTTATTTACAGTAAAAAGATGTGAAGGGGTAAGGGCTGCACTAAAAAGCTAGTTACAGTAGTCTAAAACAATAGAAACCAGACCAAATGGTCTAAATGGATTAAACACCAACGAATAAACCTATATAAGTAATAGGAAACGGTGAAGAATAAAACATCTCACTTAAGACAACAGAATAAAAATAGATCCGTCCGGATAATAAAATATAATATGGAGGTTAAAAAGTCATATAAAAAGTCTCACGAATATATGGATAAGGTAGGGATACAGTCCTCGGGAGTTGATCCGTCCGGATTGATAAAATATCCTTATATGTGGAGACAAAATGAGGGAGAATACGACAAACAGCCGGTAGCGTAATATTGTAAAATCCAATGGTAAAATAGATAAAAGGAAGGTAATACACTCACATTTGTGAGAGCTTTAACCAGCTCTGGGGTGAAGGGCGTGTAGCAGTATAATACCCGCTAAAGGATATACTGGAGAGGTGCGTCCGTCACTACGGCCTGGTAGATTCAGTGCTCCAAGGTATATATAAAAAAACAGCAATAGTGTACTCAGTATATAAGGATAGAGTAATAAAATATATATATATAAAATATACTCACAAGTGTAGAGCAGGAGGTACTGCTCTATCAATACAGCGTTGGTGGAAAGATCCCCACCTAGGATTTCTTGAGTCAGGATACAATAAAAGAATAAAAAGGTGCCAGGAAGAAAAATAAGAAAGTGCATATAAAATCCAAGAAAATGAAAATTGGTCCTATAAAAAAGGGTAACCAAAAGACTTGTATTGTTAAAATACACAATTTAAAACCATGAACGCGTTTCACCTTTAAGGCTTTTTCAAAATGGAATTTATTTACAGTATGTAATGGGTCATTCTGGTTTTCTGAGTTTAGCTAAAATCCAATATTTCTCCTGAGGTACTATAATGGAAAATAAAATATCAAACTAGTCTATACATATTTTTGATTATTTTTGTGGGTGCTATACTACATTTTTGTACCGTGCCGTGAGCCAAGTGCCACAGAGAGGGCAGTGCACTAGCAACCGCGTGTATGCCAGGCACATTACTTTAATCCTGTTCTGGTAGCTCAGTGGGCAACATCTAGGCATTTTTAAATACTGCAATGTTTTTGGTGCTAAATAGTACATTTGCGTACTGCATTTCTTGCAGTCCAATAAAACCCTTAAATACTACTGTTACATTGTTGGTTTAAAAAAATCAAACTTTTTGGTGCTAAATAGTACATTTGTGGCCTGCGGTGCACTTTATATCTGAGTCAAATAGAACCGTCAAATACTGTGGTTACAGCTCAGTTTGAAACATTCAAATGTTTTTGGCAACTGCATGTGTGCCAGGCACATTACTTTAATCTTGTTCTGGTAGCTCAGTGGGCAACATCTAGGCATTTATAAATACTGCTGTATTGCAGTTTGACAAATTCAAATTTCACATTTCTTTGGTGCTAAAAAGTTAAATTTGGGGTGTGCACTTCATATCTGAGAGTCAAATAGAAGCGTCAAATACTGCTGTGACACTGCAGTTTGACTAATTCACATTTTCTTTGGTGCTAAAAAGTACATTTGTGTAGTGCACTTCATATCTGAAAGTCAAATAGAACCGTCAAATACTGCTGTGGTATTGCAGTTTGACTAATTCACATTTCTTTTGTGCTAAATAGTACATTTGGGGCCTGCACTTCATATCTGAGAGTCAAATAGAACCGTCAAATACTGTGCTTACATTGCAGTTTTAAACATTTAAATTTTTTAGTTGCTAAATAGTACATTTGGGGCCTGCACTTCATATCTGAGAGTCAAATAGAAGCTTCAAATACTATGTTTACAGTGCACTTTGACAAATTCCCATTGTTTTGCTCCTATTAAGTACATTTGGGGCATGCTCTTCACATCTGAGAGTCAAATAGAAGCATCAAATATTGCGGTTACAGCGCAATTGTAAACATTCTTATTTTCTGGGTGCTAATCTGCTTAATGGTACATTTGGGGCATGCTTTTCATATCTGAGAGTCCAATAGAACCATCAAATACTGTGGTTACAGCGCAGTTTGACCAATTCAAATTTTTTGGGGTGCTAAATAGTACATTTGCGGCCTGCACTTCATATCTGACAGTCAAATTGAACCATCAAATACCAATATAACAATATTGTAATTCGGGGGCAATACCCTCACAAGTCAACCTGAGAGGTCAGTTTATAGGGAAAACTGTTGCCTGGATACAATTCTAAAACAATTTCCATATGTCCTTTGCAGACTTTACATGCTGGAAAAACTACTTTGGCTTTCTGCAGTGTGCAGACCGGCAAGGAGGGCAGGATTGAGGAGTGGGTGGAAGATGATGTGGAGGATGATGAGGTAGTACACCCCACATGGAATCAAGGTCATGCAAGTGACGTGTGCAGTTTGGAGGAAGAGGCGCTGGTCGCACAGAGGCACCAGCACAGCATAAGAGGGAGCAGGGTGCAAAAGCGGAGCGGCCGTCCCATAGCGCTCATCGCCATGTATTATCTTTAGAATTCCCAGTTATCCAAGTAACAGTTGAAGCGATTAAAAAGAACCATAACAGATTTAACCAGCCATTCACAGTTTCGCAGTCTGGTGACCAGGACCCAGACACTGTCTGGGCGGCGGTCGGATGACCGGGACCCAGTATGTCTGATGTTGAAGTCAGGAGTCACAGTGTGGAATGGATTAGCAGGGTCTGGTGCAGGGTAACCACACGTTCCCTGGTGTTGAGTACCAGCGTTTGTGCGGCCACATACCAGGACCCTGATGCAGCATCAGTAAAAAGAGTACTGGATACCAGAAGCCATCACCAGACGGATCCGCAACTTGGAACAGGATGTGACATTCACTGTAGCGGCTCTGCGCGCTTTCGGTGTTCTCACCCTGCTGCTGCTCGCCTGTCTGCGCTGCAGCATAACTTTGGCCTTCCCGCTCACCGCCTCATATGCGATGTGCCCACAAGGTGGAACTCCACCTTGCACATGCTGGAGAGACTGTGCGAGCAGCAGCAGGCGATAGTGGAGTTTCAACTGCAGCACACACGGGTCAGTCGCTCTGCACCAGACTTTCCCTCCAATTGATCAGAGTTAAAGGATTTCAAGTGGACTCATTACAATTACAGGGCCTCTAAAGAGTCCTGTATTATTTGTCGTCACTACCATCCCGTGTCGAGAGTAAGTCATTTGCGTGCCCACTGCCTTCCTTGCATGTGGTAGCCGTTTCTCAGGCTCACTCTCCGGAATCGAACCCTGATTCAGCGTTTCCAGTGGTCACCAGGGTAGGCACAGTAAATGGCATCGAAAGTTCATTTGGATTGACATACGAATGCGTCGTCGCCTTGTCGTTGGGGAGCCCATTAAAAAATGTGCTTTAGCATGACAAGCTGGGTGATCTCCGGGAACTTGGCTTGATGGGAGTTGATCCAGTTCTGGGTGGCCCTTGTGATGCGGCATGCCCACTCTGCATGGGAGTCCTTCTCCCCTTTCCGGGTCTCCCTAAACTTTCGGAGGTATTGCTTGGGGGTGACCGCATACCGGGCCAGGAGGATTTGGGAGTCTCTGATCTGCTCTTCTGGTACAGCCCGGTAAATATCTGCTGCCTTCCCCACTAGTTTGCTGGCCAGGATGGTGACCCAGTCGCTGGGGTCCACGTCTTGGAGTAGGCACTGGCGCTCAAAGTCTTATAAAAATCATCGATGCCTTCTTCTGCTTCCTTGAACTCTTTGAAGGCATTGTATGGTAGCTTGTGGGCCAGTGTGGTTGTGCTTCCCAGCACCCTCTGCTCCCTTCTTCCTTCATCTGGGTTTATGGGGGTCGCCCTCTGTCTATTGGCAAGGACATAGGCTTGCACCTCCAAAAAGGTCCTGCTGACAATCTCCTCTGAGGGTGGCTCTCGGTAATATGCCAGGTGCCGTTACACCTCCTTGCGCACTTCCTCCTCATCTCTTGCCCCTGGCTGGGGTTCGTTGCCTCACTGCATGCCTGGTCATCGTCCATGAGCGCAGCAGTCAATTCGGTCTTGTTACGCCCACCAGGTGTAATTCCTCTGGCTCCACACAAGTCCTGCAGTGTAGGTCACTTTAGAGCACTGTAGTCCATGGATCTGTTGGCAGGGACATGGGATCCCACCTCTTGCCACCAATTGAAGCGGGACCTGGGTAACCAATGGTTATCCCCTTTGATTAGAATAGGTCAGACCCATTTCCCCAGTAACCGGATGGGACACAGTTCCAGGATACAATGTTTGACAATCTTTATTTGGGTACACAAATTTGCCTCCTCCTCCTACTCCGCTTCCTCCTCCTCTACCACCTCCTCATCCGGTCAGCGTAACACCTTCACCACCAACTTCAGCACAGCCAGGGGGAAATGACAGCAGGCTGTTTTAAAACTCATATGTTTGGGGGGGAAACCCCACACCACGCATGGGCTGTGGACAGGCATGGAACAGACCGATGAGTGGTTGTTGCCCCTGAGCCTCAAGTCCGGCCTGGTGGTGTGCGATAATGGGCAAAATCTCGTAGTAGCTCTGGGCCTAGCCAGTTTGACGCAAATCCCTTGCCTGGCACATGTGCTGAATTTGGTGGTGCAGAAATTCCTGAAAAACTACCCAGATATATCAGAGCTGCTGCAGAAAGTGCGGGCCGTCTGTGCGCGCTTTTGGCGTTCTCACCATACTGCTGCTCGCCTGTCTGCGCTGCAGCATAACTTCGGCCTTCCCGCTCACCGCCTTATATGTGATGTGCCCACAAGGTGGTACTCCACCTTGTACATACTGGAGAGACTGTGCGAGCAGCAGCAGGGGATAGTGGAGTTTCAGCTGCAGCACGCACTGGTCAGTCGCTCTGCGGAACAGCACCACTTCACTGTGTGCCATGTTGCACTGTTTCGAGTACTCCACCAAAATGGCTAGTGCAGATGATGCCGTTCTCAGCCTTACTATCCCGCTTCTTTGTCTCCTTGAAAAAACGCTTTGGGCAATGATGGAAGAGGATGTGGCACAGGAGGAAGAGGAGGAAGAGGGGTCATTTCCACAGTTATCAGGCCAGTCACTCACAAGTGGCTCGGAGGGTGGGTTCCTGCACCAGCATAGGCCAGGTACACAATTGTCCAGCATCTCCACACTGTCCCATGGAAGCATTCAGCTGTCCATCTCCCAAACACTGCAGAGAATGAGGAAGTACCCCCCTACCCACCCACGATCCCTGGCCCTGAATGCCAGCATTTCAAAATTCCTGGCCTTTGAAATGCTGTCATTCCGTCTGGTGGAGACGGACAGTTTTAAAAACCTGATGTTATTGGACTGGAGGCAAAGGCACCGCAGGCATCAAAAATTTTTTAATTTATTTATTTTGTACCAATATTTTGTGGGCTGTCCCAATTAAAAAAAAAAAAACAAAAAAAAAGTGTTGGCTGCCTCCACCGCCACTTCCACCTACACTGCCACAGTCACCGCCTCCTCAACCTATGGGTCACTTAGTATAAACTATGTACACAATAGCAGAGGCTTGTGAAGGCCTTTTCTCCATGCATCAGGAGTTGAGCTCAGTTTGAACAATGAGAATACCCTGCACTCCAACCCTCTCTCAAATGGATAATTCTGGTGATCCTCCTGACAGCCATGCTTTAGATTTTGATTTATGTTCTTCCAAAGCTAAAATCAAAGATTCCAACTAGTGCTATTTTATGGCTCAGCTGTATTTAAAATTTGTATGTTATTTGAAGTGATTTCCCTATCCACATTTGTTTGCAGGGCACTTGTCCTACTCTTACCCCCATTTTACTTCCTTTTGCAGCCCTCTAGCCCTTTTCAGGACTTTTTTAGAGGCATTCTAGTGCCCAAATGTTCGGGTCTCCATTGACTTCAATAGGTTTCTGGTTCGAGCCCGAACTCGAACTTTTTGATGAAGTTCGGCCGAACTCGGCGAAACCAACCATCCAGGTGTCTGCTCAACTCTAGAGGAGAGTATATTTAAAAGAAGAAAAACTATCACAACAAGAGAATATAATCTTAAATTAGAGGGGCAAAGATTTAAAAATATCAGGAAGTATTACTTTACTTAAAGGGTAGTGGATGCAGAAAATAACCTTCCAGCTGAAATGGTAGAGGTTAACACATTAAGGGGGTCTAAGCATGCGTGGCATAGGCAGAAGGCTATCCTAGAAATAAGATAAGGTCAGGGACTAATAAAAGTATTAGAGAATTGGGTAGACTAGATGGGCTGAATGGTTCTTATCTGCCGTCACATTCTACGTTTCTGTGTTTCTATGCGATGCAGCGTGATGGAATGTTGTCTTGGTTAATAAAAAATAATAATTTTTTTTTTTTTTTTTTTTTGCCAGGTGAACACCACACTGCAGCAGGGATGATAATAGTTCAAGTAATTTGACAAGTAACTTGCAATATTGATTTGTTCATAGCTTATCGTAAATTGCAAGACTATTTTTATTTATTTTATATTAGTTATATTTTTGTAAATATTTATTTACTGTAAATTTTGAGGGTAATGTCCAGTTGACAATATTCTTGGTGTTTTTTTTTAATACCAAGAACAGATATTTAAACTACAAGCATTGTTTTATATTTGCAGTATTTATTCTATGCATATAAAGTATATCTGAAGTTTACACTCTGACTGAACATAGCTATTGAGTAATTTATACATGATTATGAGTACCTGTGGCTTTAGAAGATCTGTGTTAGGATAACCTTTATATACATATATAAATCAGCTAATTTTCTGCACTTTTAAAAAGGATCATGCTATGCTTATCCCATTAAGCCTTTGAGAAAGTGTGACTTTATCTAGGACATCACTCAATGTCATGACAAATGCATAAAGCTTACCCCAGCTCTACTCAGAGCAATTGATTTTCTACAAATATTCTAAACGTCCCTCATGTTTAGCGTCTCTTTTCAAAAGTGTTTAGGGGACTTATATATGTTCTAAGGACTGATTAATGTTTTGTTTTTTTTTCCCACTGCTGCACTCTTACTGTCCTTATAGTATTAAGGATTTAATTCTGTGATTACATACCTTTCCTGTACTATTGAATGTGTTATAATTGATTAAATTATCTATAATGGTTACGTGTTCATCACTGTGTTTGTATAGATTTTGTATATAGATTTTAACCACATTCTTAACCCCTTCACTACAGAGTGCTTTTTGATTGAAAAAAAACATTAGCGTAACAAGTATTTAAAGTAAGGGATATGTAGCTAGCATATAAACATATCATAATACAGCAAATTTGTGTATAAAGTACTTTGCACACAAACTTAAAAATTTAAATCATATACATTTACACTTTTTTATTTTTATTTTGTTTATTCATCCTTCATAAACTTATTTGGAAATGAAAAGCTTAGACATTGTACAAGGTCGTTCAATTTGTCAATTCTTGACGTTGGCAGGGGGGCATTCCCTCCAGTGGCTATTGGAGTAACTAATTGACCTCCTTTTGTTTAAATATACATCGGGATTCAGGAGAGAGCGCAGGTAACTATTTTTTTTTTCCTTTGATTTTTACTAATACTTCACATGGGGTCAGAAATGGTACTATGAAAGACAAAACACATTTTTTTATTTTTTTTTAACATACAGTAGATGTGACAAAAATATAAATAGAATGGTAAAATACATTGCTTATAGGTATTTGCCAGGATCCAGAAGGTATTACTTGTAGTACATTTTATGAAAAATAATGTCTGCATTTGAGCATAATGCCCACATGCAGCAAGTACAGCTAAATACATTTCTGAAAACAAAAACCTTTTAAAAGTATTTTAAACTGTTATAGCAATTGTTATGACTCTCTGGACTGCTAATGTAATGCTGACAATTAAATGTCATTCTCCCCTTCCCTTCTTGACTGTCAGAATGACATATCCCACTGAAACATCCTGTACTGTTTTAAAGCAGAGCGGTTAGCTTACATTTTCCTGTATCTTTACATGTTTTATATCAGTGACTAGTGACTTCTGGCAGAGAAGTTCATTTTTCTACGGAATGGTAATCATAACTAGGCAAGCTGTGAGTAAGTGAGATTTTATGAACAAGGTTTCAAATACATGAAAATAAAAACATTTATAATCTATTTTGGTATTGAATGGGGTAATTAGTAAGTGTCACTTCCCAGGATATACAATATTATGTTTTCTTATTCAATACATGACATGGATTATGTAGAGCCTGCCAATGTTATTATTGGTGTTGTGGCAACAATTATGTCAACACTATTGAGGAACTGACATAAGTTTGCTGCAACACTAGTTCGTAAAGAGTACTGACCAGAGGGCAAGCGCTTCTTGGTAAACTATAGAAACCCCAATGTCATTTGCTAATCACTAAATGCTGTGGCATATCCAATGGCTAAATGCTACACTTAATGAAGACAGCTATAAGGTCTGGAGTAGACTAGCTATGAAGTACTATTAACCATTTCAGTGCACAATGGAGAGTAAAACAATAATCTACTCTCCCCTGCACCGTAACATTATTTAAGTACAGGCATACCCCACTTTTAAGTACGCAATGGGACCAGAGCATGTATGTAAAACAAAAATTTACTTAACGTGAGGCAATACACTTTCTCAGTTCCCAATGCATGTACTGCATTACAATAGTAATTTATAGGCATAACTGATACTGCAACTGCAGAGTTCCAGTGATTTTATTTAATGATTTCCAGTGGGCTTTTATTCAGTTAAAACAAACAGTAAAAAGAAAAATCTAATTCCAGATTGTACCATTTATCTTTAATGTTTTACTCATCTGACAATCTTAAACTGGGATAAAAAGTAAAATAAACCTGCCCACTGGGCCATTTTCTGTCAATACAGTGCCAATTTGTATTTGTTAGCAGCTTAGTTGCACACTTTGTTTAAAAACACCTCTTCATCACTTTAAGCATTTATGGTTTAACTTTGAATCCTCAGAATTCTGGCTAATGCAGCTAAGCTGCTAAGTCATAGTCATAGAAAATGGCAGGGTAAACCCTTTCACTGGATGGCAGCCGATTGCAGAGTATGGACAGAAAAATGTGTGTGTGTGTTCAGCTAGGAGTAGGCATTATAAATTTGAGATGATCAACCTGTGCCATCTCAGAAGGTGTGAATAGTTCTTGCCCCAATGACACTGAACTGAGCTGCTCCGGACAAGAATAGAACCTTCCATTTACTGTTCACTCGCAAACAGAAGAGGTGCGGGAATATCTGTACTCACGAGGCACCTTTACGTACACTCATGGAATGTCTGTACTCACTGTAAAGTGGGGTATGGCTGTAATGCATTCTGGGGTCTTGAGACCTCAGCATGTGATAAGAAAGAGTTGAGCTCTCTTTTAAAATAAATATAAAAAATATGTATGGTTCATTAGACCCCCACTAAAATTGTGTATAAATTAATTACGTCTATCCTCTGTCCGCACTCCCACATCTGATGCTCGCCTCCAAGACTTTTCCAGGGCTGCACCTTTTCTGTGGAATTCCCTTCCCTTCTCTGTTATACTTTCACCCAGTCTCCACTCCTTCAAAAAATCTTTGAAAACACACGTCTTCAGGAAAGCATATCATTTAAACTGTCAGCGGATTTTCACTCCCCTTCCCCCCCATGACTCCTCTCTTGCAACTGTGAAAAATAACCTACTAAGTTCCCAGTGAATACTTTTCTACAGAGGCGGCTCTAGACTTTATGAGGACTTAAGAAACCCAAACATGAGACGCCACTAACACCAAAGTAAAAAAAAAATAGAGTTGCAATACATGCACACATACACATTGATGCACCTGTGCATGTGCAATACAAAAAAGTGGATCAGCGCTCTCTATCTAAGCAACGCATGATAAAAAATAAATAAAGGGGTGGCAGCACACCTAAAAATAGGGCTCCCTCACAGGCCCTATAACATAAATAGTAAAATCAGATAAAGGAAAGGTAGCGCCACTAAAATATAAAGGTAGAAAACTACTATCACATATGACAAGCTGGAAAAGTAGAAAATATATGCACAATAGCTAAAAAGTCCAGAGTAAAAAGTCTGAGGTGGATAAATCCAAAAATGGAAACCTGTCCGTGGAGGATGGTACAATCTTGATAGTAGGTGTATTCCTCAATGTGGTATAAGTAAAGCCTTGAAGTTCATATGAAATAGATAAAGATGAGAACTAATGGTGCAGTATGTCCCAAATAGGGGGCTAAATACAGTATAGAGAATCTATATGGTCATGTTGATAGAGCTATCTACTTAGGTCTAGTGTTGATAGCGTACAGTGGTACAACTCCACTTCTAGGATTTGTGAGGCCTATGTACAGTGCCTTGCAAAAGTTTTCACCCCCTTGACTTTTTACCTATTTTGTTACATTACAGCAAGCATGTCAAACTCAAAGTCTGGATCGAGCCACATAAACAAGATTTAAGTTTATGTGGGCCGCAAAAAAAATACCATAAATTTTCATAGAAACTTAGGTTTTATTTTAAAGTACAGTATAAAAAGAAAACAGCATCCCCCTTTACTAAACCACAGCACCCCCTCTACTAAATCCCAGCCCCCCCTAGTAAACCACAGTACTCTGTGCCAAATCTGATCCTCCCGCTGACACACACATGTTCAGCCAGACACACACATATTCACAGACAGATACTCACAGACAGACACACAAACACACACAAACTCACCAACAGACACACACATACTCAGACACACACATACTCACAGACACACACAGTTGTTGTACGTGTCAATGTAACATCCATATGAATGCCAGGATCCAAGGTTTACCAGCAGAACATTACCCAGAGCACAACACGCCTCCGCCGTCATCCTGCTGACATCTCTTCTACGGATAAGTGATGCACCCAGCCATCCACCTGATCAAAAAAAACTGATTCATCAGACCAGGCAACCTTCTTCCATTGCTCCATAGTCTTTTTTTTTTTTGTCATTCTCCTTTTTTATTGAGGTGATAATGCATATACATATGTGTGAGTAACAGCATGGTGAATGTTTACATTATACATGGCTTTACAAATGATATGGAACGTTGTTTTGTAGATTGGGAATAAAGAAGAAGAACTGACATGTCTAGTGAGAGAACATTTGAATAAATGAAATAATGTAGACACATTGATACTGGCTAAGTAAGCCATATGATTAGTGCTGAACAAGGAAAATCATATTGGGTGATCCAGTCTATCAGCTGAGTATTGCAGGGGTGCTTTATAAGATAGCTGTACTTCATGAGGTGCAGTAATATTTTGGTTTAGGAGAGCATCTAAGCTTTGTTGTTAGATAAAGGTGTAATGTTAAGTGTGAGTGTGCCAATGCAGTACCGTTTCGGTGGATACAACTTGGACTGCTTCGCCAGGGCCACTCATTGGGTAGCGGTCTTGGTGCCACGTGTGAGTGGGCCATCAGTATGATAATATGTTAGAGATATGTAGTAAACAAACTGAAATAAAAGGAGGAACTCAACAACTTAATAACATAAAACCAAATAAGAACCTATTTTAAAGCAACAGTGAATCAAGTCAGAGTTCCATTTCCTGGCAGGAACAAAATGTGTTGTATTCAAGACGTCCCATGCGTAGCCAGGTTGGGGCCTCTGGTTCTCTGGTGGTGTATCTTGACTGCTGCATATGTTATTAAAGCCCTTGGAGTGGACCAATGGGATGAGATGCCCGCTTCCTGCAACTTCTAGATACTGGGTTGCATGGCTTGTCTCCATTGCAAGGTAGAGCAGGTGTGATCTTGATAGAAAGTCAGGTGGTGTGTTTCAAAGTGTAGAGGTGCTTTGGCCCTTAATGCATTCAGGAGCTTTTGTTTATCTGCACAGGATTTGTCAGACTATTATGTCTCTAGGGGAGGCAGTAGGTGACTGAGCTATTCGGTAGGTACCATCCAACACACTCGCTTTCGTCATTTTTGTATGCAATGCTGAGACTAGCAATCTTATGAGGTGGGGTAGATCCTCCGATGCCACTGTATCCAACAGTTTTTTTTCTTCTGGCCTCTGTCATTGACGAAGTTCACTCTGAGATTGGTGTTGGTGTCCGTGACTCGTACCCGCTCAGTAACAGCCTGTACCTCTTCCTTCACCAGAGCAATGTTTGCTTCGAATAATTTTTGGATGCGATCATATAGATCTGATATGTCTTGTTTGTTTGAGGGAGATGAGGGTTGCGAATCAGCGGGTTTGCTGGGGGATGACAAGACGGAACGGCTAGGCCCAGCGTGGGGCTGACTAACCTCATCATCCGACGAATCCATGGAGGCCTCCCTTTCAACAGGCTTCAGTCTCGTTGTGCCGGAGAGCAACTTGCTGATGTCTCTCGTCCCCTGAGACGCAGTCAGTGTTTTTGGCTTTGTTCAGCCCATAACCGGGGGAAGTAGCTCAGACTCGGGAGGAGGTTAATATAGGGCACAGTCAGCAAAGACCTTGGCATATTCAGTGGCCTTCGTCAGTGTGGCCTGAGAGTCCTCCAGTCCGCTAAGGAATCCTGCAAGCTGTGATAAAATATAAGAAAACAGAACAACAAACAAAAGGAAAAATAAGTTTAAACAAATACTTCACCATCCAAAAAAACAAAAAAACAAAAATATATATATTATATATTTCAATGCAACTTAATGAGAAGTCTTTGCAAGTTGCTCTGGGCAATTGCGTTTGCGTTTAGCTCTTCTGAGCAAACCAAACCAAGATGTAACAGACCAGTTGTCTGACAGCAAGGGGGGTGTAACAAAGTTAATTTAAAAGAATGCCAATTTCTATTGAAATCGAATTAAAATGTAAAAAAAAAAAAAAAAGGACAAACTATAGACACTATAGTCATCTGAACAACTTTAGCTTAAGGAAGCAGTTTTGTTGTATAGAACATGCCCCTGCAGCCTCACTGCTCAATCCTCTGCCATTTAGGAGTTAAATCCCTTTGTTTATGAACCCTAGTCACACCTCCCTGCATGTGACTTGCACAGCCTTCCATAAACACTTCCTGTAAAGAGAGCCCTATTTAGGCTTTCTTTATTGCAAGTTCTGTTTAATTAAGATTTTCTTATCCCCTGCTATGTTAATAGCTTGCTAGACCCTGCAAGAACCTCCTGTATGTGATTAAAGTTCAATTTAGAGATTGAGATACAATTATTTAAGGTAAATTACATCTGTTTGAAAGTGAAACCAGTTTTTTTTTCATGCAGGCTCTGTCAATCATAGCCAGGGGAGGTGTGGCTAGGGCTGCATAAACAGAAACAAAGTGATTTAACTCCTAAATGACAGTGAATTGAGCAGCGAAATTGCAGGGGAATGATCTATACACTAAAACTGCTTTATTTAGCTAAAGTAATTTAGGTGACTATAGTGTTCATTTAACATATAAAGCATTTAAGCAAGCTAAAGTGCTTTAGGGGTCTTGAGTGCACCTTTAATTAAAGAAGGGAGTTAATGAGTATGGCCTACTATATAGTGCGCTGGTGACTGGTAAGCAACAACACTTAACTATCCCTTTCATATTTGCGGCCCATAGTAAAGAGATAACTCAGCTTATTGTAATTGTTCTGAAGAGTTTAATCAGTCCCTTCAGGCTTTTTGCAGTAAATACTATATTTTCCAAGAAAAGGTATCCTAGGGCACTAATCACTCCTCAGATGGCTACTAGAGGTGCTTCCTGTGGCAGTACTGCATTGTGTGCAGCACTGATATTCAGTGTCTCCAACCTCTGCATGGAGACACAGAACATTCCTCCTAAAGATGCATTAATTCCATGCATCTATATGAGGAGATGCTGATTCGCCAGGGCTGTCTTTGGCTTGTGCTTGCTCTGCCCATCATCTGCCTTCTTGACCATTGCAGCCAAGCTAATGCTTTTCTATAGGAAAGAATTGTAACTGGCTTAGATCACCACTTCTGATGTCAGCCAAGAAGGCAGATCAGGAGCAGAGCCAGCACCAGTATAACAAAGGTAAGAGTGTACTTCATTTAGCACTTTAGGGTCAGGAATACATATTTAAAAAAATATGCATCCCTTAAAATTAGGCCCCTCCCTAACTTATGTGGTAGCAGTCATGTCCCCTCTTTTTAATTGTCCAGGGAAAACGCTTTATCCATTTCTTTTCCATCACACAGGTCCATTGTATGAGTTGTAAAGGTTGATTGAATGTGAAGATTATTAAAACAGCATTATGGTCTTTTCTTTTCTCTTTAGGCTATCTTTAAGGACACACTCTTCAAAAAATAAAGCATTACAGAAAGATGATGTGCTTTAGGGGTCTGGCGTGTCTCTTTTAATAAAATACATCAAAGCAATCCTGCCAGTAATTGCACAATGATAACATAGTTTTCATCTAGTTCAGTTCATTAAGGATGTGATTGGTGTCTTAAATCAGATTATTGATGTCAATGCTTTTGGGAGTATTTTACACCTTGGCAGAAAACTGTTCTGTGGCTAGGTTATGCAAGCATACTATTAAGATAATAGAATGGAGAGTACAAGCGCTTATGTATAATAATTTAAATCTAGATTATACCAAAAGATTTGTGTGAGCTGCTATATCACTGTGCTTATCTTTCTATCAGAAGTAGTGAAAAAGGGAAGGAGTATCCGGTGTAGCGCTCTAATGATAGTGGATATAAAGGAATAATAAAGGAAAACCTTGCTGTACCTTAATGGGTCATAAACACTAAAGGGTAGTCCCAATATTTTCAGGTTTACCTTAAATCAAAAACACAAATATACAGAACATAGTGTAACCTGTATACAAGCCATAAATAAATTCATCAACATTTTTTCCAGCTGAGGAAGCCAATTTGGTGAAACGCGTCCTGGATGAACAGTGAGCAGAAATAATTGCTTTTGGACTATAGCCACAAGTGTTATTTTATATATATATATACTATTTTTATACTTCATGTTAAATTATACTTTTTATATATAATAAATTACATATATACATTTTTTACACTTACGGCTTTTATTCCTACCTGCTTTTATAAAGAAGGAATGTGGTCCTTAACCACATACATCTTATGAAGCGAGCCGAAATATTGGCTCAGGGTTTGTGAGTATATAAGCATTATCTCATTATATACACCCTATACACAGACTGTACTACGCTATATTTCCCTTCCTATACCTATTACCTAGGACACTGCACCTGGAGAAAATTTGGATCAAAAGGAGGGTGAGGGTCGCCTCTACGGACCCAAAGACGCATATACCTGAGCTAGCGTATTAGCTCAGTAAAGTGTGAGTTAGTTATCTACGACCTCTATTTTTATTTATGGCTTGTATACAGGTTACACTATGTTCTGTATATTTGTGTTTTTGATTTAAGGTAAACCTGAAAATATTGGGACTACCCTTAAGTGTTTATGACCCATTAAGGTACAGCAAGGTTTTCCTTTATTATTCCTTTATATCCACTATCATTAGAGCGCTACACTGGATACTCCTTCCCTTTTTCAATACTGTTAAGATAAGCAATTGCAAAAAATTGGTTCAATATGACTAATATCTTAATCTTTCTCTTTCTTTATTGTGTCTAAGCGAACATCTGGGTAAATTAGACACGCCATGAGCAAGCATGTGGATTGCTTTATCTGCAGACATAAGATCATCAAAATGTATATGTAACACATATAAATTGTTTGAAAACTATCTCTTTGTTGTTTTTCTTTTTTGTTGTTTTTTTTTTTTTGTTTTTTTAAATGTGAATACATCATTACTAAAGTTCTGATAACATATTTGTGTTCAATTAATATTTTTTTAAAGATGTGCTTTTGGATGTATCAAAGAGCAATGCTAGTGCCCAAAACTATTTTTGCTCTTTCAAAGGTAAGTTAGTATAGATTCCTTTTTAAAAGTTATTTTTATGACATCCTGAGAATATCCAGGTTTGTCTTATTAGAGGATGTGTGTTTAAAGGGACAATGTAGGCACCCAGACCACATCAGCTCAGAAGTGGTCTGCAATGTTTACATTGCAACACTAAATCAGCCTACCAGACAGCCATGAGAGGACTTCCTGGATTGAAACTGACCTTTGGCCCAAAATCTGACGCTGAACATCCTCACACTCTACCTCCAGCATCAGACTTTTCCCCATAGGAAAGCATTGATTCTAAAGTGCGCAGAATTTGCTGCGCATGCGCATTGGCTCCTGCTGGTTGCAGGACGTCAGAGAGGGCAGAACAGTGACGCAGCGCTGAGGGACATCGGTGCTGTGATCAGGTAAGTAAAAAAATTGCGTTTTAACCCTTTATTTAGAGGGGGGCAGGCAGAGGAAATCGAACATGCCAGGAATACAGCTTTGTATTCCTGGTACTATAGTATCCCTTAAAAGGATCACTTGAAGCACCAAAACAACTTTAGCTTAATGGAGCAGTTTTGACCTATAGATCAAGGTCTTGCAGTCTTCCTGCTTCTTTCCTTTAAGCTTGAAACAGCATGGTAAAATTTTAGTCTAAGACTCACTTAAAAGATTTGTCATTATTTGTAATAGTTCATATTTAATATCTTGAAGTGTACTTTTAGGTTTAGGATAGAATAATTTTTTAAGCATAATATCATTTACGTGGAACATGTAACATGCATATTTATGTTCATTTTCTCCACTTGGAGATATATATCTTCTGGAGTTAGTGGAAAACTGTATCAGGGCCATAATCAAGTGTAATCAATAAAAAAGATTACTTGGTTAGTTTTAACATATTAAAGGCATAAGAAGGCAAACAGTAGTATGTAATCTTTTTTTGAACAAATGTCCTTGAGATAAATTTCACCCTAAAGTTTAAACTTGATTGATTGGTTTGATGTGTGCTTGGGCTGCTCATAGAGCTGAAGCGCTCTCTCTCTGTATAATTATCTCCTTGTATATGTATATATCCCTGTGCATAGATCTCTCTAGCTTTGTAGATTGTCTCAGTGTTTGTGTTGTTTTTCTGTGGAAATGTATGTTTATAATAATAATAAAAATAATTTGCAATTTTTATAGCGCTTTTTGTGAGACTCAAAGCACTTTACAGCTTTTTTTTTTTTAAAGTCTAAGGACGGTGCCTTTCTCATTGTTCAGGTAGAGAGTTCCAGAAGGTAGGGGCAGCGTGGCTGAGTGCCCTGGAACCAGAGTATTTATTCTTGGCACTGGCAGGAAGGATTTGCTGGCTGACCAAAGTGAACGGGATGGAATGTAGGGTGTTAGGAGCTCTTTCAGGTACTGTGGGCTTTGATTGTTTAAGGCTTTGAAGGTTAGCAGGCCGATTTTAAAATATGTTTGCCATTTAATTGGAAGCCAATACAGGGAGTGGTGAACAGGATGTGGCAGGAGGGAGTATGGTTGGTCAGTAGTCTGGCTGCTGCATTTTGTACAGTCCAAAGGCGATAGAGTTCTTTTTCTGGAAGGCCCAAGTACAGTACATTGCAGTAATCTAGCCGAGAGGATACAAATGCATTGATTTAATGTTGGCATATTATCCAGTGGAATTAAGTGTTGTATCCTGGCTAGGTTTTTTCGATGAAAGTAGGCAGATTTTATTACGGAGGAAATCTGCTGTTTAAATGACAGTCCAGAGTCAATCAGCGCTCCAAGGTTTTGTACCTTTGGTGAACTGATCATGGGATATTTTTGTTGCTCGGGGTCCCCTCACCAAGAGTAACTCTGTTTTGTCCGCGTTCACTTTAAGTCAATTAGCATTCATCCATTCTGAGGTCTGCTAAGCAACTGTTGAGGTGGCATGTTGGAGCAAAGGAGACGCAGAGTTGTGTGTCATCTACGTAACAATGATAACTTAGGCAATGTCGCCTTATGATGTCACCCAGTGGTAGCAAGTAAATTGCTAATAGCATGGGAGACAAGATGGATCGTTGTGGAACTCTGCAGGCCAGCTCTGTTGGTGCTGATGAGCTTGAGTCTGATGTTACACTCTGTGATCTACCAGTGAGGAAAGATTTAAACCAGTTAACGACTGTGCCTCCTAGACCACAGATGTGCTGCAAGCGCTCTATTTAAAATCCTATGGCCAATGGTGTCAGATGCAGCTGAGAGATCCAAGAGGATTAGGATGGAGTAGTCACCTTTGTCTCTCGCCATAAGGAGATCATTTAGCACTCAGACTAGTCCTGTTTCCATGCTGTGGTGGCATCTGAAACCTGACTGGAAAGGATCAAACATTTTCAAGCTTGATAGATGGGCCTCAAGTTGAGTTACCACTACTTTTTCAATTATTTTCCCCAGAAATGGAAGGTTGGATACTGGTCTGTAATTAGCCATGCACTCTGGCTCTAATTAAGGTTTCTTTAGGAGTGGTTTTACCACAGCTTCTTTTAGAGGATCTGGGAAGTCTCCAGTTTTTAGTGAACACTGCACTATTTTTGTGAGCGTTGGGGTGAGTGTTTCAATGCATGAGGATATAAGCTGAGTTGGAGCAGGGTCTTAGTCACATGTAGTACGGTGTAACTTTTATATATGCATGCATGCTGGTTTGCAGAGCCTTTCTACTGTGTTAAACAGTTGCCTGGGCCTGTTGTGGGAGAGTGTAATTTTGTGTGATAAAAACTATTTTTCTGAGTTATCTTTAATTGATAATTATTTAGAAGTTTGGTAAGAGCAGCTTTTTCCTCTGGATCATGTGTCCTGCGCCACTTTCTCTCAAGTTTATGGCCTTTTCTCTTAATTTCTCTGGTGCTATCAAACCACGGTGCGTTGTTGTGGGTTTTGACAGTGCATATGCATGTTGGTGCAATGCTTTCTAGGATATCTATCATAGATTTGTTGTAGAGTCAGACTAAGGGGGTTTGGGGTTTGTGGACTGATATTGGTCTGGGATTTAAGGATGATTTCGCACAGATGATAACTCCACCTCCATTGCGATCTTGTCTCAGGTGGTAGAACACCGTGTATTTGCCTGGAATAGCTGCCTCTAGAATATGTGCTGCACTTTCATCTAGCCATGATTCTGTAATGCACGCTAATTCACATGTTTCAATAAGGTCGGCAATAATAACGGTTTTGTTTCTTATTGATCTGGCATGGCACAGGATTGATCTGATAGGACAGTCTTGGGATTCTGAGTTTTTGCTCTGTACTTTGGAAACAGTGTGTCTTCTAATTGGATCACACAAAGAGGTCTCCTTGATTTGATAGTGCAGTTTTTGCGGCTTTTAGGTTGAATCACTTCAATTGGGCTTGCAGGTAGACAGTGTGGTGGAGCAGCTGTGATAGTGTCAGGAGAGCAATCTTTAAGTTTTGATTTTCTCCTACAACAGCCCCTGTCAGTCCCTTTGAAGATGCCAAGTGATTTTAGGGTAAAGACTAGCGAGTAATTGAGTGCAGCGACCGCTTTTTGGGGTCTTACGGAATACAGATATAAGGGAGTATAGCTGATCATCCCCTTAGCAGTGAAGGAGTTAAAATTGCGTCTAGATTTTTTAGGGATGTTAGTAGTAGGGGCTTACATTACCCTGCTCTATAAGATTCAGGCCAGAGTGAGGTGTGATTTTGCACTTTAGGATGCATTGTAGATAACAGCTAAGAGAGCATGCATACAGGTCAGATTACAGGAGTTCAAAACTAATGTGTTTTAGTGAAATAGTTGTCATCAATTCGTTTTCTTTCGAGTTTAGAAATGATATCTGAGCATTGCTGAATGGATGATCAAATCCAAAACTCAATTTACACATGGAGGAGAGTCGTTTTTTAGTTTAATTGTATCTTCTTTGTGTGCTCAGCTGAAGGTATCTATTCCGCCTAGTAAGATGGCCCAGTGGAAGTATATATCAATCTTTTGTGTATTTCAGTTTAGTAATGCCATCCGCTCAATTTTGGTAAATCCAGTTGTGTGATATGTGGAGTCGATATTGATCCTTAAAATATTTGTGATGAATTATGAGTGTAAGGAGGTTAAAATTAAGATAATTCCTGGAGAGGTCAGGAGCCTGAGAAAAGTGTGGCAGCCAGCAGGGGTTTGGTAGACCTGTGCAGTTCATTTCATAAGCGCCAAATTTAGTTCAAATTCATCCAAATTAAACAATTCAGAAGTGTCCGAATTTCAAAATATACAGAAAAAGATTAAATAAAAAACAAATCTTTAACAAATCAAAATCATTTGCTTTGGATCCATTCATTTTGATAAGGATGGCAAACCAGGAAGCGATATATTAAACAAATGAGAGAGCAAAATTAAGAAAGGACTGTTTAGGAGATAGCTCCCTAATTTAGTATCCTTAAATATGGAGATACCATGTAAGGATAGAAAATTAAGGAGTTATCTACTAAACACCAGAAATATCAGAATTAAGAAAATGTTTTTCTTAAATTTGTTCTTTCTGCTGTTTAGTAGATATTTCTATAATTTGGCATAATTAAATATGGTAATCCCAAGTAAGAATAGCTAATTAGAGAGTTATCTACTAAACAACTGAAAGATCAAAATTAAGAAAGGGCTACTTCTGAGTACTTGGATCTGTCAGGGTTCCCTCTGCTGATGTCAGCAAGGAAACCCCTTTGTGATGTCAGCAAGGCATTCCCTCTCTTGATGTTAGCAAAGGAACACGATTGGTAGGATTAAGACTAGGATTATATTTTGTATTAGAGTGTAGGAATATGATCAACATTCAGGTTAAGGTGTAGGATTAGCATTAAGATTAGCAAGGGAATTCCTCTGCTGAAATATGGAATCTATATGCTGAATCCCTTGGTAACAGCAGATGGAATTAAGATTATGGTAACAATTAGGCTTATCGTTAGGATTAGGACTAGGTTTGTTTAGAAGTACAGTTAGGTTTAGGATTTAGAATAGGATTAATATTTTGCAAATATATACATAATGAGTACTATGTATGAGATGTCAATGAGTAAAGTCTAAGAATTTTATTACAGAGGGAAATGTGGCATTTAAGAAATATGCAACAAAAATTAAATGTGTGTAAGTAAAAATTAAAAAAAAATTAAATTATCACAAATTTACCACTGAAAAAATATGGTGAAAAAATGGCACCTCAGTGAAGCTCAAACTGTCATGTGTCGCAATTGTGTTCACATTTGCAAAAGGTATGCATTTATCAAGTAATTTAAGATGTTAGTTACTAAAATGCCTCAAAATGCACCATAGACCATCTTCAGTTTGACATTTTTGTGAAATACCAAACTTGGCAGGTTAGTAATACAGTGCTATATTTACACAGAAACTTGACAATGGTATTCAAAGAGGGTCATTCTGTACTCAGGAAATTTTTTTACAAACTTTTTTGTAATTTTTATTACAGTAACATTTATTAAAAAAATAAACCATTAACGTGCAATGTGCAAAAAAAAACAAAAAAAAACAAATAAAATATTATAAAGTTTGAAATAAATTGGGTAAAAATTGTTGTGCATTAAGGCTCAAAATATATCAGCTGATATACCCAATGTTGTCTACTATTGTAAATGGTATGCATTTTTGCGGTAATTTGACCAAATTGCTACAATGCCCTAAAATAAAGCATAGGCCTATCGAACCCATCTGTTCTAAGGTCCTATATAGGGCACTTTAACTTTACAAGATAATAGCAAAGGAATACATTGGGAGTATTTATTTTACACATAGGAACTAGCTGAGAATAATTTGGGGAATTGCTCATAGTGGCAACAATTTCAGATTTGCAAAATGTCCACCAAAAATTTGTGTGTAAAAAAAAAATAAAATAAAATAAAAAAGGGGGGGGGGAGGGCAAAAAAATTACCATAAATGTTGACATATACTGGTAGAAAAAAAGATGGCATGAAATTGTCAGGACTCTTAAATGGCATTGTAGCTTCACAGAATAGTGGAAAAGGAGTGCATTCTGGGTATTGTAAGCAAAAGATGAGCTGATCACAATTTGGGGTTTTGTACAGAAGTAGCACATCAGATTTTTACAATTCCCATTAAAAACCTTATTACACACTGTTCAAACACAAAATTAAAACCACTGAGAGGTGAAGTGAATAACTGATTGTATCATGACAATGGCACCTGTCAAGGGGTGGGATATTAGGTAACGTGAACAGTCAGTTCTTCAATTTCATGTGTTAGTAGCAGAAAAAATGGGCATTGATTTTGACAAGTCTTGTGGGGTGGTTAGTACCTACCAAGTGTCGCAAGGAAGGACAACCGATAAACTGGCATCAATGAGCATAGACGTTCAAGGCTCATTGATGTGAAGACTGGCCACCTGGTCCGATCACACAGAAGAGCTACAATAGCTCAAATTGCTGAAAAACATAATGCTAGCATTGATAGAAAGGTGTCAGAACACACAGTGACTCACAGTTTGCTGCATATGGGGCTGCACAGCTGCAAAAATGCAAAAACTGAAGCTGTGTCCTTAAGGGGTTAAAATGTATGCATCCATGATTTCATAGTGAAATGAATTCCTTTTATAATTCCCTTGCAAAGGTGTATGTCCAAACTAGCTAGATTGTTAGACGTTTTCCTGCATCTAGGTAGCTATGGTAGGTGGCTCCAGACTCCTGAATAACGGGTTTACACTATATAAGTTGATACATTCTAAATATATTACTATTTGGCTAGAGTTAGAACAATATTAATGAGCCTACATTGCAGGGCTTATCTTTGTTCACAGTGCTGTAGTGGCAATTCTACTCGCAGATTCTGGTACATTTTTCTGTTAATTTAATACACTGCAATGATTTTTTTTTTTCTGGTTATAAGTCTGAGGAATAAAATATATATAGAAAGGTATGTGACATTAAGCACTCCATTCTGAAAACTGAGTAGGTAATTTCAGGATAAGTTAATCAGCATTACCAAATTAAAATATAAATTAAATTTTGTTTTTAAGTTAGCATTCAATGTTTATAGAATGCTACTTTTATTGAACACGGTTACAAAAAATAAAAATAAAAAAACATATGTAACTAGAACAGAGTGTCAACTTTTTGGGGGCTTTTTAAAAGAAATAATTCTTTATTTTAAAGACATGACAACTAGAGATGAGCGAACCCGGACTGTAAAGTTCGGATACGTACCGAACATTACGATTTTTGACCCCGAACCTGAACCCGGAGGTTTCAGTAACAGTTCGGGCTCGAGTTCGGTGTTCGGCGATTTAATGGCGCGTTTTGAAAAGCTGCAGCGCAGCCAATCTACAAGCATTTTGACTCGTGTGCCCTTAGAAGCCATCACAGCCATCCCTCTAACATGAGCTCTTAGTGTAGGGAGATGATGTTGCAGCTGTGAGGGACAGATTAGGAAATAATTCTGGTGTTGAATCTGAAAACTTCAGCGATTATTTTTGTTGGTGCTATAGTACATTTTTGTACCCTGCCCTGAGCCCAGTGCCACAGAGAAATAAGCAATCAGTCTGTTTGTTAGGTGAGCACTTGCAACTGCATGTGTGCCAGGAACATTACTTTAATCTTGTGCTGGTAGCTCAGTGGGCAACATCTAGGCATACTGCTGTATTGCAGTTTGACAAATTCAAATTTTTTTGGTGCTAAAAATTATATTTGCACTTCATATCTGAGAGTCAAATAGAGCCGTCAAATATTGTGGTTACATTGCACTTTGAAAAATTCAAATTTTTTTGGTGCTAAAAAGTAAATTTGGGTTGTGCACTTCATATTTGAGACTCACATACTGTGGTTACATCGCACTTTGAAAAACTCACATTTTTTTGGTGCCAAATAGTACATTTGCGGCCTCCGGTGCATTTCTTGCAGTCCAATAAAATCCTTACATACTACTGTTACATTGTTGGTTCAAGAAAAAAAAAAAACACGCTTTTTTCTGCTAAATAGAACATTTGCGGCCTGTGGTGCATTTCTTGCAATCCAATAAAACCATTAAATACTACTGTTACATTGTTTGACAAATTAAACATTTTTGAGACAGTGAAGTAACTGATGGGTCTGCCCCATTCAACTTATGGGTCTCCAAATTGGGCACATGGCCTGATCTTGCCCTTTATGCCTTGGAGGTGTTGGCCTGCCCTGCAGCCAGTGTATTGTCTGAACGTGTGTTTAGCACGGCAGGAGGCGTTATCACAGACTCGCGCAGCCACCTGTCCACAGCCAACGTGGACAAGCTCACGTTTATTAAAATGAACCAGGCATGGATCCCACCAGACTTGTCTGTACCTTGTGCAGAATAGACATTTATACCGGCCTCACACAGCCATTGTTATACTCAAGTGCACTTATTCTTTGTTTTCTTTTTTTATATGTCCCAATATTTTGGGGGCTACCCCAATTGTTTGCAGGGCACTTGTCCTACTCTTACCCCATTTTACTTCCTTTTGTAGCCCTCTAGCCCTTCCCATGACTTTTCTAGAGTCATTTTAGTGCCCAAAAGTTCGGGTCCCCATTGGCTTCAATGGGGTTCAGGTTTGGGGGTCAAGTTCGAGTCAAGTTCGAGGCCAAACTCAAACCTTTTGCCGATGTTTGGCCAAACCCTGCGAACCCGAACATCCAGTTGTCCGCTCATCTCTAATGACAACAATACAGCACAGAAATGGAGGAGAATGTAAGATTACCAAAGCCTGTGTCTCAATTTTCAAGATGTTTCAAACAAACCATGAAACATACAGTGCAGAATGGGGGAAAATTAAAAAGGGGACGGGATATGGGAGATCAGTGGAAGCCCGTTGCAACATATCTGAGATAGACCACTTAGGAGGGATTTCATAATCAGGTACAAATATAATCTAGACAAGCTCTAAGGAATAGGGAAGGGTGTTATAGACAGTAGTTGTCACTTTATCCAGGATGTAATCATCTTTCATCTTAGCAACGATGTCCCTGATTGTAGGGATGGAATCCCTTAGTCAAGCTGCACCTAAGGGACTATGGGCTGCTCATGATTTATTGAACATTTTTGGGGATTGTATAGGAAACCCTGCTATTTGGTGGAAGTGCAAAAAGGGACAATGAATCTAACTCAACCGGCCTCTGAAAAACTGCTGCCAGAAGTTCTCTAACCATTCTCCAATAAGGGATTACACTTGTATTTGAGCATATTCAGACAGCTAATTAATATATTCAGTACTTAGGTGGTAATGCACTAATAAACATGAAGTGCTATATATTAGCAAATAGAAAAGAAACAGGAAGCCTGGAAAAGGCCAAGACATAGGGCTGAATGAGCAACTGTATGTAAACTGTGAATGGAAGACCCTAAATGTGGAGGAATGCCAAAGAAAGGGAACTGAGTGTGTACAATACTACATATAAGTTGTGTATGTCAGCCATTCTGCCAGAGAAATGATGTATACAGTGTGAGAATATATAACCGCAAGTAATTCACAAAGAAAATAAATACAAATACAAAAAGAGAAGTCCTGCGCTCACTCCCATCACTACTGGGCCAGCAGCAATGACTACAGTACACATCAGCCCCAATATATAGTAAAAACCAAGGGCTCTCTCCTTAATCCCTATGTATATTTAGACAAATGGAGGTCATTTAGTTGCTCCAATGGCCATTGGAGGGAATGCCTCCTGCCAATGTCAAGGCAGACCCCCCTAAGCAGGTCCTAACACTGACCCTTCAGCCTGCTTCCTTGAGCTTCTGGCAAAGATATCTCTAATGAGACAAAGAGGGGTATTTTTTATATACACCCCTATATACTTATTAACCCTTAATAGGGAACACGTGGGATGGGTGGCAGCATTGTAACAAGGCTGTGTGATACAAAGTAAATACAACTACAAAAAGAGAAGTCCTGCGCTCACTCAGTGTTTGGACCCGCTTAGGGGGGTCTGCCTTGACATTGGCAGGAGGGCATTTCCTCCAATGGCCATTGGAGCAACTAAATGACCTCCATTTGTCTAAATATACATAGGGATTAATGAGAGAGTGCAGGTAACTTTTTCTTTACAAAGAAAATAAAGATGACAGACACGAGGTAAAGAGAGTTTACAATCTAAGTCTAAAATATATATGTGTATGTTAAAACCTTCATGCACACCAAGGCAAGAGATAGAAGCAGAAGAGTAAAGAAATGTGAAAGAGCCACAAGTTTTAAGTCTATAAAATAAAAATAATGCATAAATGTTACCTAGTAGCATTCCAGAAGTGTTACATTAATTTCCTCTGATAAACAGTCACTGCCTGCACCAGTCTCTACTGCAGCAGCAATGATGCTTGCATAATAATGCAACAAAGTAAAATACTTTAAATGCATTAACCCCTTAAGGACTGAGCCAATTGTACACATGATCTAAACAAAACCTGGCATTTGCACTCACTGTCTGTTCAGGCGTAATTCGCCTCTTTCATATTAAATGTACCCACACTTATTAAATATCATTTTATTCAGGGGAAACAGGGCTTTCATTTAACATCAAATATTTAGCTATGAAACATAATTTAATATGAACAGAATATAAAAAAATGGGAGAAAATAAGAATTGTGAAAAAATAATTTTGTTCTACGTGACATTTTAACAAAGAATGTCAGAATATTGTTTGGTTTACTTCAATAAAATACACATCTGTATTCAGCGATGTCTCACGACTAAAACATTACCCCCTATGTACAGGTTTATGGTGTTTTGGGAAGTTACAGGGTCAAATATAGCATGTAACATTTTTCAGTTTTTTCACATTGAAATTTGCCAGATTGGTTACGTTGCCTTTGAGAGCGTATGGTAGCCCAGGAATGACAATTACCCCCATGATGGCATACCATTTGCAATAGTAGACAACCCAAGGTATTGCAAATGTGGTATGTTCAGTCTTTTTTAGTAGCCTTGGTCACAAACACTAGCCAAAGTTAGCGTTAATATTTGTGTGTGAAAAATGCAAAAAACTCATTTGAATGCCAATTTGGCCAGTGTTTGTGACTAAGTGGCTACTAAAAAAGACTGGACATACCCCATTTGCAATACCTTGGGTTGTCTTATATTGCAAATGGTATGCCATCATGGGGGTAATTTTCATTCCTGGGCTCCCATACAGTCTCAAAGGCAATGTAACCTATCAGGCAAATTTCAATGTGAAAAAACTGAAATGCAAGCCTTATATTTGACTCTGTAACTTTTGAAAACACCATAAAACCTGTACATGAGGGGTACTGTTATACTCGGGAGACTTCACTGAACACAAATATGTGTTTCAAAACAGTAAAAAGTATCACAGCAATAATATTGTCAGTTTAAGTGCCGTTTTTATGTGAAAGATTTTAAAAAACGTCACTTTCTCTGACGATATCATCGTTGTAATACATTTTACGGTTTTGAAACACTAATATTTGTGTTCAGTGAAGTCTTCAGAGTAAAACAGTACCTCCCATGTACAGGTTTTATGGTGTCTTGGAAAGTTATAGGGTTAAATATAGTGCTAGCAAATTAAATTCCCTATACTTTCAGCCTGGGTTGTCAGGCAGGTCCCGCAAATTGTAATTAATAAAATAACCTAATTATGTAAAAATATTATAGAAATATATACGTAGAATTAATATATTGAAATTGAAAAAAGTCCAGGTAGGACTGAAACGTCGACACTTTTTAAAAAAATATTTGATGCTTCAATAAACAAGCACGATTAGAAATACTATGGAGTCCTGTGAGTGCACTTCAACAAGGGGAGATATATATATATATATCGGACTGCCAACGGACTGAGAAACCTGGAAGTGAGAAAACCACGTGTGAACGTGCGTATGACGTAAGTGACAGGGTTGCTAAGCTCCTTATGCTATACCCGGCATATGTATTGAAAGACACTTCGGTTACTGTGTAGCCGTATGTGTTTATTTACCTAAGCTGGGTTGTTTAGCAACTCTGTCAGTTACGTCATACGGGTTTCTCAGTCCGTTGGCTGTCCGATCATTCTATTGGTAAGTTTAATTTTTCATTTATGTATATATTGATATTGATTTGTTTGTGTCACTGTGATCTTGATAAAGACCCCAGGAGGGTCGAAACGTCGATTTTCGTGTATTTCACAGCCTATGTATTTTTTATGATACATTAAATAACTTTGCCTCACTAAATTGAAGACCTAGTGTGCTCCCTTGATCCTTTTTTGCTTATATACATCACGCGGGATTGCACCTAGGCACTTATAGATATATTTTTTTCAAATAGTAAAGGAGGAGTGCCATGCTTATTTATTTTTGTCTCTATCTCTATCTCTATCTCTATCTCTAATAGATTATTTATTTTCCAGGGCTGCTTCGTATCCCCAGTCCGGCCGCGTGTGTGTGTATATGTGCGTGTGTGTGTGTGTATATGATGCAATCTCAGATCTTTTTAAACAAATACATTTATATTTATTTAAATAAAGGTATTACATATCATCCGACTGATGTTTTGACCTTTTCGAGTCTTTCTCAAGATCAATGTACCTTCATAAATAGAGTCAATGTATAGCAAACATATATGTGTACTCACCAATCGTGAAAAGACTCCCTCGGAATTGAATACCCGCGATCCCGTGACATCCTCTAAGTGCAAGGTACTGCCTACCAAGAAAAATATATGCTTCTAAAACATATCATAAATACAAAAGGAAGACAAAATGGATAGGCCTTGTTGTTAATCAAAATATAAATATATATAAATATTAAAAGGCATTGTGCTGTCATATTTAACAGTTCTAAGATGGGCACCCATACTATAATCATATAATTGGGGAAGTAAATAGATTTTTGGTATTCAAGAGAATAATTAATAAGTTAGTTGATTAGTTAGAGATAGAGAGCACTGCCACTAACTGAACAGCTAATAGGGTTTAACTCATAATAAATAATATATAAGGACAAATAATGTATGTACACATGAAAATATTCGCAGATTGTATTCTATTTCTGAGGGAAGCTAGAAACAATTCTTAAATATTTTTTAAATTTAACTCCCTTTTTAACATTTAGTCATTTTATCATATTATAATAATCATGAGGGTCATGGGAGAAGGGAGAGCAATGTTGTCGCATTAGGGATAAACTATATTAAAAGAGAACATCTGATGAGGATATGAATGAACAATGTAAATAATTCATATATTAGACTATTAACCATATGTGGACATGTACATAGCCCAGAGGCAGGTAAATAATATATAAAGAAAATATATAAATCAAAGGAACATAGAGAATACTATATTTTCATTGAGTCCCTTGGGTGCAACCGTGTCTAGTCGATGTATCCATTGTGCCTCGCGTTGTAACAACATTTTCTATCTATCACCTTCTCTGGCCATCGGAGGGATGTGATCAATGGCAATAAACCACAAGGTTTATTGCCATTGATCTTGGATCGAGGTCAAGTCCCAACCCCATTATAATTTTTTTTTTTTTTTATATATATATTTACTAAACAGTTTACAACTAATTTACAACTAATTTGCCCAATATAGCAAGAAATAACAGTTTTGAATTTAGTTTTCTAACTCTAACCCACATTTTGCTCAAGATTAATATAAGGCATTGACACTGACATTCATATTGTAAGTGACATTTTCTTAATGACACCTGGCATGGCTCACATCCTCTAAATGAAAATTGGTGACAAAAGACTCTTTAGCTCTGTACAATTGGTAAATAAGGCAAGTCATTAATGGTTATAAAGCATGTTTGACTCAAAAGGTTTAGCACAATCAAACGTAGTATAAAGGTTTGGTTGTGAAAGATGAATTTTAATTAAATCCTTACTAAGTTCAAACACAATAAATAGACAGAAAGACAGATCAATATTTTTGTCTTAATAAAACAATGCAGGGTCATGCACACTAAGTCTTGCTTTTAACAAAATAGTGTTCAATACAGTTTGCTATTTATCACATATGTATAAGACTTTCTTTAAGTAAGTTAGTTTCTTGCAAATTTTGTCAAAAGCTAAAATAGTTTCCAAACCAAAGAGGAAACTAGTGTTTTCTGAAAAACTGTGTGAAACATTTGAAATAGCAGTGTATATGACAAGGGTTTAAGAACCAATAATGTCGGCTAAGGATTGATTGACAGCAGAATTGTGTTTTGTTTTTTGTTTTTTTTTTAATTACATGTTTCTTATTCACCGTGAGAGGTATCAAAGAGTCATAAAATAAATTGAAGAGTTTCCATCATGTCTGAAAATTGGAAATGCTAGCTATGTTATCAAATAACTCTGCTTGATTTATTGAGACATTAGGTTTAGTGCTCATTGCTAAATTCCTGGCCCCATTGTACTTCTACGTAGCCAAAATTGAGCATTAAGTTGCTTATTTACTAAAATGGAAATTGCCAAAGTAGAAAAGCTGAAAAAATAGCCACCTTTGAGAATTTCACCCTTTGCAGTCCTATGTCGGAATATATCCAACAAAATATTTTACCTTTTGCGGTCCACTTTTGGATTTTCCCTTGAGACTACCACCGATCCTCTGCCAAATGTGCGAATGTGCGCACTCCCACTTCGGGGACAATCAGACATTGGATGCAAGAGGTAAAATATTTTGTCACATATATTCAGACATAGGATCGCAAATAGTTAAGCCTTAATTGTGCAATTCCCTTGTCATTTCTCCACAGTTCCTGCCTGTTAACATTGAAGAACCACGAATGCTGCATTCATGTTTGGGTACTTAAAGGTGAACTGTCACTACTGTGGAAATTAAACCATTTAATTAAAAATACTGAAAATCAATTCTCATTTCCAAGGATTTAAAATATTATTTTTATTACTATATATATTTGTACCATCATCTGCACTGTCTGCTTGTTTTTTTGTTTTTTTTCCTCCCTCTCCCCCCTTCAGAAAGATATTTACGACCCTCTGCAAGATTGTCTATTTTCTACCAAACCTGTCTTATTTGCACTCATGTCGCTTTAACCACCGTATCACAACTCAACTTTGAATTCTATGTGTCGTCTTGATCAGAAATGCTTCAGACTTGAGAAAGGGAGGTTCTCCCGAAAGCTTGTCATTAAAAAATTCTGTTAGTTCAATAAAAAAGGCATTACAAGATACAAATTGTATCTGTTTTTTTTACATACACATCACTGGACTGATCCGGCTACAATCTCTACTTTAATATTTATTTGTGAGGTGTAATATTGTATATGTATATATTTGTAAGTTGTGAAAAATAAACTTAAAAATAGAAATTCACACTTTTTTATCTTTATTTTTAACGTAGTGCCTCTGTCTTAACTGTTTGTCAATCATTGTACCCAAACAACTGTATTGAGATGAAGTGGTCTATGTGCCTTTAGTGATAATTTAAAATACATGAAATTCAGTTATTTTTAAATTTCATTTTTAGTTTGTATTGTAGTTTCATTTATATACTTTTAAAAGTCAGGTCAGTAAATGTAAAAAAAGGATAACAGAGCAGCACATTGGGTGGTTGGATACTAATGTAATAAAAACTGCTATTTGGCCTAGGAGTTAAAATTTTGCATAATCTTATGGATTAACAGATGAATTATGTAAATTAAATCAAATCATTACTAGAGTTGGACGATATTACGCAAATAAAAAAAATGTTTGCTTTGCTAGACATCTGCAGACAGAACATTTATTTCTAAAATAATTAAAAGTATTAAATAAAAACAAAAAAAGTTCCTTTTTATTAGAATGTTTTACGTTTTGTAGAATCATTTGAATAAACCATTCCTAAGTAATATAGAGTTCATAAAATGAAGGGTAAAATATAACATAAAACCTTGCATTTTTCATAGGAAACCAAATAACAATTCACTATAGCCATATTTTGGTGATTTTGTTTTGCCTAGCTAAGCTCCAGTAATATTTTTGAAAATCATCTTTAGAATAATCTGTGAACTTGTGTTAAATAGAATTATTAATAAAACTGTTTTAATGTTTCTACATGCAAGCCTATTTATAGACATTTACAATATTTTAATCATCGTGGTTAAATGGGAAAAAAGCACCATGCGTCCTTGCGGAAAATAAACCAGGCTCTCATGATGGAACTTCTGGATAAATATTTCAGGAATTTACAGCTACAATAGACACAATATCGTGCTTGCATCAGGGTTAAATAAAGTGACTCTATCTACCTGCCTCAGTGATATTATCATTAGATAAAGTTGGAGCATGTGGAATACCTTATTCTTTGGGCCTATTTCAGAGGCCTGGGAGCCTCAGGATTCCGCACAGTATTTTAGCTATTTCTACTACTTCTGGACATGAATCTCAGATATCCCACTTGGAGTCGTCTAGAGCCATACTCCTAACTTGGAGGTTACAGCCACGAAATGCTCCTATCACAACTGGGACTACTATTGTCTTAATTTTTCATATCCTTTCTACCTCCTCTTTCAGTGCACGGTATATATCTAATTTTCCTTTTTTTATATTATGGTTGCGGAGTATTGCCACACCCATCCCCACTGCAATCTTCTGTTCCTTGTCCACCACTACAATGTTGGACTGGTCGTCCAGGACTTGCTTGTCTGTCTGGTAATTGGAGTCCCACAGGATCTGAGCCCTGTCATTCTCATCTACCCTCATCCATGCTTTTCCTCCAGTCTGGACTTAAGCAGGTCCAGCCCATATTCTATTCATGTTTTTCAGAACACAATTCCGGAAATGTGGTTGTGCCTCTCACAGTATGCTGTTTCTGCTAACATCTTGCCCTTGGTTACTATGTGCTGGAAGGTCTGTTTGCACAGTCTACACCTTGGGTCCTGTCTGGTATGGTAGACCCCCACTTCTATTGATCTGGGGCTGAATACGTGTTCCTGTGCAAGTAGGAATTCAATTACCATTTGACATGTGTCATGCAATGAAGGAGCAATACATATTGTGATAGGTTATTTTTGCTAGTTTGTAATAACAGTATAGTGGTTTTTATCAGCAGGTTGTGCTAAATCAAGAAAATCAAAAATGAAAGAATAGCAGAGTTGTATAATTTTTCTAGTTCAGCTCTTTTGTGCTATAATTTGCACATCCCTCTAACGCTCCATAATTACCAATTTAGTGGAAAAACTCAATTTTTCTTTAACGTAGAAGATTAAATATCTTTCTTTACCTTTATTAAGCCACTGTTGTAAATGGACAATACATAAAATGTGTCTTGTCAAAATATGTATCATTTTTCTTTCATAGATGACATAGTATTCACATTTGCATTTTAGTTAAAAGTTAATTTACATGTTAGCTAAGAGTTAATACATTTTTACTATCTTCATACACAAGTCTTAGTGTATATAGTTTATGGCATGTTAAAAAAGACAGTTCCTTTACTGGAGTAAAGATATGCATTTCAACAAAACATAATTGATTTTTTGACAACTGCTATTGTATTGTATATGATAGTGCATCTGTGATGTCACACAAGCTCTGTTAAGGCTGTTCACCTGTCAAAGGTGTATTGTACAAAATAGCTAGAAATTTTCCAATCAATCTAGAAAAATGAGTGCATGATTGTCATTTATGAAGTACGTTTCAAAAGTAAGCTCCAAAAATAGCTATTGAGATAATGTTGCCTTGAAAAGCACAAATCTTAACTATGAAAGATAATCCTATAAACATTGTTGGATATGGTATTGTTAAACTGTTAAAGCAATGCAGTTTTTCAGTGTAATCCTAGAGATTAAAATTCTTTTAATGCCATTTACAGGCACTCCAGAGAGATTAACTGTGATTCATCTAACAATAGATCATACATAAAGAGATCATGACATTTACTGTCAGTCAAAAAGTATTTTTATGTTGATATTATTCTAGTACACAGTTGAGATTTTGTTTAGTTTTTTTCAGCCATTTCGAAATGTCAGCATTTAGTGTCCCTATAGTGTTGCTTTAAGAAAAACCCAAGTCTGTACACCCCTGTTGTCAGTATTATGACAAAAGTATGGCAAAAGTACATTGTAAAGTGCAAGATGCAAACCAGTTTCACAGATCTCAGCTATAAGACATATCCTGGGTACCCAAGGTAGTACGGTGCACTCCAAATTGTAGTTATTTTGAAAACAAAATTACAAACTTTAGATTGAAATTGCTGATATGAAAAAAAAAATTCTCAACCAAGCCATAATTATAGTTTACCTATTTTAACTTACATTTTGAAACGTGTTTTCAAAATAACTACAATTTGGAATGCACCGCAATTTAGTGTTTAGCAAAAAAAACAAACAAAAAAAACACTATGTTTGGGGTTTGGTCACAAATGTGTCATAGTTTTGGGACATTAATTTATTCATCTGATACATGAATAGATAACATATACTAAATTTAATATTTGCGCAATAATTTACAATGAAGGGGCTCTGGGTTCTCCCATTGAGGGGCTAAATATAGGAGCAGAATTGCAATTTTTGTAAATATTAAAGAAATATGTAAGAAAAAGATTAAAACTACTATTAATCTAGAATTATAATAAAAAAAAATATTTGTTTTGCTAATTTTTTTATATGATCTATGATGTATATAGAACTCTCTACTGACTTTCCTCTTTTTTCCCCCACATTTAAAAATGCAGTCATTAGGACAGGAACATTTCTGATGTATGTGTTCTAGTGTTCTAATACATTCCAATATATAGTACCATTTTGTTTTATGTTCTCATGCATATTGTAAAAATTATTTTAAATGTATGAATTATCTGGGGGTGGGGCCTGACCGCTGAACCGAACTGTCGCAGGGAAAAACTACTCCTGCAGTAATTGCCAAAACCGCCAAAAAATCAGCCTCAAACGGCGCTCAAACAACTCAAAAGGGTCACTAACGGAAAGGCGAAACTGAGGGGCACAGGCTGCCATCAAATAATCAACCCAACTGGCAAGAATTAATAGAGAGACACCTGCGGCCTGCACGCATGGTCTGCGTGGGGAAGGTGTCCGCTTCCCCGCAGCCCTCTATGGCTGAACACAGGTCGCTGAGCCTTCTTTCCCCCCCTTATGGCCCGGCGGGGGTTACCCTGGTCCCAGGAGTGCCCAACCGGATCGCGGGCCAGCAACCTCAGACTGAGCTTGCCGACCCCAAAATGGCGGTGAAAGCCGCTGTAATGCCCAGCATTATAAAGGGACATGACACCTAGGCACAACTAAATGCCATATTTGCAGCCTTTTGGAACAAACTTGAAGAATGCCAAGCCACAAGACAAGCATCACCGTCACTGCTACTCACGCGCTCCCGCCATCAAGGCACGTCCTACAGCAGGAAGCAAACACGCAAATGACACCACCGAAAATGACGGCACCCCCCAGCAAACAAGCCCATACCAGCTGTTATAGGGACTCATTATATTGTTACACTCTGCCTCTTTTCGTTAAAACTCTATTTTACCGACATTCAGTCAATACGAATGGATTACACGAACAACCAGGATTATATATTCATGCATACGAACAAAGACCACCCAGCCCTTGGCGTGTGTCGCCACTTAACCTTTTTCACCTTTGAAACAACCGAACGGACGACCACTGGGAAGCTACGGTCTGCGGTTAACCACAAACTTAATTGACTGCCTCTGGGTGGCCTCGTTTGTGTAATAATTCACCATACCCAAACTCCCGAATGAGGACCACCTACACTCCGGCGTGTGTCTTCAATCAGAACATTGAGGCTGCGGTTAACCGCAGGCTAATTACCCCCTTCAGTGCAGTCTACGTTCGGTTCACGAAGGGCTGGGACAACCATCCACGGAGTGGTATTCGTGCAACTGTTTAACCGGTTCTCGCTCCATGAGTTATAGAGACAGGTCCCGCTCGCCTATTAACCGACAGAAAACATGGCCGCCATCTCGTGTTCAGGACAAAGAAGCATGAAAGGACTTTGTATGCAAAAGACTGGCTACACTGTTCGTGAGGTCTGAGCGCTATTCTCCTATCTGGTGCGCTCAGACCTGAGCTATCTAATGAATGGTAGAATGTAAAATGTGTCTACTAAAATGTTACAAATATATAATTTTATGCTGTTTTACCTGTTCGAACAACACGTGGGATTTTGGGCACTTGGAGATAATGATTCCAACGGTTATGGCAATTCAATTATCTCCAAGCTGGGTGGTGACCCTTTCAAACGATACACTGTACTGTCATTCGTCAACTGTTTGTATTGTCACTGTATCCCATCAGGTCCAGAGGGGGCTGTCCCTGGACCTGGGGTTTTGCATAAATAGCGATGCCCGTGTGCCATTAAAACCAGCTCGTGGTTAGCAGCACTAGTGAGAAAATCTCACGTGAGGCCAAATAGAGCTGGGCAGTGTTTAGGGTCATTCTGGGCCACCAGGATACTGGGAAATGTTCCAGTGGGCCAGCATACCGTCAGTGCCGGTGCAACCATAAGGCTGCATAGGCACAGGAAGCTGAAATTGCTACAAGTAATAACCCTAGAAGCCAGGAAATATGAACTTTTAATACACTTATGTACCTGCCCTTAATTAACCATCATTGACTCATGTACTTGCCCCCAGTGACCTTGTCAGAGTATATAAATTATATTTAAGAAGTAATCAGAGGACATGATTTTTCAATTATTAGTAAGTTACAAAGAAGTGCTTTAATTTTTAGTCCTAAGATTCTGTTTGATACTGTTACAAGCTAATTTGCATTAATTAATTTTTATGATGGAGAAGTTAATGTTTCAATGTCTTATCCTTTTGTATTAAGACTATAGTTTTATCTTTTTATATCACCAAGCTGTCATGCCTATAAATTTAATTGAGTAAAAACAGCTTCTAAAACAGTCATGTAGCAGCAAAAAACAGCTTCTTTCTCTAGTATTTGTAATATATTATATTTTAATTTTCTGTCTTAGGATTCATATATAAGAAGTTCTAAAAAGTAAAATGTTCACTGAGGCTTAAAGGAACACTCCAAACATCTAAAGGGCTTTATATAGTATAAATACAGATGGATTAAGTTTACTGGAAAGGTGCTACAATCACCTCCGTGGGCCACAAACCACAAATACAAACAGTGAATAATAGAAACAAACAAATTGGTGAGAGCACACTACATAGATGTACAAAACAATACCCAAATGACAGTCAAATTATCTGAAAAAAATCAGAAAAAAGACATAGAGTAATAACGTCACAATATGATAAATAGCAACCAAATACTGGTCTCACTCACATAAGTGGAGCCACTTAGAAGTTGGCTCAAACTTGGTGCCTTGAACAAATAAGAAAGCAGGACTTCTGTCAGGTACTCCACTCTGCTAAATCTGGTACCTCCAAAATTCATCCAGGACGCAGGATGTAGGAGGTTACAAATACTTTATTGCTTATAAAAAATAATAAATAATAGATAAATAGCAAGCAAAATGTCCAAACCCGATAGGTAGTACACACTCAACGCGTTTCGGCTTTTAGCCTTCCACAGGAGTATTTTCTGTCTTCAAAGTGCTGTTCTTTTATATCTTCTCACAATTTCACGCACTTTTCCCGGCGCTCTTCCGGTTCCGGCGTCGAGACGTCATCCCGCGTCCTTATGTCCCGACGTGTAAACTTCCAGTTCCTGAACACGTCACCGGAAGGACCGTTGGAACGTCTAGGGATGACGCACGGCGTTCTTGCCCGTAGTTGAAAGTCTGCCATAACTACTGTGGGCATAAACTCAATTAATGCAAAATATATGCTAAATCTTTAAACATTTAAAAAAGCCAAATCGGATTAAAACATAACTATAAAATCCAATAATTAAACAATAAACATGTTCTCAGTCCAAGTTCATAAAGATTATGAAAATATAATATTACATTTACAAAATAAATACAATATAAGAACAACAACAATATATATTAAGGAGGTCTCCATACTAAAGAATATTATAAAAAAACTCAATTAAGATGTTCAATATAAAGGAAAGAAGAAAAAAAAAGATAAAATACATTAAATGAATGAATTAATATCAAAGTCGACATTCAATCCCTGTAGGGCTAATGTTTCTAGTTCAAACATCCATTTCATCTCAGTCAACCCTAAAGTACGTTCTTTATCCCCCCCCTCTCCAATGAATGTTAATTTTATCAATGCCTATAAAATTAATCCCTTTAGGGTCTCCATTATGCACCTCTAAATAGTGTTTGGAAACACTATGATTAATAAATTTTCTTTGAATATTATAAATATGTTCCCTAATTCTAACTTTGAGGGGGCGTGAGGTCTTACCTACATATTGGTAACCACACTGGCAATTCAACATATAGATAACGTCTTTAGTGGTGCATGTGATGAAGGAACGTATTGGGTATTCTTTTTTAGTAACAAACGAGGTAAATTTATCTATTTTTCGATTAGTCTTAGATTTAAGTTTACATCCTCTACAATTGCCACAATAGTGAAACCCTTTACTTCCTTGTAAAAACTGTTTATTAAAAGAGACTTTATCATCGCTTTTATCTAAAAAAAACTTTTAGTTAAAATTTGTTTAAAATTTTTTGCTTCTCGAAAAACAAACTTAGGTTTAGGATTTAAAAATGAGGCAATTTCTGTATCTTCTTGCAATATATGCCAATGTTTAGTAATTAGCTTTCGCAGCTCATTATTATTAGAACTAAAATCAAAAATTAAGGGAATTTTAACATCTTCTTCCCTTAAATTTTTATTCTTATACTTAAGTAATAATGATCTATCCTTATCTCCAATTTCCTTTTTCACTTCTTCCAGTTTTGCTTTATCATACCCTTTTTCCATAAACTTACATTTTAAAATTTCTGTTTGATTCTGATATTCCACCTCCTCGGTGCAATTCTGTTTTAATCTTAAAAATTGGCCTTTAGGTATATTATTAAGCCAAGGTTTAAAATGACAGCTTTTAAGATCAATAAAACTATTAACATCCACTTTCTTAAACGTCTTACTTTTAATTTTATTTCGCTCTATATATACAATTAAGTCTAATAAATGAATATGTTTAGAACTGATTTCATAAGAAAGTTTAATATTAAAAATATTTTGATTCAAAGAACTAATAAAATCTTCTAAACTTGCTCTACTTCCTTTCCAAATGATAAAAATGTCATCAATATAGCGTTTGTAGAGGACCAGACTTGCCCCAATGTTATCCCTTGAGAAGATAAAATGTTCTTCCCAAAAGGACATAAACAAATTAGCGTAACTTGGGGCAAATCTGGTCCCCATAGCAATCCCTTGCACCTGGAGGTAAAATTTGTCTTCAAACCAGAAGAAATTATTATTTAAAATAAATAAAATACCATCAATTAAAAACTCTAATTGTGCTTCCTCAATTTCTCCAAATTTTTTTTAAAAAAATCGAGTAGCATCACAGCCTTGATCATGTTTAATAATTGTATATAGGCTGCTAACATCGCATGTGGCCATAATATAATCCTCTTTCCATTCAAAATTTTCTATAATTTGTAATAAACTCATGGTGTCTTTCAGATAAGCTGGACATTTAATAACCATTTTCTGCAAAAATTGATCAATATATTGGGATAAAGGTGATAGCAGTGATCCTATCAGATTTGCCCAAAATAATTACCTTGATACTATATGTTTGCAATTGGAGAAATTATTGATCAAAGAAAGAAACTAAAGTGGGAAGTTTTTACATTAGAGAAATATATCACACTCCAAATTACACCTAGGGGTCTTAGATTTCATAAACTTTCCACTTCAGATCAAGATAATGAGGTTTTTATGGGTATATGGAATAAGTCCCTTGAATCGTTTTCAAAACACATGATTGGGATATTGATAGACCAAAAATCTCAGCAATTACATCAATTAGATGAATCAATTAGGAAAATACAGTCACAATTGGAACCATTTAAAGGAATGGAAGAATTAGATATATTGGTAGAGGCAATAGTTAAAAAAATAAAAACTATTGAAACCTCTGTGATTGAAGTAAAGAGAAGAAAATTACAGAGGGACCAAGAGGATTATAAAAATGGGAATATTCGCCCAGTAAAGAAAAATAACTATCAAAGAAGAAATGATTTAAATTTAGGAAGACATTCTTCTAAACAAAACAAATATCAGTATAATAAGGAAATTCCACACTATGTAGAAAAGGAAAGAGTAACAAGGTGGAGACCATTTAAAGAAAGGGCTCCAATTGAACCATCTAAACATTATCGAAAAGAAAAGGAGGAATGGATGGATGTTAAGTCTAGGAGACCACGATTATCTAGTAAGACCAAGGATCTCAAAAAATGGACTCCAGATAGCAATAGAATTCCCATCTCCAATAGGTTCGAGCAACTTAAAGATTATCAAGAAAAAGAGGATTTTTTTAGGGAAAGGTATTCTGGAGCTGAAAGAAAGGAGGAAAACATATACTCCCATAAAAAGATTCAGAGAATCAGGAGAGGAGGAAATAGATATCAGAGAAAGGGAAAGAAGGAGAAACGAGAACTTCTGGAGGAAGTAGATAAGAAGGGTCAAATAGATAATTTTAGAGTTTTCAATTTATCAGGAAAATTTTTTAAATGATGCACATATTAGTATTTTTAAAAAGGGATTTAAATTTGCTCCCAGCTGTAATTTAGATAGGTTTAACTCATTTATAGATTTAAATCGTTTTTTAAGAAAGTTATGTCTTAAAAAGTTTTTTAATAAATTTCCTCCGAAAAATGAGAAATCAGAGGTTACTGATATTTTTATTCATACCCCTTTAAAAAAGAAATCTACATTTTATCCTGCTAATTGTAAATCAGATGTCATGAGGACATTTGAAAAATTGTGCCTCAAAGATATAAAGAAAATAAAACCATTTAATAAATATCAGAATAATATAACAAAAAAAGAAAAATTAGCATTAAAAGATTTGAGAGACGACAAATCTATAGTAATAAAACCGGCAGACAAGGGAGGGGGTATTGTAATCTGGGAAAAAGTTAAATATTTACAGGAAATTTATAAACAACTTCAGGATGACAGTACATATAAGGAATTCCCTAACAATCCACTGCCTGAAATTAAAGTTAAGTTTAAAAAGTTTTTGGATGAAGGGTTTAAAACTGGTATCCTAACTAAGAAAGAATATGAATTTTTAGATGTTAAACATCCTAGGATACCAGTAATTTATGTCTTACCGAAAATACACAAATATATAAAAGAACCTCCCGGAAGACCTATTGTCTCCGGAATAGGATCACTCCTATCACCTTTATACCAATATATTGATCAATTTTTGCAGAAAATGGTTATTAAATGTCCAGCTTATCTGAAAGACACCATGAGTTTATTACAAATTATAGAAAATTTTGAATGGAAAGAGGATTATATTATGGCCACATGCGATGTTAGCAGCCTATATACAATTATTAAACATGATCAAGGCTGTGATGCTACTCGATTTTTTTTTTTTTTTTTAAATTTGGAGAAATTGAGGAAGCACAATTAGAGTTTTTAATTGATGGTATTTTATTTATTTTAAATAATAATTTCTTCTGGTTTGAAGACAAATTTTACCTCCAGGTGCAAGGGATTGCTATGGGGACCAGATTTGCCCCAAGTTACGCTAATTTGTTTATGTCCTTTTGGGAAGAACATTTTATCTTCTCAAGGGATAACATTGGGGCAAGTCTGGTCCTCTACAAACGCTATATTGATGACATTTTTATCATTTGGAAAGGAAGTAGAGCAAGTTTAGAAGATTTTATTAGTTCTTTGAATCAAAATATTTTTAATATTAAACTTTCTTATGAAATCAGTTCTAAACATATTCATTTATTAGACTTAATTGTATATATAGAGCGAAATAAAATTAAAAGTAAGACGTTTAAGAAAGTGGATGTTAATAGTTTTATTGATCTTAAAAGCTGTCATTTTAAACCTTGGCTTAATAATATACCTAAAGGCCAATTTTTAAGATTAAAACAGAATTGCACCGAGGAGGTGGAATATCAGAATCAAACAGAAATTTTAAAATGTAAGTTTATGGGAAAAGGGTATGATAAAGCAAAACTGGAAGAAGTGAAAAAGGAAATTGGAGATAAGGATAGATCATTATTACTTAAGTATAAGAATAAAAATTTAAGGGAAGAAGATGTTAAAATTCCGTTAATTTTTGATTTTAGTTCTAATAATCATGAGCTGCGAAAGCTAATTACTAAACATTGGCATATATTGCAAGAAGATACAGAAATTGCCTCATTTTTAAATCCTAAACCTAAGTTTGTTTTTCGAGGAGCAAAAAATTTTAAACAAATTTTAACTAAAAGTTTTTTTAGATAAAAGCGATGATAAAGTCTCTTTTAATAAACAGTTTTTACAAGGAAGTAAAGGGTTTCACTATTGTGGCAATTGTAGAGGATGTAAACTTAAATCTAAGACTAATCGAAAAATAGATAAATTTACCTCGTTTGTTACTAAAAAAGAATACCCAATACGTTCCTTCATCACATGCACCACTAAAGACGTTATCTATATGTTGAATTGCCAGTGTGGTTACCAATATGTAGGTAAGACCTCACGCCCCCTCAAAGTTAGAATTAGGGAACATATTTATAATATTCAAAGAAAATGTATTAATCGTAGTGTTTCCAAACACTATTTAGAGGTGCATAATGGAGACCCTAAAGGGATTAATTTTATAGGCATTGATAAAATTAACATTCATTGGAGAGGGGGGGGGGATAAAGAACGTACTTTAGGGTTGACTGAGATGAAATGGATGTTTGAACTAGAAACATTAGCCCTACAGGGATTGAATGTCGACTTTGATATTAATTCATTCATTTAATGTATTTTATCCTTTTTTTTCTTCTTTCCTTTATATTGAACATCTTAATTGAGTTTTTTATAATATTCTTTAGTATGGAGACCTCCTTAATATATATTGTTGTTGTTCTTATATTGTATTTATTTTGTAAATGTAATATTATATTTTCATAATCTTTATGAACTTGGACTGAGAACATGTTTATTGTTTAATTATTGGATTTTATAGTTATGTTTTAATCCGATTTGGCTTTTTTAAATGTTGAAAGATTTAGCATATATTTTGCATTAATTGAGTTTATGCCCACAGTAGTTATGGCAGACTTTCAACTATGGGCAAGAACGCCGTGCGTCATCCCTAGACGTCCCAATGGTCCTTCCGGTGATGTATTCAGGAACCGGAAGTTTACACGTCGGGACATAAGGACGCGGGATGACGTCTCGACGCCGGAACCGGAAGAGCGCCGGGAAAAGTGCGCGAAATTGTGAGAAGATATAAAAGAACAGCACTTTGAAGACAGAAAATACTCCTGAGGAAGGCTAAAAGCCGAAACACGTTGAGTGTGTACTACCTATCGGGTTTGGACATTTTGCTTGCTATTTATCTATTATTTATTATTTTTTTTATAAGCAAAGTATTTGTAACCCCCTACATCCTGCGTCCTGGATGAATTTTGGAGGTACCAGATTTAGCAGAGTGGAGTACCTGACAGAAGTCCTGCTTTCTTATTTGTTCAAGGCACCAAGTTTGAGCCAACTTCTAAGTGGCTCCACTTATGTGAGTGAGACCAGTATTTGGTGGCTATTTATCATATTGTGACGTTATTACCCTATGTCTTTTTTCTGATTTTTTTCCAGATAATTTGACTGTCATTTGGGTATTGTTTTGTACATCTATGTAGTGTGTTCTCACCAATTTGTTTGTTTCTATTATCTAAAGGGCTTTAGCTTCCTGAAGTGCTTTATGTGTGAAGAGGGTGTCCTCTTTTTTTTTTCCATTTTACAAAATGTGTAGATTTCAAAAGAAATTGGCACTTTTACAAATTAACCTTCTTACACCCCTTTGACTGTCTGTCAGACAACCGATCCTGTTACTTCCTGGAAGTTTAACTCAAGCAGGCAATTTGTCAGGGTACCTGTTGGTGATGTATCCAGGGAGGACATCCTCTCTGCTTAGGGGCTCCCTTCCCCTAGCATTTCGGCATATTTCGGCCGTTTTCGCGCCGGCCGCGCTAGCTCCTCCCCCTTTTATGACGCGACGGCTAGCGTCGACGTCATGACGTCGGCATTTGCATAAAGTGCCGGGAACCGCTATTCCGGACCTTTTGGGGGCGTGGTCTCTATTTAGGTAACAGGGTATTTAAAGGAAACCTTTACTACTGCTCATTGCCCTGTCGTGGTTCTAGCTTGCTAGTCACTCAGCGCGTTCTTTATCTTGTGTTTCCGGTTTTGACCCTTGCTTGTCTTTTGTCCTGTTGTCCTCTCCTCTCCTTTGACTCGGCTTGTATCTCGCTTACCTGTCCTCCGGCTCCCTTGACCTCGGCTTACCTTTGACTATTCTTGCTTTGTCCTTACGTTAGTCCGGCCATTCTAAGGTCCGGTATACGTACCTCCTTCTGTGCGCACTCTGCGTATTGGATCCCTGTCAGTTTCCTGACATTACGACAGGGCCCATCCGCCCGGTGGGCGTTTCTAGAAGGGGGGGTACTGTCAGGGTACCTGTTGGTGATGTATCCAGGGAGGACATCCTCTCTGCTTAGGGGCTCCCTTCCCCTAGCATTTCGGCATATTTCGGCCGTTTTCGCGCCGGCCGCGCTAGCTCCTCCCCCTTTTATGACGCGACGGCTAGCGTCGACGTCATGACGTCGGCATTTGCATAAAGTGCCGGGAACCGCTATTCCGGACCTTTTGGGGGCGTGGTCTCTATTTAGGTAACAGGGTATTTAAAGGAAACCTTTACTACTGCTCATTGCCCTGTCGTGGTTCTAGCTTGCTAGTCACTCAGCGCGTTCTTTAGCTAGTGTTTCCGGTTTTGACCCTTGCTTGTCTTTTGTCCTGTTGTCCTCTCCTCTCCTTTGACTCGGCTTGTATCTCGCTTACCTGTCCTCCGGCTCCCTTGACCTCGGCTTACCTTTTGACTATTCTTGCTTTGTCCTTACGTTAGTCCGGCCATTCTAAGGTCCGGTATACGTACCTCCTTCTGTGCGCACTCTGCGTATTGGATCCCTGTCAGTTTCCTGACACAATTGTACAGAACACTTGCCTTGCAAAGACTTCTCATTAACATGCATTGTGTGGTTGGACAGCCACAGGGCTGGAGAAGAATGGGAGGGTTTGAAAGGTTGCAGATCTGCAGCTTTTGCCAACTGTTTTTTGATATACCAACAATGAAAAAAATGCATCATTAAGTGATATATAAACTGTAACAGATCCCCTATACTTCGATTGGGTATATCCATTGTAATTCTCCCAAGTCCCCAGTGAAGCAGTGATTAGAACTCTGAACTTCCCAAACATCAGCCAAGACTTGATAAGGGGTACAAAAAGACTGGTTTATTATGGCCCAGTGACCAGCTTATATACACAGACCCCCAGCATGGGGTCTACAGCAGTAACATAGTAAATCACTCCCACAACTCACCCAGGACACTCTCACAACACGCCCAGGAGTCTGTGTCTGGGAGATAATTTAGTGTACTTTGCTTCAACTAATTATCTCCCTGGTTCTAGAGTTACAAAATATAAAACATAAATATCAAAAATACATGTAACACATAGAAACCCCGCAAATATTATTTCCCCGGTTAGCCTGGATCCGAGCACCCAAGTTGCCCAAATACCGCTCAGATACCACGAATACAGACGAATCGCCACCGGGGTAATGTTTTTGACCAGCAGGGGTGGTCGGTAGATTGTAGCTGATGAACTGGGGAAATGTGTTTGTGGTCGGGAAAATGTATACCACGAACTAGGAGGAAAATGTATTGCAAACAGAAGGGAAAATAGTGAGTTTGTCACTATTGTCGTTTGCCATAGTCGGTGGGCAGGAGGCCAGCTTTCACACTCCTCCAGGAGTTCGTGGTAAACGTCCAGGGTAAGGAGCATTTGTCACATAAACCAAACAAAACCAATAGAAAAAACAAACCGTTACAATAAAATGTATACTTCTCAAAAATACAAGATGTAAGATTTCCAAATGTAAACTTCAGTTATTAGTACTAGTGATGTACCGAACTGTTCACCGGCAAATAGTTCCTGGCGAACATAGCGTGTTCGCGTTCGCCACCGCGGACGAACACATGCGCGGTTCGATCCGCCCCCTATTCGTCATCATTAAGCAAACTTTGACCCTGTGCCTCACGGTCAGCAGACACATTCCAGCAAATTAGCAGCAGACCCTCACTTCCAGACCCTCCCACCTCCCTCCCAGCATCCATTTTAGATTCATTCTGAAGCTGCATGCTTAGTGAGAGGAGGGAAAGTGTAGCTGCTGCTCATTAGATAGGGAAATTGATAGCTAGGCTAGAGTATTCAGTGTCCACTACAGTCCTGAAGGACTCATCTGATCTCTGCTGTAAGGACAGCCCCCCAAAAAGCCCTTTTTAGGGCTAGAACATCAGTCTGCTTTTTTTTTTTTTCTGTGTAATGTAATTGCAGTTGCCTGCCTGCCAGCTTCTGTGTCAGGCTCAAAGTGGATACTGTGCCCATTTGCCCAGTCAGTGCCACCACTCATATCTGGTGTCACAATAGCTTGCATTTAAAAACAAAAAACTTTTTTCACTGTAATAGATTGAATAGCAGTTAGTTGTCTGCAAGCGTCTGGGTGTCAGGCCTCCTTCAGCGTGTGCTCTGCAGACCTCTGCCCGTGTACTTTGCCACTCATATCTGGGGTCTCTATAGCGTGCATTTACAAAAAAAAAAAGTTTTTCAGTGTAAGCTAATAGCAGTCAGTGTCCTTAAAGTGGGTGTCAGGCCTTCAGCGTGTGCTCTGCAGACCTCTGCCAGTGTACTTTGCCACTCATATCTGGTGTCACAATAGCGTGCATTTAAAAACCCCAAAACTTTTCACTGTTATAGATTGAATAGCAGTTAGTTGTCTCCAAGCGTCTGTGTGTCAGGCATGCTCATCTGCCCACAGTCAGGTGTCTGTCAAGGACATGTTTGAGCGTAAGAAGCCAATGTCAGAAAGTCACCCCCATGCCCGGCATCTGACAGCTGGCTTGGCTGTACTATTAGCCCGCCAGCTTTTACCATACAAGCTGGTGGAGTCTGAGGCGTTCAAAAATTTTTTAGCTATTGGGACACCGCAGTGGAAGGTACCCGGACGAAATTTCTTTTCACAAAAGGCAATCCCCAACCTGTACTCGATTGTGCAAAAGGAAGTAATGGCATGTCTGGCACACAGTGTTGGGGCAAGGGTCCATCTGACCACTGATACCTTGTCTGCAAAGCATGGTCAGGGCAGGTTTATAACCTACACTGCGCATTGGGTAAACCTGCTGACCAAGCATGGAATGCATGGCTCTGCAGAGGAGTTGGTGACACCGCCACGACTTGCAGGCAGTCCTGCTGCCACCTCCTCTACTCCTCCTACTCCATCCTCTTCCATAACCTCCTCGGCTGAGTCCTCTTTTGCTGCTGCGTCTTGCTCCACATCAACGGCACCCCCCCAGCTCCCCAGGTACTATTCCACATCCCGGATACGGCAGTGTCACGCCGTCTTGGGTTTGACTTGCTTGAAAGCAGAGAGTCACACCGGACAAGCACTCCTGTCCGCCCTGAACGCACAGGTGGAAAAGTGGCTGACTCCGCAGCAACTGGAGATCGGCAAAGTGGTTTGTGACAATGGAACAAATTTTTTGGCTGCATTGAAGTTGGGCAAGTTGACACATGTGCTGTGCATGGCACATGTGTGTAATCTGATCGTACAATGCTTTGTGCATAAGTACAGAGGCTTACAGGACGTCCTTCTTGTCTCTGTACTTAACTGCCAACAGCTCCTCTTGGCGCAGAGCTGAGGTCTCCCCCCTTCGTAGCCGGGTGCGTGCAAGTTGTCCTGGGAAACCTGTGCTGTTCTTTTTAATTGTGCCGCAAGCTACTGTATCAAAACACTACAGTAGCTTGAACAAAGGGACACTTGTATAAAAATTGTCAGTATACAAGTGGTACCCTTTGTTCATCAGGGGGAATATCAGGTCCCAGACAATCTTGCCACTGGTTCTTATATGTTCTGGGCAACCTGGAGGGTCAAGGTGGCTATCCTTTCCCTCGTACACCCGGAAGGTCTGAGTATACCCAGTCTCGCTATCACAGAGCTTATACATCTTTACACCATACCTAGAACGCTTGGAAGGAACATACTGCTTGAATCCCAGCCTTCCCTTATACTTCATCAGGGATTCATCCACGCATATATTCCTTCCAGGTGTATAAGCCTCTGCAAACCTCGCAGCAAAGTGGGTAATCAGGGGCGGATTTTATACAGCCTGTCAAACTGGGGATGCTCACTAAGGGGACATAGGCTGTTGTCGCTGAAGTGCATGAAATGCAGAATCATTTCATACCTCTTCCTCCACATACATTGGGAGTAAATGGGGGTAGAGCAGATGGGGCTACTGCTCCAGTAGGAACGGATGGAGGGCTTCTTTATGATGCCCATCAGCATAGTCAATGCCCAGAATCTTTTAAATTCTGGCACAGTGTGTATCTTTGCCAAAAAAGAGTCCGGATTTGTAGCTCGGAATTGATGGGCATATAAATTAGTTTGGGCGACAATGTTCCCCAATACAGGGATCCTTAGGACAGGTGTCAATCCATATCTGCCAAGTGACCCTATGTAGGGAACAGTCTCTATTCTGCTCTGTGTCAGTGTGTATCATGGTCTCTGAGGACAGGTGTCAATCCATATCTGCCAAGTGACCCTATGTAGGGGGAACAGTCTCTATTCTGCTCTGTGTCAGTGTGTATCATGGTCTCTGAGGACAGGTGTCAATCCATATCTGCCAAGTGACCCTATGTAGGAGGAACAGTCTCTATTCTGCTCTGTGTCAGTGTGTATCATGGTCTCTGAGGACAGGTATCAATCCATATCTGCCAAGTGACCCTATGTAGGAGAACAGTCTCTATTCTGCTCTGTGTCAGTGTGTATCATGGTCTCTGAGGACAGGTGTCAATCCATATCTGCCAAGTGACCCTATGTAGGGGAACAGTCTCTATTCTGCTCTGTGTCAGTGTGTATCATGGTTCTGAGGACAGGTGTCAATCCATATCTGCCAAGTGACCCTATGTAGGAGGAACAGTCTCTATTCTGCTCTGTGTCAGTGTGTATCAGGGGCTCTTGAGGACAGGTGTCAATCCATATCTGCCAAGTGACCCTATGTAGGGGGAACAGTCTCTATTCTGCTCTGTGTCAGTGTGTATCATGGTCTCTGAGGGCAGGTGTCAATCCATATCTGCCAAGTGACCCTATGTAGGGGGACCAGTCTCTATTCTGCTCTGTGTCCGTGTGCATCAGGGGCTCTGAGGACAGGTGTCAATCCATATGTCAAGGTGTCAATATGTCATATGTCAGGTGTCAATCCATATTCATTGTGATTTAGGAATGTTAGGTGATTTCTGCCCTTTATGGATTAAAACCAGACTCTGCATCAACTGTGTAATTTTCCATGGGAGTTTTGCCATGGATCCCCCTCCGGCATGCCACAGTCCAGGTGTTTGTCCCCTTGAAACAACTTTTCCATCACTATTGTGGCCAGAAAGAGTCCCTGTGTGTTTTAAAATTCGCCTGCCCATTGAAGTCTATGGCGGTTCGCCGGTTCGCGAACATTTGCGGAAGTTCACGTTCGCGAACCGAAAATTTCGGGTTCGCGACATCACTAATTAGTACCAGCAGGAATCTACAAAACAATACCAATATACATAGTTGCATTACTTTGTACATAGTTCATCTTGGATTCATGGATACATAATACTATTTTGTGTAGTTGGACAGAAAATAAAAACTGCTACTCTGCAGTATTAGGGGCAGTGGCGGATCCAGGGGGGGGGCAATGGGGCAATTGCCCCCCCCCCCCGAGAAATCCGCCGGTCTCCCTCTCCCTCCCCTGCCAGCAGCACATGCAGGTGCTAGATCTCCCTCCCCAGTCCGCAGGCACTGTGCTGACAGCCGGCAGGGGAGGGAGATTGAGTGAGAGGGAGGCGAGAGAGGACCCGAAGCTCAGGCTGCAGCTCCTCCGGGTCCTCCTCTCGCGAGATTTGGAGCGTTGCCGCGGTTACCACGGCAACGCTCCAAATCTCGCGAGAGTGAACTCTAGCCTGGGAGCGCGGGCTAGAGTTCACTCTCCCCACTGGGACCACCAGGGAATCACCACTGGGACCACCAGGGATCGAAATATGTCCCCCCTCCCCCCAGTAAAGGTAAGAAGGGAGGGGGGACATAGGATATTTATTTTAATTAAATAAAAAATATGTATATTATAAAAAGAAAAAAGCCACACACACACACACATACATTGCCCCCAATACTGCCCCCCTCATTCACACAAACTGCCCCCCCATTCACACACACTGCCCCCCATACACACACATACTGCCCCCCCATACACACACATACTGCCCCATACACACACACTGCCCATACACACACACTACTGCCCCCCCATACACACACACACATACTGCCCCCCATACACACACACTGCCCCCCATACACACACTGCCTCCCACTACACACACTACCCCCACACACTGCCCCCATCACACACACACTGCCCCCACACACACATACTGCCCCCACATACACACACTGCCCCCACCCACACACTACACACACACTGCCCCCATACACACACACGCCCCATACACACACAAACTGCCCCTATACACACACAAACTGCCCCATACACACAACTGCAGTCACATACACACACTGCCCCACATATACACATACTGCCCCATACACACATACACTGCCCCCATACACACATACTGCCCCACTCACACATACTGCAACCTCACACACACTGCAACTGTTACACACACATACTGTCCCACACATACACTGCATCCCTGACATACACTGCCGCCCTCACTCACACACTACAACCTTCACACACACTGCACCCCTTACACATTGCACCACTCACACACACCACTGCTCCTATACCCTACTACAGCCCCATTTCCCAGCAGATCTCAGGTAAGTTGTCAAACTGTTCTTAAGCGGTTTGACTACTTACTGTGGGAGGGGGTCCCGGCACTATTGACACCATAACCACTACACTGAGCTGTAGTGGTTATTGTGTCTGGATTATTTCTTTAAATAATCTACAAGTGCCCCTCCCGAGATCAGGCTCTGGATCCGCCACTGATTAGGGGTTCCTAAGCAATGAGAATAAACTCAATAATTTTAATTGACATGGGAATCCTGAAGGAATAGCCCTGATCAAATAATGTATTTACCTCCTGCATAATATAAATCAAACATGCTATAGGTCAACACTTTTCATGCTATAGTAAGCAAGTCAGAGAAGCTGCTTGTGTCACTAGCAGCATGGTTATCATCAGAGAGGTACACCTAAATATTTGTAAGTTTCATGGGCTGTCTGGGGTGTATGTATATATTATATGTCATAATTTACTTTTCCTGGTCATAAGCAATGGCAGCACAACAATCGGTAGCCCCTCCCTATCCCTAATTAGACAGTGTAACGGATCCCCTATACTCCGCTTGAGTATATCCGCTGTAGTTCTGCCAAATCTCCAGTGGCGCAATGATTATAGCTCCCAATTCCCCAAACATCAGCCTACACTTGATGAAGGGTGTAAACAAATGTGTTTAATCCAGGCTCAATGGCCAACTTACAGTATATACAATACAGAAACAGAAACAGGCCCATGACACTCCCATAAACACACCCACAAAATGTTCCCAAAATGCAATGTCACCGTGACATTAAATGATAAAATATGAAAAACACACAAAATCACATATTTCCCACCTGTGAACCTCTATAGTTTATACATCCCCGGATAGCCTGGATCTGAGTGCCCAACATATCTGAAGAGTCCTGAGGTCCCACGAACACAGCCGAAATGCCACCGGGTAAAGTTCTGAGCTGTCGCACACATGGTCCTATGCCCCAAACAGTTCCAGGGCATTTTCTGCTTTTGCCGGTCAACTTCAGGAGTTCCATGCGAAAGAAATACTGAATGCACACACTGGCTATTTAGTACCATTTGTTCGTATGGGTTATACGAACAAACCTACTGAACGTCGCTCTACTGACATGTGTGGGAAAGAAGCAGGCGTTCGTCAAAGTTCAGCGGTGTTCGAGAGTTTCCGTGTCCGATTTTAGTTCCATGCGATGGACGCCCAAACACCGCTGCCTGCATTCCAGCGAACAAGATTGCCACCAACACAGTTCCCACGTGTGTGTGCATACGAATGGCGGCTACACAGTCCCACAAGTAGAACACATGAGGTTACCAGGGATTAACAAGCCCAGAGGTGGTCCGCAGTTCGTAAGTTTGTTTGGTTCCCGAACAGTACAAATAAATCCCACAAACCAAGTCTTTTTACCAGACTTTTGAGACCCATAGTCACTGGGCAGTAGGGTTGGCCTACACACTCCTCCAGGAGCCCGTGGCGAATGTCCAGACAAGCGGTGTTCATCACAGACAGAAACTAAACAAAAGAAGGGTATATATATCCCCTCCAACCCCCTCCTCCCTCAGTCTTGTTACTAGCAATATACCAGGGTTGGATACTTGTGCTGCCATGGCTTGTGACCAGGAAAAGAAAATTACGGTAAGTATGAAAACATTTTCCCTTTTCCTGGCCATATCCATGGCAGCACAAGTATAAACCATACGAACAAATGCTACTAAATAGAGAGTGTTTGCATTCTGTATTTATCTTGAGCCAAACTGAATATTAGCAATTCATTTTGGAGCTTAATGCCTTTAAATAGATCTCTAATGTCATAAATGACAGTACGGAATTCGATCAAAATTGAGATGCATGCTCAAAAAAACTTGCTAAGAATGCTCAATTAAACCGAGTACATTCACGGCAATACCACCGAATGCGCATTCAAAGAATGACGCGCCTGTGCATGAATGCCTATTTGCAGAAAAAACAATCGAAGGCCATTCGCGAATGCCCCATACAAAATGGAGCATTTGCAACAAAACCAAACATGCATGCGCGAACCGGCACTATAGAAGAGTTTGCACCTGCACATACGTGGGAAAGAATGCCAAGTGAGGCGGCTTCATGCTCCAGACTGAATAACTTACCTTGAAAGCTGCAAAGATGCCAAAAGGAGACAGGAAAGTTCCCGGACCACCAGGGAAGAAGAATGCTTACCAATGAATGCATAAATCTTCTGAATCAACAGTACCAACAGGGATAAAGGAAAAATGAGGCTAAAGAATGATCCAGGTAGGGAACTAGGAACTAGGCCAAAGATAGAGGGGAAAAAATGCTGGATAAGCATACTTCCCTTTACAGTATGTCTTTTGAATGTCTGCAAATAACCTCCTTAAGAGCCTGCCATTCTGCTAACCTATGGGTCACTGTTATCAGTTGGGCCAGGCTGTCATCTTCCTACCCCTAGGGTCACTGCAAGCTTAAACTCCCAGTCACTAAAGGGGTTTGTCCAGGGGGATAACATTGTGCAGGGTCGTGTACTGGAGACTTCACAAGGTAGAGAGGCTGAACTCCCAAGGGGTCAGAGGAATACTCTCCTCAGGTAAGCCATAACATCAAAATATTTTATTTCTAAATACCTAAGTTGTCCTAGAGGTAAAGGACAGGAACAAAAAGACTGGGGGAGGATGGAGTGTGAAAAATGATACTTTTGGAATAAAACACAGCTGTCTAGGGGTGAATCCATCAACGGCAACAGGGTGGGAGGGGATCTTTATACCCTTTTTAAAATTAGTTCCCGTCTAATTAAAGGTAAAAGGGAAAAGCTACCCTTATTTGTGCTTCCAAGGCCACTGCTGTCTTGTATAGTGAAGGGGTGCCCAAGAGGCTCCAACATACAAGGGTTACCACGGCAATATTCAGACATGGCACAATGCCAGCTCACACAAGAGACAGAGTACAAGTACAAAAGAGCACAGTACCAACGGACCACCTGGGAATGTAGTGTCAGCCCTCCCTTGTCACAATTAGGAGGCAGAGAGGAGAGAATAAACCTAAATGTATTATATCATTTAAAAAAAAAAACTGCTCACATGCCACAGAGCATAACCCTTATCCTTTATACCCTACAAATTTACGCACACATGCTGCATCCACTACACGCACAAACATATGCACACTGCATTCACACTACACACACAATGGATAATTGCTTGGTAGGTTATTTGCTTTATTACATATTTGAAAAGTATTTGGCTATACATAATGTATGTAGTTTAACCCCTTCCCGACCGAGGACGGTTCAGGACCGTCATCGGCATTTTTGGCTTGCCGACCGATGACGGTCCTGAACCGTCCTAACGGTTTCCGTTACTTACCTGATCGCCGTCGTTCCCCCGGCGGCGATCAGCGTGGCTCCGGTTGTGGGGAGACTGCCTGCAGCCCAGACAGTCTCCCCACACTGATTTAGGACCCCTGTGGCCATGTGATCGCTTAACACAGCGATCACAATAGGTGTCCATGTGTCTGCCTGCAGGGGGACTGTCTGTGCTGACAGGCAGTCTCCCTGCTAGTGTAAAATCAAAAAATAAAATAAAGTTAATGTTAATAAAAAAAAAATAATAATAACTATATAGGGGTATATATGATATATAGACATATATTATATCTATATAATATATGTCTATATATCATATATATAATGCCATACTAAGTGTATTTTTATATTAATATGTACTTATATTAATATAAAAATACACTTATAATTAAATTACACACGTATATATATATATATATATATATAATAACTATATATATTGTATATATATTATTATAACATATAAATAATAAGTAATTTAAATTAAATAATTTTTTTTAAATAATAAAAATTAAAAAAAATAATATATCTATATGAAATTTTATTCTAACTGTATTTTAAAATATATATATATATATATATATATATTTATATCAAAATACACTTAGAATGAATTTGTATATATATATATATATATATATATATATATATATATATATATATATATATATATATATATAAAAATAATACGAAATATACATATGTCCATATACAAAATTACATAAATAATTATATAAATATACACGTAGACTTAAACTATATAAATATGCATATATATTTAAATTCTACGTGCATATTTATGTAATATTTTTACATAATTCAGTAATTTTATTGATTGCAATTTGAGGGACCTGCCTGCCAACCCAGGCCGAAATTCCAGAGAATGCTAGCACTGTATTTTACCCTGTAACGTTCTACGACACCCTAAAACCTGTACATGGGGGGTACTGTTTTACTCAGGAGACTTCACTGAACACAAATATTAGTGATTCAAAACAGTAAAACATATCACAGCGATGATATTGTCAGTGAAAGTAACTTTTTTTGCATTTTTCACACACAAACAGCACTTTTACTGATGATATAATTGTTGTGATACGTTTTCCAGTTTTTAAACACTAATATTTGTGTTCAGCGATGTCTCCCGAGTAAAACAGTACCCCCCATGTACAGGTTTTATAGCATTTTTGAAAGTTACAAGGTCAAATATATGGGTCAAATATTTTTACATTGAAAATGGCCAGGTTGGTTACGTTGCCTTTGAGAGCGTATGGTAGCCCAGGAATGAGAATTACCCCCATGATGGCATACCATTTGCAAAAGAAGACAACCCAAGGTATTGCAAATGGGGTATGTCCAGTCTTTTTTAGTAACCACTTGGTCACAAACACTGGCCAAAATTAGCGTTCAATTTAGTTTTTTTACTTTTTTCACACACAAACAAATATGAATGCTTACTTTGGCCAGTGTTTTCGACTAAGTGGCTACTAAAAAAGACTGGACATACCCCATATTGAATACCCTGGGTTGTCTACTTTAAAAAAAATATGTACATGTGGGGTGTTATTCAGAGATTTATGACAGATAATAGTGTTACAATGTCACTATTGATAAATTTTAAAAATGTATGTTTTGAAACCGCAATATCCTACTTGTACCTATAGCCCTATAACATGCAAAAAAAAGCAAAAAAGCACGTAAACACTAGGTATTTTTAAACTCAGGACAAAATTTTGAATCTATTTAGCAGTTTTTTTCATTCGCTTTTGTAGATGAGTAAAAGATTTTTCAAGTAAAAGTCAAAAAACATGTATTTTTTTCAATTTTTCATCATATTTTTTTATTTTTTTTAAATTAAAATACATGAGATTATATAAATAATGGTATGTAAAGAAAGCCCCTTTTGTCCTAAAAAAAACAATATATAATTTGTATGGGAACAGTAAATGAGAAAGCGGAAAATTACAGCCAAACACCACAAAAGTGTAAAAATATGCCTGGTCGCAAATGTACATCGCAAAAACAGTCCAGTCCTTAAGGGGTTAAATAATGGTCACAGAAAATGGAAAGATGAAAACACTACAAGCAAAGTATTCTTGTTTAGTTGTTTGTTTTTTGTTTGTTTTTTGTTTTGTTTTTGTCCCCCCTGCCCCCTTTCTTTTCTTTCAGTACACTTAAAGAAATTCTAAGTACCATAACTGCACTGGAGTGTCCATGCTGCCCAAAGAACCCTAGTGCCACCCTATGGTGTACTGTCAAATCATCCACAAACAGTTTGACACATACCTAGCTTTGTCAGGTGAAGGTTTGGCTTGCAGTCTAAGCTGAAGTGGGAGTTAATACTGCTACATTACTATACTAACTCATACCAATGTTGCAGTTAATCACTATCAATGAACAAGTATCCCTGTCACTTACATCTTGTACCCTTTCCCTTATCCTCAATAATGGCATGCCAACATTGGCCTGCTAATTTGACTAACTTCACAATTTTCATCTTCACAGTCCCATGAAAAATACCCCCCCCAGTCCCCATCGGCAATATAGATCACCACATAGCCCTATATTTTCCACGACAAATTCATACCACTAAAACTAAATAAATGAAATGATATATATATATAGTAACAAACCACCTCTTTTACAGGTAGGATTGTCACAGATCTTGCAGTAACCACGGCCTTCTAGGGTATACAAAGTCCAGGACACATTCAGCTCAGTTTTCCTTTTTATTTGATAAGAAAGCAGGTGCTTTAAATAATAAACAAACAAAATCCCTTGCTCTTACTAGACAGGAATTACTATCTGTAATTGGGTGGCTTTCCCACTTAACAATTTTCCCCAAAAAAAAAGAAATGGCTTTGCAATAAACACAATTGTTCTCTCTCCTTCAGCTCTCCTAGCTGGATTTTTCTCCCTCACTCTGCAGCAGGCCGATCTCTTCTTTTTAAGGCCTGTCTGCTAATTGACTAGCTACAGTTGAGTGCCAATTAGTAAACCCACAAGTCAGATCCAAATTGTGGTCTGTTACACAGCAACTAGTGCTGTTGGAGCATTGGCCCACCCTGCTCTCCAAATACTCCGCCCCAGGGACCCATACCATATTTTGCAGAGCATCAGCAATGTATATTGCAAACTTTAACATCTCTCCCTGGGGCATTTAACTGAAAATTCTCTGGTTGCTGTTTAGCAAATCAGGCCTGATGTATCTTCCATCAACCACTATTCCACTTTTACGCTCACATATCCTCCCCCCCAGCTCATACCCATGGGTTTGAGCGACCATGGATATCAGAGAGTGTACCCTGGAAAGCCCATCAGCATTACCTTGTTGCAGACCAGCCCTGTGTTCCACAGTGAAATTAAAAGATTGTAAACTCAAAAAACATCTGGTTACTCTGGAGTTATTTTTCTTGTTCTGATACATCCATGTCAGAGGTGCATGGTCCGTTATCAATTGGAACTTTCTGCCTAGCAGGTAGTATTTAAGAGAGTCTAATGCCCACTTAATAGCAAGACACTCTTTTTCACAATAGAGTAGTTCTTCTCATGTGGGTTTAACTTCCTGCTCAAAATGAAAACAGGGTGTTCTTCATCCTGGTATTCCTGTGAAAGAACAGCCCCCAAGCCCACATCAGAAGCATCTGTCTGAACTATAAAGTCCCTGGAAAAATCTGGGGTCACCAAGACAGGATGGCTAAAGATAGCTTCCTTCATACTCTTAAAAGCCTTTTCTGCCTCAGGGCACCATTTAACTATAACTGGGGATTTTGCTTTAATAAGGTCTGTTAGAGGTGCAGCAATGGTAGCAAAATCTGGGATGTACCGCCTATAGTATCTAATTAAACCCAAAAATGCCTTTACTTATTTTTTTGCAAGGGGCTGTGGCCATTTTTGTATGGCTTCCACTTTGGCTTCCTGTGGTTTAACCAAACCCCTCCCAATAGAATAACCTAAGTACTTTGCTTCCTCTAAACCAGGGGTTCTTAACCCAGTCCTCAGGACCCCCTACCAGTCCAGGATTTGGGGATTACCTGGGTGTGTCTCAGGTGTTTAGAAAAGGGGAAAAAAAACACCTTAGAAAGAAAAAAAAACTCCTTAGAGTCTAAACACCTTAGACACACCCAGGTAATCCCTAAACCCTGGACTGGTAGGGGGTCCTGAGGACTATCGTTGAGAACCCCTGCTCTAAACAAATCGTCCACTTGGAAGGATTGGCAGTTAAGCCCGCTGAGCGGATAGCATCAAGCACCGTTTGAACTTTGGGGAGGTGGGATTCCCAGTCTGCACTGTGGATGACAACATCATCCAAGTATGCTGCAGCATGAGGTTTAAGAATTCTGTCCATCATTCGTTGGAATGTGGCAGGTGCCCCATGTAACCCAAATGGCATTACAGTGTACTGAAACAGGCCACTGGTTGTTGAAAAGGCTGTCTTTTCTTTGGCTCTTTCAGTGAGAGGGACCTGCCAGTAACCCTTTGTTAAATCCAAGGTTGTTAGATAATGTGCCTTACCTAGTCCTTTCTATTAACTCATCAACTCTGGGCATTGGGTAAGCATCAAATTTTGAGATGGCATTTAACTTGCGGTAGTCATTACAGAACCTCCATGTGCCATCAGGTTTTGGCACCAATACAATAGGACGACTCCAGTTACTCTGGGATTCTTCAATGACTCCAAGTTTTAACATGTTCTCAACCTCTAAGTTTATAACCTCCCTCTGGGCCTCAGGAATTCTATAGGGTTTGAGGTTAACTCTTTTCCCTGGTTTGGTTATTATGACATGTTTAATCACCTTAGTCTTTCCTGGAACTACCGAGAAAACATCCCTATTTCTTCTGATGAAATCTCTGGCCTCTTGCTTTTGATGTACAGACAGAGTCTCAGATACGTTCACCTCCGGCTCTACTATAGGAGGTTCTGAAGGTTTTAAAGCAACCAGGACCTCCCTGTCCTTCCATGGCTTTAACAGATTTATATGATACAACTGTTCAGGCTTTCTTCTTCCTGGTTATCTAACTTTGTAATTGACATCACTCACTTTTTCTATTTTATAGGGTCCATGCCAAGTTGCAAGGAACTTGTTCTCCACAGTAGGGACCAGAACCAAGACCTTGTCTCCAGGTTGGAACACTCTGACTCTAGCATTACGGTTATAGCTGTTTTTCTGAGCCTGCTGGGCTTCCAGCATGTGTTCCCTGACAATAGGCATGATGGTGGCCATTCTATCCTGCATTTGAGCTATATGCTCAATTACACTCCTGTGAGGAGTAGTCTCCTGTCCCCAGGTCTCCTTAGCAATATCCAATATTCCCCTGGGATTTCTTCCATATAACAATTCAAAAGGAGAGAAGCCTGTGGAAGCCTGTGGAACTTCCCTAATGGAAAACAGTAGAAATGGCAATAAAAAAATCCCAATTTCTTCCATCTTCATCAATTACCTTACGTAGCATACTCTTAAGGGTTTTGTTGAACCTCTCTACTAAACCATCAGTCTGTGGGTGATATACTGAGGTCTTAAGATGTTTAACCCGCAAGAGCCTGCACAACTCTTTTGTGACTCTGGATCTGTCAGGATTTCTTTAGGGATACCCACCCTACTGAACATCAACATAAGTTCCTTAGCTATTAACTTTGCAGAGGTATTACACAAGGGAATGGCCTCATGATAGCGAGTTGCATAGTCCAAGATGACTAATATATATTGGTGTCCCCTAGCGGACTTTACCAGTGGCACCTCTAAGTCCATAGCGATCTTTTCAAAAGGCACATCAATTATGGGTAAGGGTACAAGTGGACTACGAAAAGTCTTGAAGGGAGCCCTGTACTAGCACTCAGGACATGAGGAGCAATAGTTTGTAATAGCAGCAAACACTCCAGGCCAGTAAAACCTTCTAAGGACTCGCTCTCTAGTTTTTTTGACTCCCAAGTGTCCCCCTAATATGTGACTGTGAGCCAACATTAGCACTACATTTTGGTAAGTCTGAGGAACCAACAGCTGCTTAATGATGTCTAAATACTTTTTTTCTACACGGTAAATTAGGTCATTTTGTACTTCAAAATAGGGGAACGGCAGTGCTTCTCCTAACCGATTAGCAACCCCATTTACAACTTTAATATCATTTCTAGCTGTCACTAAAGTGGGATCTTCCCACTGAGCACTTTTAAAATTACCTGGACTAATTCCAATATCAATTAAATCCTTATCCTTGTCTGCAGTATTAGTAGGCTCCTCACTAGTTTGAGCTGGGTTATCTCCTATTAATACTGGTTTAGGGCAGTATTTTTCTCTTTTTCTTATTTTTCCGTCACAGTGGTCAAAACCCAAGTCAATATCGGAAAAAGGGAACACATCCTCAGCAGATTGACTAATTTCTGATAAATTTTGGTCTCTCTTTTTTGTACAGCTGCCCATAATTCTAGAAAATGAGGAAAGTCTCTACCAATCACTACCTCCTGGGCTAATCTAGGTACTACACCTTACTTCCGCAGTGGGGTATTCTCTTTTATCACCATGAACACAGATAATACCTATTTTCTGTACATGATCAGGTTTTACACAAGGTATTATAGACTCGGCTACCAATGTAACCATACAACCTGAATTAAGTAATGCTTTAGACATTTTTCCATTCACAGTTACACAGCATTTATGAGGGTTATCATCATCATCGTCATTGTTAACAGTACCATAACAGTTGAGCAAAAATGAACGGGTTCCCTCATCTTTGCCCATATTGCATTCCATAGGTTCATCCCTCAATGGACAGTCTTTGGCCATATGACCATCCTCTTTGCACTTGAAACATTTGACAGTAAAATCTGACCACCAATTAGTTCCTCTCCCAGGCCTATTAGACCTGGATGCCCCCCTGGTGTTTTGTGCATAGAGCTGCAGCTCTTCAGCTCCCCTTAAACCTTGAACAGTCTTACCAGGTCTTGCAGAATCCTGGGGCTTAGGATTGTGGGGGTTTTCCCTGTGAAGTAGGATGTAGCAGTTCTCCTGGGGCCACATATCTTTCCACCAAGGCAATCAGTTGGTCAGCTGTATGGGGGTCACTTTGGCTGACCCAGCGATGCAGGGCAGCTGGTAAACCACGCTAAAAATGGTCCATTACTAAGGTTTCCACAATGTGGCTAGCTGAATGGATTTCAGGTTATAGCCATTTCCGTGCCAGGTGTATGAGGTCAAACATTTGGGAACGCATGGCTCTGTCTGAATAATATGACCATGAGTGGAACCTTTGGGCACGTACTGCAGAGGTTACACCCAGTCGTGCCAAGATTTCAGCTTTCAATTTGCTGTAGTTACTTGCATTGGCTGGTTCTAGGTCATAATATGCCTTCTGCAGCTCTCCACTTAGGAACGGTGCCAGTATGCTTGCCCACTCACCAGCCGGCCATCACTCCCTCTCAGCAGTGCATTCAAATGCCAGAAGGTACGCCTCAACATCATCTGATGCAGTCATTTTCTGAAGGTAGTGGCTCGCCAGAATCACCTTTGGCCCCTGGTATCTTCCATCAGGGTCTCCATTCAGTTTTTTTCAGAGATAGCTTGGATTTCCTGTTGTAGTCTCTGGGTGACTTTTTCTGCTCCTCACGCGCTATTTTAAACATCTCCGTTTGTGTTACAGTAATCTGTGCCACCAAGGACTCAGTGCACTCCATCTGTGTTTTGGCCAGGACTTTAGCACACTCTGCCTGGGCAAGCACCAGTTGCTGCAGGGCTGCACTGTTTTCTGCAGCTCTTCTGTTAGCCTCCTGCTGCACAGAGGTGGATTGGATCAGAGCCTTGATAGCATCCTCCATGTTGAGCTTTAAATGACTTCTACCCTCAGGCTTACATGGCTGCCCGCATTCTCCACCATATGTAACAAACCACCTCTTTTACAGGTAGGATTGTCACAGATCTTGCAGTAACCACAGCCTTCTAGGGTATAGAAAGTCCAGGACACATGCAGCTCAGATATCCTTTTTATTTGATAAAAAGCAGGTGCTTTAAATAATAACAAACAAACAAAATCCCTTGCTCTTACTTGAGCTCTTACTAGACAGGAATCACTATCTGTAACTGGATGGCTTTCCCACTTACCAATTTTCCAAAAAAAAAAGAAATGGCTTTGCAATAAACACAATTGTTGTTCTCTCTCCTTCAGCTGTCGTAGCTGGCTTTTTCTCCCTCACTCTGCAGCAGGACGATCTCTTCTTTTTAAGGCCTGTCTGCTAATTGACTAGCTACAGGTGAGTGCCAATTAGTAAACCCACAAGTCAGATCCAAATTGTGGTCTGTTACACAGCAACTAGTGCTGTTGGAGCATTGGCCCACCCTGCTCTCCAAATACTCCGCCCCAGGGACCCATACCATATTTTGCAGAGCATCAGCAATGTATATTGCAAACTTTAACATCTCTCCCTGGGGCATTTAACTGAAAATTCTCTGGTTGCAGTTTAGCAAATCAGGCCTGATGTATCTTCCATCAACCACTATTCCACTTTTACGCTCACAATATAAATATATAAGTGTCTGTATATAAGTGTCCGTTGAGCTGTGGAGATCCTGATGAAAGCCATGTAGTGTGGCTGAAACGTCGATTAAGTTTTAACCAGTGAAATAAAAGGAAAATCGTTTTAAAGAAACTAAAAGACCGTGAGTGCTTGCCTCTTGTTCCCTATATCTGTGTGTGTGTGTGTATATATATATATATATATATATATATATATATATATATATATATATAAATATATATATATATAATTGCTCTTGTGTTTATAAATACACTTAAGGCTCTCAGGCCTAACTTTCTTTGGTCCGAAAACTCTGTTACTGGGATCCCTAAAAACCCACACAGCACACTGTTCCAAAAGGAAGCTTTATTTTTACTTGGGACTAGCCCATATGCTCATTACATATAATTTATGGTGACTACTCAATCAAAGAATCAAATCTCATTAGACAACATACAGGGACTTAATAATAATACAATTATATATTTATAAAGGAGTGGGAAAGACAATATTTAACACAAAGTATATCTCCCTCCCTGCAGAATTAGCAATATGCAAATCTACCTGAATATGAGAATTAGCAAACCTTGCTATTCAGGTAGTGCATATAGCTATTGCTAACAACAGACAGTGCTGTAAAGGCTCCACAGCCAAATCCACCTTGTTGGTAGCAAGCATCAGAAGTATGAGAGCACCCAAAACACTTAGCCATAACCAATTATATTATGCACACCTTGCATAAACAATGGGCACAGGGTGACTAAAACATAAGTACAATTTAGGAACCTTTGTAAAGTGTCCTTCTGCTCCCAGTGATGGTGTCAAACGTCACATAATGTAACCCCCAACTTGTACCTAGTTTCATATATAAAAATAAATGTTTGAAATAGCTAAACATCCTGTTGTAGGGTGGTCTGTATTTCTGACCAGAACTGGCATATAGCTAGATGTATAGCATATTTCCTGTGCCGCATCCGCATCGCCGTTACTCTCTGGGCAGATGTGTGCGAGGCGAACAGACGTGAGATACCATCATTTCCAGACCTTTCTGCTAGTCTCCCAGTGGCCTTTGCCTTTTGCCACACTTCAGCCGGGAATGATTGGTTAAATTTCTCCTGCCCCTTTTTGAGATATGGAGGCTTCTTGCTTGGTACTGGGTGGATTAGTGATTGGTAATAGAGGGACAAAGATTTCTGGCTTGTCCATGAGCCTGCGCATCCTAGCGATACAAACCATACATCAGTATGAAGAAATGACGCACAAAATACAGGGGACACTGGATAAATTCACGGAGGTATGGCCAGGCTGGGACAGTCACTATGGAACGTCCAGCAATGAAGCTGGCGCAGGCTGAGTGAACCCTTCCCCTCATCCCATTTTCCTGTTTATTATATCTGCCACAAGTTACTGCTAATTACCTAGCACCTGACAAGTCTGTATCATTTAACAATACTACTAGACATACTACAAGCCATTGTGATCTCTACAATTTTCATATCCGTACAATCACATTGATGCTTTATAGCCTGTGTATAGGCTAAGAGTTTCTGGTGACTTATGCTACTTTTGTAATTCATTAAAAAAATTGTTAAACTTCTTACTGGAGCTTACATGTGACAGGCTGCCACATTAGAACTGCTTTAAAAAATGATTGAATGACATACTTGAATGTCTAAAATAGATAAAGATGATCAATATCTGTCTGTTGAAGAATGTTATGCAGTGAGCTTATTGCTGTGTATTCAAACGGAAAGGGAATAAAATAGCAGTAATCACCCTGTTATTTTATCACCGCAGACAGCTGCTGTGTGCAGTAACATAAAGCATGGTTTATGTAAAAGAAATAATATTGTCTTTCTCCAAGACAATTATTTCTTTAAAGGATTTATTTATGTTTCATATCTCGTCTCATTCAGAAAGGAAGGTAAGTAATGGAAACCACCAATTTTGCTAGTTTTTGATTCTGTATAGAGCCGTATACCCTGGATTAATGACAACAGATAGCAGAATCAAGTCTCACAGAAACACAAGTAGTGTCTCCTATTGATAGTAGCGATATATTTCTATGGTAGAATAGCACCGGTGTATTAAATACCTTTCAAAGGCTTTTCTTTTCAGATAAATAGAGTCTAGAATAATGGACCACAAACACATTCATCATGGAATAGAGATTTGAAGTTATTCTATTTGGAATAGTTGTAAATCCACCTTAGATAGATCATATGGTTCTTTTTATGATAAAAAAAAAAACAAGGCCTCAATTTAATATTTTTGGATAAGCTTTCCAAATTATTTCATATGTTTGAATAAACTTTTAAAATTATGTTTTCAATATATTAAAATACCAAAACATATATATTGTATAAAAAGAAACACTACACATACAGATTCCTAACTACCATGACCAATTCTAAAAGCTGGTCGTGGTGGTTGGAGTCAGTGGCGGATCCAGAGCCTGACCTCTGGAGGGGCACTTGCAGATTATTTAGAGAAATAATCCAGACACAATACCCACTACAGCTCAGTGTAGTGGTTATGGTGCCAGTAGTGCCGGGACCCCCTCCCAGAGTAAGTAGTCAAACCGTTTAAGAACAGTTTGACATCTTACCTGAGGTCTGCTTGGAAATGGGGCTGTAGTAGGGCATAGGAGCAGGGGTGCAGTGTGTGTGTGTGTTTGTGTAAGAAGGACTGTGTGTTAGGGGGGCAGTGTGTGTGCGTTGCAGTGTGAGTGGGGGGCAATGTGTTTGTGGGGGAAGTTTGTGTGTGTAAACGTGTGTGTAGGGTGTGTGTGTATTGGGGGCAGTGTATGTGTGTGGAGCAGTAGTGTATGTGTATGGGCAGTGTGTGGGGCAGTGTGTGTATGGTGTGTGGGGGCAATGTGTGTGTATGAGGGTAATGTGTGTGTATGGGGCAGTGTATTATGTGGGGCAGTCTATGTATGTGGGGGGCAATGTGTGTGTATGGGGGCAGTGTATGTGTGTGGGGGCAATGTGTGTGTATGGGGCAGTGTATTATGTGGGGGCAGTCTATGTATGTGGGGGGCAATGTGTGTGTGTGGGGGCAGTGTATGTGTGTATAGGGTGTGTGTGATAAGGATGGGGGGCTTTTTTTAATGTTTTTTTTTAATTTGATAAAATTATTTTTTTATTTTATTTTTATTTCTAGATCCCTGGTGGTCCGGTGGGGAATCCCTGGTGGTCCATGTGGTGAGAGTGAACTCTAGCCCCGGTCTCCAGGGCTAGAGTTCACTCTCGTGAGATCCGGAGCGTTGCCATGGCAACGCTCCGTGCTCACGAGAGAAGGACCTGGAGGAGCTGCCGACTGAGCTTCCCCGGGTCCTCTCTCTCTCCCTCCTCTGCCGGCGGCCAGCAAACAGTGCCTGTGGACCGGAGAGGGAGATCTCTGATCTCCCCTCCGGTCCATGAAGGCACATTGCAGGGCTGGCACTTGGACAGCGCCAGCCCTGCATTAGCCGGCAGGGGAGAGGGAGAACCTCGGATTATCGGGGGGGCAATTGCCCCGTTGCCCTCCCTGGATCCGCCAGTGGTTGGAGTAACCCTTTAAGTGTGGCTACTCAACTCCCAGGTTTTGTACTTATTCATTTTCAAGATTTAATGAGATTTCTGTGAAGCAGAGGACTCCTGGCAATTACTTCTATGTAAGGATGGACCTTTAATTGACTTAAACAGGTTTCTCAAGTACCTCTCCAAGGATTTATATCCTATCAAGGGAAGAAAAAAAAAAACTTATTTTACTTCATCAGTTGTGAAAGGACCAGTGAGAGGTGACAGGGCAGTAATTGATAATCTCGTATTAATAATTGCTATAGTGACAAATGTGACCGAGCAAGGAAAGCTGGTTTTGTGTATATTTTGGCCTGGGAGGCTATTGTTCACTGTGCTGGATTCAGGAAAGGTCTGGTCAGAGAGGCAAGTACACATTTGCAAAAGAAACACACGGCCTCCAGCAGGTGCATATCTAGAGTCCAAATAGACCTAATGCTTCAGCCCAAAACTTGGTTACACCTCACCAAAGCCCCACACCCTGCATTCCTTAACACTCGCAAATATACACCCCCATTCACACTTATATTTATATCACACAAATATTTACAGATCTGCACATTCACAGATGCAAACATAATGCCATAGACGCACAAATACACCCAGGCGCATGTAATCATGCACACTCAGGAACAGTTCACATACTCAGGCACATTCAAGTATATACAGGTGCAGACAAGCACACACACAGACAGCTGTGTACTGTCACAGAAAGGTACACAGACAGACATGTACTGATACACACATACAAGAATATGAAGACACACATACACAAGCACAAAAAAACACAAACACACTCACTATAAAAAAACAACAACCTTGCACTGGTGCTGAGGGGAAGGTGGGTATCATCAGCCAGTTAATAGTCTATGCTGCTCTACAGGCTGGTTTGCATGGGAGTATATGGCAGCATCATATTCTTTGTGTATCTATTAAACTGTGCTGCCCAAATTTGTTCCGAATCCCTTTTGGGGGGAGAGGGAGGTTGACACACAATTGCCTCCAATAGTATGACTTACACAACATAAGGAAACATGCACAGAGATCCATGCATACTAGAGATTCAGCTCAAAGTATTAATGGCAAGACATTGTACTGCCTGGGTCTAAGGATGAAATGGTGTCACCCTTTTATCACCATAAGCACACATCCATCACCCATTGTTTTATGCAGTGTGTGTAGTGAATGCAGTGTCTGTCTGTGTTGTATTGTATGCAGCATGTGTGTTTGTGTATTATGGATGCAGAGTGTGTGTTTATGAGGTGGATGCAGTGTGTGTGTGTGTATAGTAGATGCAGAGTGTGTGTGTGTGTGTGTGTGTACAGTGGATGCAGAGTGTGTGGGTATAGTGGATGCAATAGCAGTATGTATGTAGATGCATATAGTGTCTGTGTGTAGGCATAAGGCTAACCTAGCTATAAAATAACTATAAAATAAGGCAGAACTCGCGCTATATATATATATATATATATATATATCAGTAGAACAGCTGATAGAGCACTGTGTTGCTTGCAATTCCTGGATAAAGTTTAAATCAGGCTAAGGGATATATATTATGGTCAAATGGGCCTACAATAAAACTAAGGAATGGGGAAGAAGCATATGGACATTTGAGGTGTGTATATATATATATATATATATATATATATATATATATATATATATAGCAAATCAAAAACCCTTGCACTCCGACTAAAGGGTTATTACCCGGTGCCAAGTCACAAAAATAGTAAGTAAAAAAGAATACCAGCACCTTCCAAGGATTTTATCTTTATTGATAGTTAATCCAGGTCAATGTTTCAGCTCCCGGTATGAGCTTTTATCAGGACACAAAAAAAATATACTATACTGTGAGAGGCTTTATATAGGACTAATATCCAATACACACTCACCAAATCAGCTGTTCTCCATTCTGTTTGATGATCAGCATGTTCCCGGTGCCACTGCACATGTGAGCTATTGCAAGGGTTGGAGTAAGTATTATACTTTCCTCTCTTCTCAATAGATTCAATAATGCTGTGGAGACAGAGAGGTACACAAATAACGCAGATAACTCTAAAATAGCAGTACAAAGATAACATATGTAAGGAAACACTCACAAAATTAGAGCCAATATTGAACCTGGCTCTGGTATAGGTTGCCTTAGGATCTTTCCAGGGTGATCCAAATCCCTCTATGGATGGTCTGGATATCCAATCTGTAGTGTGGAAAATTGCTCCCAATAATGGACTGCAAAAGGAACCAGATGGTTGAAAAGTATAAACTATAGTTATTAAATATCAATAAATATAGTTTATACTTTTCAACCATCTGGATCCTTTGCAGTCCATTATTACCTGGGGTCTGCTGGGATATGAGGCTGTAGTAGGGCATAGGAGCAGTGGTGTGTGTGAGTGGTGCAGTGTGTGTGAAAGGTTCAGTGTGTGGGGGGTGTAGTGAGTGAATGTGTAGGGTGTGTGGGGCAATGTGTGTATGGGGGGCTGTGTGTGTTGGCAGTGTATGTGTGTGGGGTAATGTGTGTGTATGGGGGGAAGTGTGTGAATGTGTATGCTGTGTGTGTGTGGGGGCAGTGTATGTATGTGGGGTGGGGTGGGGCTGTGTCTGTGTCTATATGGATGGCAGTATGTGTGTGTGTGTGTGTATATTTATTGGTGAGAAGTATGTGCAGTGTGTGTATAACCGTAGGCAGTGTGTGTATATATGGGTGGCCAGTGTATGCAGTGTGTGTTTGGGGGGGGGAGGTGGGAAGCAGTGTGTGTATATATATATATATGGGTGCAGTGTGTGTGTATCTATGCGTTGGCAGTGTGTGTGTGTATATATGGGTGGGCAGTGTGTGTGTGTGTAGATATGGGTGGGCAGTGTGTGTGTAGATATGGGTGGGCAGTGTATTTGTGTGTAGATATGGGTGGGCGGTATATGTGTGTGTGGGAGGGGCAGTGTATGCAGTGTGTGTATTGATGGGTGGGCAGTGTGTGTGGGGGGCAGTGTGTGCATATATATGGGTGGGAAGTGTGTGCATATATGGGTGGGCAGTGTATGCAGTGTGTGTATATATAGGTGGGCAGTGTGTGTATATATAGGTGGGCAGTGTGCGTATATATGGGTAGGCTGTGTGTGCAGTGTGTGTATATATGGGTGGGGGGCACTGTGTGTGTGTGTATATATATGGATGGGCAGTGTATGCAGTGTGTATATATGGGTTGCAGTGTGTGCATATATATGGGTGGAGGGGCACTGTGTGTGTGTGTGTATATATGGGTGGGCAGTGTATGTATATGGGTAGGGTGTGTTTATGTGTGTGTGTGTGTGTGTATATATATATATATATATATATAAACCGAGAACCTTGGCACTCACCCTTTAATATTCAAAAACAATCTATCCTTGCCTGGGTGCAATCCTCAGCGTTTAGTATGTGTTACGGTTACCCCCAGGCTTGCTGGACGCTGGACCGCTTGGATGATCTGGATCCCGGTGTGGAGAGAGGGAGAAGCCGCTTCGACTAGTCGACCAAAAGGATCCTATAAATGTAGAACAATCCCACTAGCTATAGTACAGCTAGAATACTCTTTTCCCCACAAAACGAGTCGAGGCTGCGATTTGAAGGTCAAACAAGAACTGGCTTTAATGGCACACAGGGGTCGATATTTATGCAAAATCTCAGGTCCAGGGACAGCCCCCTCTGGACCTGATGGGATACAGGAATAATACAGTGGATCAACCAATCAGAATGAAATGCATCGTTTGAATTTGTTACCGCCCAGCTTGGAGATAATGAACCCAACGGCTATGCCAATACAATTATCTCCAAGCGCCCAAAATACCACGTTTTTATTACATATCAAAAACAGGTTAAAAATATAGAACTTCAACATTTTCAGCTATACTTTGGGACTTCTACCATTCATTCTTTAGCCCAGGTCCATGTACAATATTTCACCGAATAGCGCTTCAAACCCACGAACCATATGCTTGGTTTCTTCGATGCAAAGTCTGTTCGCATATTTGGTCCCGAGCTTGAGATGGCGGCCATGTTTTTGAGTGAGTCAATAGGCAATCGATAGTATCAATATCTTTCTTAAGATACGGTCTCCTGTACTGCGTACAATACTCCAAGTGAGGTCTCACCAGTGTTTTGTACAATGGCATTCTACTGCTAATACCTCTCCCTATTCAACCAAGCATTCTGCTAGCATTTCCTGCTGCTCTATTACATTGTCTTCTTACCTTTGTCATCTGAAATAATTACTCCTAAATCCCTCTCCTCCGATGTTGAGGTTAGTAGGATATCAAATATTCTATACTCTACCCTTGGGTTTTTACGTCCAAGATGCATTATGCCCCTAAGGGAGAGTACGTAACTAATAAGTAAATCGTGGAAAAACTGTTGCTGTAAACACTCTATATTGGCCAAGCCTAAGGCTAGAAAACAAGAGATATAAAACGGCAAGGGGGATTATTGCCTAAATGGTCACAAAGGATCAAGTTACAAAATCGCCCTTTACATGTAAATTCATTGGAAATCCCCAATATATATACCGAATCTAGGCTAATTGCCTAACTAAATCACCAATAGCACAAGATAGACAAGCTGACTAATTAAAAACGTTAGACCAAAGAGACAACGGTAATCCCTAAACTCTGCCTTCGAGGGCTCCTAACAGTCTAGGTGTCTAACTGAGCCACGACTCGCGTTTCGATGGCTCTTCAAGTGGTAATTGAATCCTGGCAGTTACCGGTTTAAATAGCACGCTCTTAGTTATGATAGGTTGGTAAGTATGCTAATCATGTCATATATGGCACAAACTAATTCATGAAAGAGACGGAATAAATACTTATCAGTATGATAATCAAAGTATATGTAAATACAGAGCTAATAATAGCAAATTGTAGCCAAAATGGGTTAAAGTAAAGTATCACTGAAAAGAATGCCCAATTTGTAGTGGCAGCAAGAAAATAAACGTAATAAAAAGCAATACACAAAGTATAGATGTCAACCTTTACCCTGATGAGACCCCCAATACAGATGTCTAGGCTACATAGTTACAATTAACTCCTAATGTTATGTGCCGTGTAGAAAGGTGATTTTAATAATGATGACTGCCTAGTCTCTGTCATGTATATAGAATAACTATCTAAGTTCCCAAAGCAACTGAAGCTAGTGCCAAATATGGGAATAATCCACTTAGAACACAACTTGTCTAGTGAAGGAAAGAAATTAAGGTATAAGTCATAACATGAGCTAACAAAAATTATGTAAATAACAAATTAATAGATATGATACTTGAAATATCTTATGAGAATGTATGTATTGGTGAAAATGAAAATGTGTATGTATACATGTGAATATGTATGTATGTGTGTATATATATGTGTGTATGTGTGTGTGTGTGTGTGTATATATATATATATATATATATATATATATATATATATATATATATATATATTGGATATATAGTTATTCACCATACCTGAATCTTGAATTCTTTAAATTCCAATGGTGCAAGTGTTTTAAATGCATAAATCCATTGAGATTCTTTTTGTAGTAACCGTCTATTAAGATTGCCTTTTCTGGAATTGAGAGTCAGTTTTTCTATTGTCTGAAATCTGAGGTTCTCCACTCTCTCATCATGGAAATCGACTATGTGTCTCGCTACTGGTGTAGGTGCCATAACATTATTCATAGATCCAATATGCTGCAGTATCCTGCGTCAAAATTGCTGGAAGGTCTTGTCAATATACTGAGCAGCACAACTACAGGTGATGAGGTAGATAATCCGGGTGGTACTACAATTGATCAATGCATTGGTATGTCCTATGATATTGGACTGGGTTGATTTGACAGATTTGAAGAGCAAGATATACTGAGAAGCCTTACAATGGCCACATCTATAGGTGCCGTTCATCTGGGTTAGCCAGTTGGATTTAGGTGGAATGGGTTCCAAGTGGCTATGTACAAGAAGATTTTGTAAATTGGAAGACCTGCGAGCCATGAGGGACAGGTGGTCTGGTAATGTTTGTTGTAAAATGGAGTTGTGTAGGAGTATGGGCTAGTTTTTAGACAAAATGTTGGACAAAGTAGTCCATCCGCTGTCATAGGTTGCTATACACCTTGGTGTAGTTGAATTGTCTTTCCTAACGGATCAAAGACTTGAAAGTCTGTCAGTCTGAGAGGCTTGTTGGTACGCTCTTTTGAGCACTCTGTTTGGGTAGCCTAATGACAAAGCGTAATTTAAGGAGCTGGCATTCGCCCAACCCAACATGGAGAATAGACTATGCTTTCCTTCATAGATGTGTTTGACCTTCCCAAGATGGCTGCGTATCTATTCTGGATCACAGTAGTCATGTATGCGTTTGACCTTTCCAAGAATGCCACGTACATAAATACTCATATAATACACAAAGCTGAGCAGAATACAGAGATGCTCACACAATAAAATAATATTGGCACAACATGAAGATTTCTATAAAATAAATAGATCTGAGTACAATACAGAGATAACTAGGCATGCGCATGGGGAAAATTTTCGGTTCGGTTCGGCATTCCAAAATTCGAGACTTCGGCAATTCGGGACATTGGGACTTCGGGACTTCTGCACTTCAGGACTTCTCTTGCAGCTGCTTAGTAGATAACTCCTTAATTCCCACGGTATTATATATCGTGATTAGGGGCATGTCTATTAAACAGTTAGCAGGGCCCCCCTCCCGACTAAAGGGGGACCTATTGATGGGTGGGACCTATTGTCCCCCCCGGCCCCCACCCCTGAGCGGCGGCCCTAAATCAGAATAAGGGGGGGACCTATTGTCCTCCCCCCTGGCCCCCACCCCTGAGCGGTGGGTGGAGACTCTAAATTAGAATAAGGAGGGACCTAATGTCTTCCCCCCCGGCACCATCCCCTGAGCGGCGGGTGGGGGCCCTAAATCAGAATAAGGGGGGGACCTAATGTCCAGTGGGTGGGGGCCCTAAATACTAATAAGGGGGGACCTAATGTCCTCCCACTTAGCCCCCACCCCTGAGTGGTGGGGGTCCTAAATTAGAATAAGAGGGGACCTAATATTCTCCCCCCTTGCCCACACCCCTTAACGATGTGTGGGGGCCCTAATGTCCTCCCCCCTGGCCCCCACCCCTGAGCGGTGGATGGTGGCCCTAAAAATAAAAATAACCCCCCTCCCCCAGGTGACTAGGGGTCCCCAAACCCCCAAAAAACTAACCTCTACCTACCCCCCTCACCCTAAAAATAATGAGGGGGGGACCTTTAACTAAGTACCTGTAAAAAAATAAACAATCTTTGGAATTTTCCCACGCTGTGTAATTTGACTCATTAAGTAACCAATCAGAGTGTTATGAATCAAATTACACAGCGTGGGAAAATTCCAAAGAACTTTCCCACGCTGTGTAAAATGACACAGAGCACTTTGATTGGTGGATTTCAAGCCAACCAATCAGAGTACTGTGACAGGTAAATGTAGAGACTTACCTGTCAGTCTCTTCATTTACTTGTCAGATCACTCTGATTGGATTTCGTAAACCTACCAATCAGAGTGCTCTGAGCCTAATTGCAGGGTGGGGCAAGGCTTTATAAGCCTTGCCCCGCCCTGCAGAGCTTAGTCTGCGCGGAGCCCTCCATGGGTGAAGATGGATTTATTTATTTTTGCGCTCGTTTTTTTTTTTTTTTCAAAGTGCGTCAGTTATTATGGCTTTTTATTAGGCATTTTTGAGGCTGAAAAAAGAAGATTTTAGAAGAAAGAAAACATCAAATGGTAAATTTTTTTATTTATTTTTTACAGGTACTTAGTTAAAGGTCCCCCCCTCATTATTTTTAGGGTGAGGGGGGTAGGTAGGGGTTAGTTTTTTGGGGGAGGGGGTGACTAGGGGTTTGGGGACCCCTAGTCACCTGGGGGAGGGGGGGTTATTTTTTTATTTAGGGCCCCCATCCGCCGATCAAGGGTGGGAGCCGGGGGGGGACATTAGGTCCCCCCTTTATTCTAATTTAGGGCCCCCACCAACCATTCAGGGATGGGGGCCAGGGGGGAGAACATTAGGTCCTCCCCTTATTAGTATTTAGGGCCCCTATCCACCGTTCAGGGGTGGGGGCCAGGGAGGAGGACATCAGGTCCCCCCCTTATTAGTATTTAGGGCCTCCACCCACCACTCAGGGGTGGGGGCCAGGGGGGAGGACATTAGGTCCCCCCCTTATTCTGATTTAGGGCCCCCACCCGCTGCTCAGGGGTGGGGGCCAGGGGGGAGGACAATAGGTCCCCCCATCATTTTACTTTAGGGGCCCCCCTTATTCTAATTTAGGGCCCCCACCCACCGCTCAGGGGTGGGTGCCAGGAGGGAGGACATTAGGTCCCCCCTTATTCTAATTTGGGGCCCCCACCCACCGCTCAGGGGTGGGGGCTGGGGGGAGGACAATAGTTCCCCCCATTATTTTAACTTAGGACCCCCACCCGCCGCTCAGGGGTGGGGACCGGGGGGGACAATAAGTCCCACGTCGCAGGTAGGGGCTCGGGAGGGGGGACTTTTTTTTATAACATGTTTTAATAGACATGCCCCTACTCACGGTATAGCGAGTAGGGGCATAATTTACTAATACTAAGTAATCTTTACTTAGTATTAGTCAAGTTGGCTGAAAGACCAATTTAGGTCTTTCAGCCTTTTAGTAGATAGCTCCCTAATACCGTGGGAATTAGGGAGTTATCTACTTATTCATTTCTGTCAATACATTGACTGGCCAAGTAACTTACATTTTATATGAATGTATGTTACTTGATTGTTGTAATTGTTGCAAATGCTTACAGCTGAATCCTGGCTATGTTTGTATACTTTTTTTCAAATTGTCTACTTTGTAACATTCTTCATTCTTCCACTGGGTAAGTATATTAGTTCTTAGGCAATACTGTGCTTCGGAACTTCAGCACTTTGACACTTCAGAACTTTGGCAACTTCGGGACTTCAGGACAATTCGACAATTCATCTATTCGGACATTCGGAAGTACCCGAATGTCCGAATTGCCCGAAATTCGTCCGAATTCACATTCGGACCGAAACGAATTGCACATGTCTAAAGATAACCATACCACAAACAGAGCCAAGAAAAAATAGTTATAATACACAGAACATGACACAATACATAGATAAACGACAAAGTAGAAAGGAAAAGTGGCACTAAAATCCAATATAAAAACCACAAATAAAACCCAGTGCAACTTTAAAATCACCCAAGTGCTTTGTCACTAAAACACTTAATATGTATGCAAAAATGGGAATATGATTAATGTGATCGCGCACACAAAGGTATAAAATATGCTTGATATTTTGTAACAGGTAAATGCTATGCATTGTGAACATTAAAAAAGGGGGGGCGGGGGCGGGGCCAGACTGACATGCTGCAAAGTCACATAACAGAGAAGCTCTTGAAACTTCTTAGGTTTTCAGCCCATAAAAACTGAAAAGATACCCACCTGAAAACTGGAAGCTGCGGCACAGTGCAAGAAGGCATCCTGGCTCCAAGGAGAGGCTTGCCGACCGGTTCTAGTCCCTTGGGGGGGGCGCTCTCCATCGTCCATGATGGGGGTCACTCGGGCGGTGAGTGAGGTGGATGGCTGCTGCCCCTCTAACAGTGCCATGCCAGAAGCACGAAGTGGAGTGGAGCTGGCCCCAATCCCCCTCCTATGAACCAGGGGGGTGATCCTGGTCCACACCCTGAGGCCCCAGCAGGTGCACCGGCATACAGAGTTGTGGCAGTGTCCACCCGAGACTTAGAGGCCGCACCCAAAATGGCAGAGACTGCATAGCGAACAACCAGAAGAGAGACCAAGGATCCCATCGCACCGGCACATAGCCAGCGCCAGTCGAATAAATATCTACAGGTGCCCACTAAGAAGCAACTCAGAACCCAGGCTCCGAGCCTGGAACGAGCCAAGTCAGGGATGAAGAACCGGAGACGCATTACGCCACCGCATGCAGCTCTACAGAGATCAACGGAGGCTGACTCCCGCACACCTACCACCAAGCCCACCCAAGAGCACGACCTACAGTACAAGACACTGCTCCAGCGTTGCAGCTATGCCTGCTATACTTACCTAACTTCCGTGAGAGGACCACAATGCTTGGGCCGACTACTTACAGCTGAGGTGCTGAAACTATGAAGCAGCAAGGCTGGGAAGATCCACATCCTGCCCACGGTGGGCATCGGTTGAACTGCAGGCTAAACATAAGGGGACTGCCACTCTGACATCTACCATAACTGCAATCACTGTACCGAATCCCACACAACCGCTTTTAGGCTTTAGTCGGAACACACGTCATGGGTGGGCATCTTAACAGCGAATGGGCAACCAGGTTGGGTGATTTCGACAGATATACCCACACCTGTCTGGGAATCTACCTTACTGGTAATTTCAAGCAGTCTAATAAGCTATCCCCAGATGGGAAGGCGAGCATAATAAGCATATTGAAGCGTCTGCCTACTCAGAGATAACTACTCCGTCACTTATTCATTCATTAAGCGTCTGATACACTTATATTAACATGGTCAATAGATAAGCCTATACACTTTCTTACACACATGCGCTGACCTACACAACTCTATTGTTTACTCATTAAATGTAAAAAATTTGCACATTAAAAAAAAAAAAAAAAAATATCATAGGGCAACATGTACACATTAGAATAGTAATTAAAATAACTTGGAAAACTCACAATATTTAGAGCCTATATAAGTCTGCTCTAAACTATGCTCGCATAGTTCCTCAGGTGCATGTAGCTGTGCATGTGAACAAATGTCGTTATATACCCTCACCTATTACTAAAAACAATGCAGGTGTGTTAATTACGCTAAAAAAAAACCTTTCCCACCCCACTCAACATGGAGAATAGACTATGCTTTTTGCATACATAGCACTTGGGTGATTTTACAGTTGCACTGGGTTTTATTTATGTTTTTTATATTAGATTTTAGTGCCACTTTTCCTTTTTACTTTGTTGTTTATCTTTGTATTGTGTCCAGTTCTGTGTTTTATAACTCTATCTTTTTCTCAGCTCTGTTTGTGGTATGGTTATCTCTGTACTGTACTGAGATCTATTTATTTTATAGATATCTTTATGTTGTGCCAAGTTTATTTTATTGTGTGAGCATCTCTGTATTCTGCTCAGCTTTGTGTATTATATGAGTATTTATGTACTGTACTGGGGGAGGAGTCTGGCGCCCAAACATTTTAAAACTTCACCAGTCGCCACTGGTTCTTATGGTAAAAAGAAAAAAAAAAAAAAACACAAAAATGCCTTACTTTTCTTTACTATTAAAAAGTTATTAGTGGTCCAGTTAATTGAATTGTTATGAACATTTTAATTTAAATTAAACATATGAAATATGTATAATGTTTTTTCTAGATCACTGACATTTATAGTTATTTTTGACAAGTTTAAGTACAGGGATATTCAGACAGCTTCCATAGTACTGTAAAATTATCTAGCAAATGGCTTTTCATGTTAAATGTGACCTGGTTTTGTCAGACAATTTACATAATTATGAAATAAAATAAAAATGCTATCACCTGCATTTATATATGCAAATGATGTTGGTCCCCGTAAGTCATGTTTTAGTGATAATGTTAAAATATCTCACCAAATGAAAATTACATTTTCAGGTGATATTGCATACTTCAGGCAGTGCTGCAGTTGAAGGTGCTAAAGATTGTTTTCTTGGCTTATAAAATTTAATAAAGATTGAAAGGTTATATAATTGGATCATGCTCAGATTTTCAATGTGTCAACCTGCATCCCTGATCTCATGCCATTCCTATCGTAGTAGTATTTCATTCAATATACATATTTTAATGATTCAGATCTGTGTATTTTATATCTATGATTCAATCAGATTGCTTTGCAGATAAAAAATGTGCATATACTAAGCCGCCATAGAGCGCTATATCTAATTTATTTGTATTATATAAGCCGGGATAGTCCAACACACTCTTCCACTTGAATGGCTTCCTGCTATGCTAGGCAATATTTACATTAGAAGAACAATGCAATTATAAACCCCATACTGCTTTAATAAAGTAAATCTGGCTGTGAGCCCAGTCAAACAGATGGCATTGCAGATTATATCTGAATGCCAGAGGAAGGCACAGGGAGCTTTGTATCTATTCAAAACAAGATTTTAAGGAGAATGAGACTCTTCCCTCATTCCTTTTGGTTTTAATTCCTCTGTGGGTATGACCAACATCAGTACCGTGATTTCAGCAACAAATTAAAGCTACATCATATTGCTGAACTGCTTTAACCTCTACAGTAATTATCACAGTATTATCATAATCCATTATGTAACCCAGTGCCAATGAACAAGATCGACAATATAAAACATGTGTTTCGAGATTCAGCCAAGGAAAAGAAGGAAAAAATGGCTTGCTATACAAAGAAGTATGCAGTCAAAGATGAACAAACTCGATCAGGTTAAGCCAAGCTCATATACCGCAGAAAACAACTGATTTGAATTGATCATGCTTGATTGATTAAACATAAGAATACATATGGTAACAACGGACAACAAACAAACTAAAAAAAGAATAATTATACCCTTCACTTGCCTTCTTAAAATGAACAGCAGAAATAAATACACTCTATCTTGCATCAGAATTGTTCATTCGTAGAGAGATGAATCTAGTTAAATTGTATGTACATGGGATATACTTTATATGTTTTGCACTTTTTTTTAGAATTATTATATATTATTTTGATGTATTTATTAGTATAATTAATATAAATATTAGATATCTGCAAGGAGAATTCTTTCTAAGTCCATTAAGTTTTAAATTTTCAGATAAACATTTTTGGTTTTCCCAACAGATCACCAACTGAATACAAAACAAATCATTCAGTTAATGCCAAATCAGATATATTTGACATTTTGAAAATGTGATGTTACTCAGTCCCATTAAATTTACTCTTTTCTAAAAAGCCTGAGCCACAGAGATGTAGCTGTTGCTAATGATCACCCTGGGAACATCAAAATGACCATGGCATTATGGGTTCCCCGTGGAGTCTCAACCTCTTCTATTATCTAATGACTGCTAAAGTGTGGCATTTCGCAAGTGGACTTTCATCCTGCTGGTCATATAAAAACATTACAAAGGCACATGCACCAGCTTGTATCCTTCTTTATGAACAATTCACTGCATAAGCATTGCATCCTAGGTTTAGGGACGATAGGCACACTAAAGCATTCCAGTACACTAATGCTTCAGTGTTAGTGGTTAGTGCATAATTGTGTAATTTTATATCTTTTTGGGGTATTGATTTTGACTTATCTGATGTCATCTGCTATTTCTGTTCTCTTAAGGACCACACTTTGCTTATTTAAATGGATCCTACTACTCTTAAATGTATATTCTAACCTGAAAGTAAATTAGTCCTTAAAGGAAGTGGTATGGTTGCCATGCCCCGCTAGCTTAAAGGACCACTCTAGGCACCCAGACCACTTCAGCTTAATGAAGTGGTCTGGGTGCCAGGTCCCTCTAGGGTTAAAAAAATTCAGAGAAACTGCTATGTTTATAAATGGGTTAATCCAGCCTCTAAAGCCTCTAGTGGCTGTCTCATTGACAGCCGCTAGAGGCATTTGCGTGCTTCTCACTGTGAAAACCACACAGTGAGAAGACGCAAGCGTCCATAGGAAAGCATTATGAATGCTTTCCTATGAGACTGGCTGAATGCACGCGCAGCTCCTGCTGCTCCTGCTGCGCATGCAGCCAAAGAGGAGGAGAGGGGGACCCTGAAGGTGGGGGCACCCTCAGGGCACTATAGTGCCAGGAAAATGAGTGTTTTCCTGGCACTATAGTGGTCCTTTAAGTTTGCATGAACACCAATATTTTTGCTGTTTAAATACAGAGGTATTGTCACTTTAAAAGCCAACAGAGGAGCTTTAGCAGAAATAGCCCAGTAAAACTCTGCTATTTCAATAAAATGGTGTTATATAGATGAAATGATTAGCACACCGAGTCATTTTAATGTACATGAGCACATGCCTCTCAAGGTTTTCCTGTGGGAAAGCATTGGCTTGACTCAGATAATCAAGAAGGCAGGCCAGCAGTAAAGATAGTGGTGCAGCATGGGAGGAAAGGTAAGTAAATGCACTTTTAATCCTTGTGGAGGGGTGGGCTAGGACAATATAGTGTTAGTAATGCACATTTATATTCATATCGCTCTAGTGTTCATTTAAACACATCTCAACTAAGAACTTGCTATAGCAATGCATTTTGCTCCAGAACTTTGAATTACATGTGATCATTAAGTAATTCTGTACTAATGTCAGACAAAAACACTCTAGGAATTGATCTTTGGTTGTACGTGTCTGTCCTAACCAAATCCTCATCTCTTTTTTGATCCTACAAAGAACATTTCCAAGGTTTCCTGACAAACAAGTAAACCTATTTTAGGGATCCCATCATTATTTTCTAGACTCTGGATAAAATTGCAGAAAGGGTAGATTTTGTATTATAGAAATTCATGTGACATGATGAGCTCTTAGTTGATTATTGTGCAGTTATTATCCATAGATGGGCAGCAGGCACACTTGTTAAATAGAAAGGTTAATCTAATATCATGGGTAGGAATGACCACATTGACTAGCAAATAAATCCATTCTAAGTAAAAAGAGTAAAGTTAACCCAAAATAGAGCTGAGGTCTACATCTAAGATTAAAGTATCAATGCACAATTCCAAGCTTTATGAATAATTATAGTATATTGATCATAAAGTCGATGTCTGTTAAAAGGAATAAGTAGATATTGGGTATCCTCAAGAAAAAGTTGGTATATGTCCAATTCTAGGTCGCGAAGTTGTGAGGAAAAAAAGGGAAGCATGTAGCTATGCACACTATTGTCATGGCTTAAACACTTTAACAATTTGGGCACTCTGCTTCAGCCTCAGTGCCATGTGGTTAATACGATGTCTTCCATGGCAGCCATACTGTGGCTGATGCCAACCACATTACCAGACTATTCTGTAGACACACGCACTGAAATACGCTTAAGATATATTAGAGGGCGGCTAACAGGGCATGCTACTGACACTGGTGGTGCATAAGGGGTAAACATTTGTTTTACCTTTTTAAGAATACTTTTGGCACTTTATCATTGTTAAGATGTTCCCGTGCCTTATTGAGCATATCCTACATTATTTGAATTGTTTACTGAGTATTTCTTGGCACTTTGCCTCTTTTACCAACTTTTAGACTATGCAACCAATATTTTTCCTAAATGTTTTTCTGAAGTCTTTCTGGCGGTGTTCTGCTACACCCTATAAGCTTATTCTTACATACTGAGCTTCTCCAGCCTAATCTTGACAACTGGAAACAATAAATCGCTCAGGACCTGAGTGGGGAAAAAAGTCGTAGAAAAATGAAGACACAAACTGAAATGTTAAACCAGACCAGCAGGTTTGTTCATCAAAGTGAAAATTCTAAGTAAAGTCAAAGTAGAATTCAAGTTTCAGGCCAAAGTAGCCAAACTGAGAGCATTCGCTTTGAATTCACTATGAAAAAAAATATACAAAGTGCAATTTCAGAGAAACAAAGATACATTTTTTCTTATATTGTGCTAGCAAACAAGAAGGGATTGCACTAGTCCACCATAAGCAACAGCATCAAAGTGCTATGTCATAATCCAGAAGGGATGTTGGCATAGTCAAAAAAAATGAAAACTCTAGAGATCAGAGGGATTGACTCTCTGAGTCCAAGAGGATTAAATTATGAATATGATGTACCATCCTGTTTATAATTTTTATTTTTTTATTGTAATTGTGTGTTTATTTATTTTTCAGGATATTAGGATGTTCGTGTTTCGGTGCTGGTTCATTGTCAAGCAGCAGAATGGAGTAATTTGAGTGAAAGAAATCTATCACATCAAAGAAAAACCCAGTGGAGCGCTGAACTTAGAGTCCTTACCCTTAAAATAAGGGAAACAAATTTATCAGATTTCTAGGAAAAGGAGACAAATGAACACAATATGGTGCAGTATGTCTGAATAATGTAAATAATATGGGAATCTATATGTAACAAACTCACATGGCTTAGAGCCTGGGGGGGGATAGGCTCAAGTCACACACGCAGGGGTATTTATAGATAATACCAAACTTCTTCTATGTGGAAATCCAGATACTCGAGAAAAAGAGAGTGGAACGAATGCCTAGTGTATTATCTTCAATACATGTAAATCAATACAAATGGTGCAAGTACTTGCTCACCTTATTGAGAGCCAAATTGACTGGGCTTTCAGTATAAAAAGCACAGTGCCTTTAAGAGGGCACAGCTCTTCTTTGGAATGCAGGCGCTCATAGGACTTGGTATAAATTTAAAACAATTTATTTGTACAAAAAACATAAAATAATAATATATAACATTCAAAATAATCATCTATAGATAGTCTGTATAAAAGTCCTGGCCGCCCAAGACGCGCTTCACCTTATTAGAAAGGCTTTCTTAAATCAGATGCCTGCTTTTCGTTAGCTTCCTGTATTTGTACCGGTGGAGTCCTGTCTTGATTGGTCCTGTTGTTACCTAATCAGCAAATCCGCCCATCCATACATGGGAATATGTTCCGGCTCAGCTGCTAGTGATGTTCGTGTAGATGGAAGTGACATTTCGGAGTTGTCACAACGTCACTTCCGGTTCGTCCCGATCTTCATTTTGAATACTGGAAATACCACCTTTGTCCGTGTGCAAATGCATATCGGACAGATCACATTTTGAATTATCAAATGGCAGTTATATTGTAGTATATAAGAAAATATAGAAAGGGGGATATCAGTATTGCACATTTGAAAGCATAAATACACTGCTTAAAGACACAATCTTTATAGGTGCATTCCTGACCTCACTGATATTCCATTACATTTTAGGTATTTTGGTAATAATTAGAATAGTGCATAGCTCCGTATCCATAACAAACACAACACTGTTTGTTATGCATAGTTTTATAAATTTATTGAGCTTAACTCTTTTATAAAATAATGGATGTGAGGTCAGAAGTGTGGGTTGTAGAAAACCAGTTCTCTAGGGAGAGGACACACATAAAAAAGTTTAAATTAAAATATATACATAAAAAATATGTACAGAAACGTGTATCATATCATATGGCAATACCTAATAAAAATGGAAAAAATTATAAATGACTTTGTTTATCATAAAAAGTGACAGAGTTCGAAGTCATTATTTAAACCTCTCAGATGTAAAGTATCTAAATCAAATATCCATTTCATTTCTGCTTGCCCCATTCTCTTAATTATGTCATTAAATTCTTCACCATCATAAATATAAATATGTAAAGACTGACACTTTATTCCTTTCTATTAATAAATTTAACTGGTATTTTAAGTAAGCACTGCCACGTTAAGATTTGTCTACTGTGAACTTAGATGTTTTGTTTTTAGAAGATCTCTGTTAGTATCAAGTGAAAAATAAGTTTGTTACGTTGCTTATTGTTTATTCATTACTAATATCACAATTGTATTTATTTATGATAGTACTCATGGCCTCAATTTAATATTTTCGGACAAACTTAAAATAATTTACTATTTTGAAAAATAGTTTAATATTTAGATTTTTTTTTATACAATAATTTGTTATGTTAGATATTTTCTGAAACATTTACATTTTGAAAAAATTATTTTAAGAGAAATATGCTAGACGTGTTACACGTGTGAAATCACTTCCGGGTTAAGTACGTAGTTCCATTTGTTTGGTGGCTTAGTTATATGCCTTGCATCAGTTCCATTTCTCAATGAGAAGAATCTCTCCACACATGGTGTTCGTGTGAATAATTTATTTCTTGTTAATATAAATATGTGTATTTATTGAGGAATAAGTTAGGCTTAATAAATGCTCTTTAGCAAAGTAGAAACGTCTACATCTGATGCACAAAAAAGTCTGCTTAACTCCTTAAGGACACATGACATGTGTGACATGTCATGATTCCCTTTTATTCCAGAAGTTTGGTCCTTAAGGGGTTAAAGATTTTACATGTCTTATATTTTGCTAAGCACAAATCCAAAGAAAAAAAAAACTACTCAAAATTATATCAAAATATTTCCCACAAGTAAATGATCAACGACATTTTGAATGCTGGTTAAATATCACAGCAAAAGGGACTTGGAAAAAAATAACATGACAATTTCAAATGACTGAGAATCCACTTTTACGATACAGTATGCCTTTAGTTTATATCTCTGGGCATTACACAACATGCATAATAGAATTAAGCATGGTAGAACTTTTCGGTTCACCTGAATAGATTTGACTGGAAATTATTTTAATTGGTAAAACCGAATTTCGTCCATATCATGTTTTGTCTAATTCAGACAAACCAAAACAGTGTATGAGTAAGCCTGTCACTCATCAGTACAGTATTCAATACAATGATAGGCTAATTTTTTCACCTTTTTACCGAAGTTTCACATTCTGTGTATATTTCGATTTTGAGCGTTCGATTACATTTGGGCATCCAGTTGTGCATTTTAAGGGTTTGGTCTATAATTGATACTTACTTTTTTATTTATTTAATTTTAGAAAGATTGATGCACTAAAAATATACTTTAATATGGAGTTGTTTGTTCTCTTGCTTGGGTATGAATAATGTATTATAAGAAAAAACAGAGTCACAAGTTGGAAGTGGAATAGCCCCACTTTCACTTGCTGGCACTGGGACACCCTGGCTTGCAAAATATCCATTGATTAACTTTTGTTCTACTGTGCACGATAGGGAAGAAAGACAACAATCAAGTCAGAAGTAAATATCTACTTTATTTCTGAACTTATTAAATATATGAAATCTACAAGGAGACACGTCCTTTATTAAAAGAACACTATAGTCACCTAAATTGCTTTAGCTAAATAAGCAGTTTTAGTGTATAGATCATTCCCCTGCTATTTCACTGCTCAATTCACTGTCATTTAGGAGTTAAATCGCTTTGTTTCTGTTTATGCAGCCCTAGCCACACCTCCCCTGGCTATGATTGACAGAGCCTACATGAAACAAAAAAAAAAAAAAAACTGGTTTCACTTTCAAACAGATGTAATTTACCTTAAATAATTGTATCTCAATCTCTAAATTGAACTTTACACATACAGGAGGCTCTTGCAGGGTCTAGCAAGCTATTAACATAGCAGGGGATAAGAAAATCTTAATTAAACAGAACTTGCAATAAAGAAAGCCTAAATAGGGCTCTCTTTACAGGAAGTGTTTATGGAAGGCTGTGCAAGTCACATGCAGGGAGGTGTGACTAGGGTTCATAAACAAAGGGATTTAACTCCTAAATGGCAGAGGATTGAGCAGTGAGGCTGCAGGGGCATGTTCTATACACCAAAACTGCTTTATTAAGCTAAAGTTGTTCAGGTGACTATAATGTCCCTTTAAGCTTTTCCACATATTCCCTTGGCATCCCTCACTTGCTCACTGCACCCTAGTCCTCTAGCTCTCTACTCCTGATGTCACCACCCACAATCCGTATTGTTTTGCCCACTGGGGTTTTTTCAAATGTCAAATGTGAAACAGTTTTTAGCAACACAAAACAATATGCATGCCTGAGACTTAAAACTGTTAAAAAAAAAAAAAAATCATCCTATTTGTATTAATTTTATTATTTATTTGATTTCTTTCTTTTTGTTGGCACCATGGATGGAATTATAAAACAAACAAACCGACTCGTCCATTGTCCATTTTAGTTGTTTTGTGATTTGGTCCTACTGTGATTCTGATTTGTAAAATCCAGATGATCTGCCTGTTGGCCAAAATTCAAACCCAAATGCGCAAGTCTAATAATACATACTCATGTATAGTGGAACTATATTTCTTAACCGGAACCCATGCCAGAGAAATTGTATTGTGGGAGTTGTATTCTCCAAAATTATACAATTTATAGAATCGATAATTCCCATTGCTTTAAAAATAATCATGACATACTGACTTTTTTTCCCATATATTTACATAAATATTCAGGAAATGGAAGTCAGAAAAAAAGACGAGTCTTTTTAATTAACCTGAACAAAGAATCAAACAAAACACATCTATGATTCCTGCTGTGTATCCCTTGGAATATAACAACAATTTATTACAGAAGACTGAGAAGTATCCACAGGGAACAAGCTTCCTAGAACAAATATATTGCTTAAGTGATAATAAATCATTGAAGAAATGTGTGTAACACAAAGAAATTAACACCTTAGGATAGCGTTGTTAATCTATCTGCAAACACTCTTTTTAAGGTGAACACAAACAATGGACAGTTTGAAGTTTTCTTAGTAATTTAATACTCCTCTCTGTAACTGAGCAGAGAGGAAACATTGGCAGGGAATAGCTAAACCACTGAGGAAATCACACGGTATCTGACAAAGCTTGATATGGCGAAGAGAAATTAATGCTTACAGAGATTTATTAACCTTATTACTGTATTCCGATTTCTAGAACTCACTAAAGTACAGCAGCTTGCTTAGGCTGTTTAGTTAATCATGTGTATTATATGCAACTGTTATATGTTGCCACTATTTGAAAAATATAAGGCTAAAGATAATATAGTCATTGAAATACCCATGTGCTGTATACAAAAATTCTATAACATTTAGTACTCAAGGGTCTTAGTTAGAAGAAGAATGTTACATAGTGTCATTGTTCCATAACTGAGAATGGGAGAGTTCAACATTCATTAAAAGAACACTCCAAGTACCATACCTACTAAATTGCAGTAATTGGCACCTGGTAGAGCCCAGAAAAAAAGTAAGAGTTCTAAAATAGTTTGACTACTTACAACGAAGAGTGCCAGGGGACTCCTGGCACCATAACCAATAAAGTGCTTTGTAGTGGTTATGGTGTTTGACATGTTTCTTTATGACAGACAGAAAGAATAGACTTTACTTCAAAAATTATCTTAATGACAGAAGTTATGAGTATTTGTCCTCTTAATAGATAACTTTTTATGATACTTCACGACAAGGCTTTTCATTAGCTTTCACAAATGGCCTTTTTTTCACAATAGATAAAAATGGCAATAAGGAGGACAAATATGAATACAATGATCTTGGCACATAGTTTTTAATGTAAACCTGGATCACCTGCAAAGTCCCCATTCTATGTAGCAAAGTGTGTTGTGATGTTATAATTATAAATAAATTTCCTTTTTTATAGGCCTGCCTATAACAGTCTAATATCTGGTATTGGGAGTCAAACAGTTAACAAGAGACTGTTAAGTGAATGATTATACTTAGCGATATATATTTAAATGAAGCTGCTTGCAGTGATCCAATAGAATGCTAGAGGATCGCTTTAAATAATGGACTAGTGTGAGATGGAAGCATCACTGCTTTACGTCCTGAGGAAGCTTTACGGCGAAACGCGTAGACGACGCAGTGACGCACGCCTGTTATGTATTGACGCAAAGGGGAAGGAGCACCAGGGAAATTCGAAAGACACCATGCCGATGCTCAGTACTGCGCGGCGGCCGGAGATTTCTACACCATCCGTGGAGGACAAGTGGCAGCCGGCTGCAAAGCTGATCGAGCCTGGGCTAAGACAACCATAAGCGTTTGTGAGTTGCAGCTGGGACTGCTTATACTCACTTTTTTTATTCTGTAAGAGGCCAATTGTTTATTCATTGTTCATTTTATTCTTTTTACTCTTGCACTTACTATGACTTTTTTATGGTGATAGGAGTGTTTTATGTCTAGTGGATTTAATAAATACATGTAATTTACTGTTACTGTGCTTCACTATTATATGCATTTTATTCCTTTTTTATATATACATCTGAGCTGAAGCAGTCTAAAGGATTCTCTGAGAGTGTGGATTTGATTTTGCGCTCCACCTGCATAAGTATTTTATCTGTATAAATATGCCACAGCAACATTTAGCAGAGGTATCCCATTTTAGTTAACGTCTAAGCTTTTTCCTCTTAGATTTGTGTTTTGGAAATTAGATTATTTTTAGGGGGCAAGTTCTGAATCTGGAGTAATAGATATTAGTTGCCTAAATTTACTTTTTGTCATTGAATAACTGTAGTATCATAATGCAATATTTAGATGAAATGCCCCTTTGCTGCTTCAGCTGCAATTAGGAGGTTTTTTTTTAACACAATGCATCAATATGACTTGGCTACTATATTATTGCAAGTTTTGAAAGTCTTATACAGTATATTAATTTAAGAATGATGGAAATAATTACTAATAAATCCCTATAACTAATATCTCTGTACATACAAGGACAATGAAACATATATCTAAAATGGAGTCTTGGTTGCTTAAAGGGATTCATGTTGATTTAACTAATTACACTTGCAGTGTTTGAGATTATATATATATATATATATATATATATATATATATATATAATTTGTGGTCAGGGAAAAATTAGCCAAGTAAGTGTTGATCATGTTATTAGCTAAATTCGGTTGTGGTGTGCCAAAACCGAATGTACAAGTAGGCCTGTAAAATAAAGAGGGCCCGCCAAGGATTGAATTTATAGATGTGTGTATATGTGCAGCGGTGGGTGGGGTGACCAATCAACGTCTGCCTTGTATGGAGGTAAGTTTGTGTTTATATAGGCCGGATCACCCGCTTCCACAACTCCAGGCTCCGCCTTCCCATTTGTGGTCAGGGAAAAATTAGCCGATCGTGTTATTAGCTAAATTCGGTTGTGGTGTGCCAAAACCGAATGTATGGGCAGGCCTGTAAAATACAGAGGGCAAAAAGGTATGGGCAAAACATCTTTAATACGTATCAGTTGAATACAAGATTTGTGTTTGTCACGTACACCTATTTGGTTAAATCCTTAAATGCTTTTCTCAGTTCTTTTGCCGGTTGGGGTATATACACCGGTTGTATGTGGACGATTTCCATCGTCCTAGTTTTTTGGCCCGGTATGTGCTCGCACATGAAATGAAAGTGCTGTGTCGCTGCCAACCATACTAGTTTCCTGACTAACCTCATGATGGTGAGGGTTGAGGATCTCCCTTTGCTAATCTCCCTTTATGTCTGAGTAGCAGTTTACTGCTTGTCCCTTCCAAAGGTGTCCCCAAATTTGGGCTGCTGCCACTATTGGGCAGACCTCAAAAAGGGTGGAGGTGGTGTTGAATGATGGTAACGTTGCTGTTTTAACTGGCCATGTGTCTCTGAACCATTTGTTTTCAAAAATAGCTCCGTACCCTGAGTGGGCTGCTGCATCTGTCTGTATAACTGGGGAAATCTTTGTCCAGGGTGGTATAAATATGTTGGTACCGTTCCATTGAGTCAAGAATTGACTCCTCATGGATAAGTCTGACCTAGCTTGTTGGTCTAGAATGACTATGCTGTGGTCGTTTGGTAGTTTGGGTAAGAGGCTGAGTAGTCTGGATATAAACGCTCGTCCTTGTGGGATAATTCTCATGGCAAAGTTCAGAGAACCAAGGAGGAATTGTAGGTTTTTCCAGCTTCTAGTACCTCTGTTGAGGAACAATTCTACCTCTGTCCTGATTCTCTGAACTTTGTCTGCAGGGAGACTGAGTCTAGGCATATGACCAGAAATGACAACCTGGTGATGGGTCCCACAGTTTTATCCAAGGCTACCGGTACTCCTAGGGCTGAAAAGAGTGCAACTGTTTTAGTTATGCTTAGTGGTGTGGTCCCGTGTTTTTCTATAGTCAGGAAGTCGTCTAGGTAGTGGATGACGACTGGACAACCACTTATATTTAACAACAGCCAGCACTGCCTCTCTGCGAACAAATCGAATAACTTTGGACTGCTCTTTGCTACAAAAGTTAGTCGGCTTGCAAAATAGTATGAGCCTTACCATTTTATTCCATGCAGTTGCCACGAGACTAATTGGCTAATTGGGAGCAGTTTGAAGGTATTGGAAATGTCATTTTTTTCCCAACCAAGCTGCCTCCCCTGCCTCCAATATTGCCTGTGTGGCATTTTCTACTGTGGCATACTGCAGGGAGAATTCTTCTGAAGATATGAGTGAGTTGAGACTTGGTGTAATGACAGAATAAGGAGTCGACAGGTCTATGATTAACCTATTTATTGTTGTACTTGCTGCTAGCAACACCTATCAGGTTGGTTTGCCAACAAGTGAATGGGGGTGTTTGGAAAGGCCCAATTATGATGCCTTTCTTTACTTCTGTGCTGAGGAGTGTATCCACTGTAGTGGGATCTGAAGTTGCTGACTGTAAGTTTTTACATTCAAACGTGCCCATTGGTAGTGCAGTTAACCCTGTATGGAACCCTTCAGTGAAGCCCGTGATGAGAAAACTGACTAGGTCTTGTGATGGGTGTGTGACGAGGTAAAAGGCTAGTGTGTTGACTTGTACCTCCGTTAGTCATTTCTTAGGAAAGAGACGATTAGGGCACATGGTCTTGGCATGGGCTCTAAAACAGATGGAACAGACATGCAACAACCTGCAGGCACTAAAACTGCAACCCCCTGTGTTGTTGCATATCTGAGCCTTCCCCAAGAATACTATTGGTCTACCCAGTTTGTCTTTTAACCCTCTTTGTTCGAACGTGCTAGTGCTTGGGGCACTGTAGCTAGTGGTGGGTGAATTGGGTTCGAAGGAGCACAAATTGGTAGCGTGAGAGTTGGATGAGCAAGTTGTGCAAGCCGGTGGCACCCTCCAAGCGAATTGGCGGCATCCATGTGATCTTGGCGGCATCCGGTGTCCATGTGGCTCCAGTTTATTCTGATGTTAAACTAAGCAAAAGTTGCTGCCGTCTTGGCTGAGAGACTTGTGATAGTCATAGAAAGTTGTGCCACCATACTGGTTACCCAGGTCTACCAATTTGTGCATGTAAAGGTCTAATTCCTCTCTGCGCTATGGTAAGTTTAAGCAAATAACATCTCTGTACAGACACAAAGTCTGGTATGGAAAGTTTTTTGTTTAATCTGGGGTCTTTGATTTAGTCGTTCATGTAAGTTTAACCGTTCATGTAAGTATAGCCGTTCGTTTTAGTTGGCTCGTCCATGCAGTTCGTGTGTTTGTAGCATTTCGTTAAAGTTTTTTACTCACTTTTTCCGGGTGCTCATCAGCTGACCCGGAAGTATAGCAGATGTACTGTGAACGTATCAGTAAAGGTGCCCGAGCGGCTGCGGCGGCATTTAACTGGGTCGAGGACCCACTGGAAGCCTGGTAAGTGTCCTGATTTGCATGAGGGTAGTAGATCACGAGGGAGACTGTCCTTACGAAACCGGAACCGGAAGTGACCAATCGACGTCGGTCTGGTATGGAGGTGAGTTTGAGTTTACATAGGCCGGATCCCCCCCCCCACAACTCCAGGCTCCGTATGTATGTGTGTATATATATATATATATATATATATATATATATATATACATACATATACTCATACATACATATACATACACACACACACACACACGGTATATGCCACTGATTGTCTCTGATGAGGACGCGGAGGCACAGAGGCACAAAACGCGTTAGTGTTATAGTGGTGGTGTCTTTCCCCCTACTGCTGGTACCAGCTAAAATTTTAACTATGAATAAATAAAGTTACAGGTTTTTTAATTACATGTGAGCTTTTTTTTTCTCCCTATATTTTTGGGCTGAATTGTGCATTCTTTCTTATCTATGGGTTCAGAACCCATTATATCCCTTGTGCAATCATTCCCATCTGTGAAATAGAACTACAAAAACGTTTATATTTTAACTTTAACTCCTGTGGCATTTTATCATGCATTAATAAAATCACATATTTCCTGTAAGACTTTTGTAACAGGGATTAACAGCCATAGATTCTTCTTTACTATATAAGAAAAAAAAAACACAAATATTTAGAATTTGTGAATAATCCTAATTTTCTTTGATTAAACCAACAATCTCAGATTCCAATGAACAAACATTTAGATTCTTAACCTTTTTGGCATTAATGTATTAAAAAAATACATAGTTACACAAAAAAAATAGTACAGTATTTAATCTCCTCTATTTATACAGTCTTTTTCTAGGCTTCAAGCTACTAAACATTTTTATAGGTCCACACTTTTCAACTAACGCATATCAGGTGTGCATATCACTGCAGATGTTATGCAAAATGCAATTAATTACCTTGCATAAAATTCCAAAGTGATCATCAGTAATTAATTAATTTTGATCTTTAAGAAAGAATCTGAAATAAAGAATAACATTTTAATATTGCTTATTTAATCTTTCCGAGGCTCAAGTAGATACATTTAAACAGGAGTGGGGGGGAACTAATTGGACTTGAAATCAATTACTAGTTCAGTAACATTCAGCTTTAGATGCAGTAACTGGCAGTTCGGCTAGATATCAGTTCCTTCTATGTACTTGTATACATCTTCAGAAACCTTTTTAATTTATATTTCAATATTTGATAAGTCATTATTACTAAAATGGCTTCTGTACAGTTATTTCTTTAACCAATTATTAGCTTTCCACATATTTTTGATATTTGACCCTTTAAATAATATAAATTCCTAATTTCCTCAAGTCACTGTACATAGTTACAAAGTAATCTAGGTTCCCAAGACTCTCCATCAAGTGCAATCTTAACCCCTAAAGGACGAAGGCAATTGTACACGTTCTAATCAAAACAAAACCTAGAATTTGCGCTATAAGTCTGTTCAATCATTTTTCACCTCTGTCATATTAAGTGCCCCTACACTTATTATATATAATTTAGTTCAGGAGAAACAGGGCTTTAATTTCACATCTAATATTTTTATATAGCAAACATAATTTAATATGAATAAAATCTAAAGGGAAAAAATTGAGAAATTAAGGGACTTTATTTTTCAAGTTCTGTATGGCATTTTAAAGGATCACTATAGTGTCAGGAAAACAAGGCGGTTTTCCTGACACTATAGTGCCCTGAGGGTGCCACCACTCTCAGGGCCCCCCCTCCCGTGGCGCTGAAGGGGTTAAAACCCCTTCAGTTACTTACTTTAATCCAGCGCCGGGCTCCCTCGGCGCTGGTGACCTCTCCTCCCCGTCCGACGTCAGTGGCGCCGAAAGCGCATGCGCGGCAAGTGCCGTACGCGCATTTATTTATTTATTTTTTCAAATCTTTTTATTACAGTTTTTCATGAGAGTATTAATAGACAAAGACAACATCCATGGAAGGGAATCTTACAGAAGAAAAAAAGATAAGGATTCCCATCCATATTAAACAAACATACAAGAACAATTATCTATTTCAAATTTCCTCAATAAGCCGTCTAGGACATAAACTGGGAATACGTACATCCCCTCAGCTGTATATCGTAGTCGATAAACGGCCTGTACAGAACCTTATAAATATATTAAAAGAAAAAAAAAAACAAAGACAAAAGACAAAACTGGTCGTATGTGTTGCAGATCCAAAACCACCTTTTAAGGAAAAGAATAAACAATATAAGGCAAAGGCGACTAATAATAGAACCCCCTCTGAGAACACTCTACCAACCGCAGGGAAGTCGTAAAGGTACCCCACTAAATCATTTACCTTAAAGCCTCTTAATTTTTTGGACAAGGCTAGAATAGAACGTCAGGGCCTTCAAATTAGAATATTCTCTCATAAACATTAATCCCTTTTCCATCTCAACTTGGAATAAAAGTTGTGCTTTAAGTTGATCTCTCGTGGGAATATCAAAACTTTTCCAAAATCTAGCAATTAAAATTTTAGTAGCCATTAAGCAATGTATGATCACAATATCAAAATTATCCTTTATCTCTGAGCCCAAAAGATGGAGTAAAGCAATTTCCGGTTTGAATTCCAAATAAGAACCTCCCAATCTATTTATAAATTCATATGTAATCATCCAGAGAGATTTGATTCGATGGCAAGACCACCATATATGAACCATTGATCCATCAAAATGAAAACATCGCCAACTATTTGACGGGTTAGTAACAGAAATTTTAGCAAGTCTGATAGGAACCAAGTACCATCTGTACAACACCTTTATAAAGCTCTAAGATATTCAAACAATGAATAATTGTTTTGGTCCTCACAAAGGATTTACACCAGTTATTAAAAGGAATAGAAATTGCTAACTCGGTTTCCCATTTAGTTAAAGCTTTAGGAATGAGAGGAGTCCCTAACATCTTAATTAGTTCGACTGTAATAGAGAAAACCCTTTTGACAGGATCCCCCGAAAAAAGTTTCCTGAAAATAATTCCAAGTCGGCCTTCTAAAACCAATATATTATCTTTCAGATAGCTCTTAATACGGAGGAAGTTAAATAGTTCTCTAGAGGGTATATCTAGCCAATTTTTCAAAACATCAAAACTTTAGTTGATGGTCCTTATAGAGATCTTTTATTTTGTAGTTAAAATCTTTATACCAATTTGACAGGTTTATCTCTAGCATAAAACTTTCCAACGACCTCAAACTCATATTCTCATATATTTTCCTATTAATATTCAACTTCTTTTTTATAGACGTCCATTCTTTTAAAGTCTGTAATAAGGACGAAGGACAGTGAGAACCCATTTCACACAAATGCCTGTTCTGACTTACCTCTCTCCATAAGAGAAGTTCAAGGTTATCTAAGCCAAGTCTAGCTGCTTCGATTTTATACCAGGCTTGATCTATAGAGTCGGTTAATTGCAATTTACTGGCATGAACTAGTATATTAGCCTGATAAATTTGATTAACAAGAGGGTAACCCAACCCCTCCGGAAGGCTTTTCTTGAAAGATGGTAAGTACTAATTCTTGGTCTCTTCCCTCTCCAGACGTACGCTGTGATACTAGATTGCAACAAATTCAGCCAGTAACTCGAAATCGAGAGAGGGAGCATACTAAATAAATAAGCCCATTTAGGTATTATATAAGCTTTAATAGTATTTATCCTTCCCCACCAAGAAATTTCATGCACTCTCCATTCCTTTAACAACATATTAGTCTCTTTTAACAACTTCAAGAAATTGGATTCCATAGTCCGACTTATCTCTGCCGTTAAAGTTACCCCCAAATATATAAACTCTTTTTGTCCATTAAAATCAAAATCTCTCTTTAGGGAAAATAGATTATCTTTATGAATATTAATCGACATGGCTATTGTTTTATTCGTATTCAATTTATAATTTGAAACACTACTATATTTATTAAATTCTTGCATTAAATACGAGCGAGAAACCAGAGGGTCCGTGATAGAAATTAAAATATCATCAGCATATAGACATATCTTCCATTCATCAGATTGAGTTCCAATGCCTTTAATCCCAGGATTTTGTCTAATATTGTTTGCTAATGGTTCAATTGACAAGATATATAATAAAGGTGAGAGAGGGCAGCCTTGTCTCGTCCCATTTTTAATATTAAACCACTCTGAACATAAATCACGGGCTACTATACGAGCAGAAGGGTTTGAGTATATAGCTCCCACCGCACTCAGGAACCATCCATCAAAACCAAACTGTATCAAAGTCTTATTCAAATACCCCCATCCGACCCTGTCGAAGGCCTTTTCTGCATCCACCGACAGGGTCAGAAGGGGGGTTCCCTCAACTTGAGCCCATTCTATAATGTCTAAAACCCTACGAGTATTATTAGAGGAATGTCTTCCCTGCATGAAACCTATCTGGTCCCTGTGTATGAGTGATGGCAAAACTATTTTCAAACGTTCCGCTAAAATTGCGGCATAAAGTTTCATATCCACATTCACCAGCGAAATAGGACGATAATTACTCACATCATCTGGGTTTTTGCCCTGTTTCAAAATTGGAGTGATATGAGCCCTTAATAAATCTTTAGATGCATTCCCTTTAGTAGCCATTTCGTTAAAGGTATCAGTTAACAACGGGATTAATTGTCTCTTAAAAACCTTAAAAAACAAGTTTGTAAACCCGTCCGGTCCAGGAGCTTTACTGTTAACAAGTTTATCAATTGCCAGTTCCACTTCGTGGGAAGATATATTTCCATTAATTTTCACCCTCTGGTCATTAGATAGTTTAAACAAATTAGAATTTTTCAAGTAGCTGTCTAGCACCTCCTGGTCAGGACATTTATTCAGATTATAAAGTTTTTGATAAAACACTCTAAATCTGTTGGCAATTTCTTCCGTCTTATAAAAATGATCATTCCCTTCTCTTAACCTAGATATCTTATGATCTGTCATCTTCTTCTTTAATTTATTTGTTAAGACTGAGTCTACCAGATTATTCTTATAATAATATTTAATATTTAACTTGTTTAGATTCCGTTCCACCCTAATCTTAATCTGTTCGTTTATCTTTGCCTGATAGAATTTAATTGCCAAGGCTCTATCATCAGAATAAACTTGTTTATTGGCTTTAGAAAGATTATAAAATTGGATATAAAGATCCGACAAAATTTTATCTACATTTCTATTTTGAAAACTTGAAAGTATTATCCAATGACCCCTTATGACTGCTTTACACGAGGACCATAGACATTCTTTAGATACCTCCTCAGAGGAATTCTCCTTAATGAAGAAATTGATTATCTTCTCTATGTTCTACATTTGCTTTATTTTTTTAGCAGATAATCTGCTAATTTCCAAATCTGAGGAGGTCGCTTGTTGTTTTCCATCAAGTCTACAATTACCATATCATGGTCTGACCACGTGTTTTCAACGATAGTAATTGAGGAAATTGCCTGAACTGATTTTAAATTACCCAGAATCATGTCTATCCGAGCAGCCGAATTATGGGGAATAGATCTATGCGTAAAATTTCTTTCATTAGGGTGGAACAGTCTCCAACAATCATACAATTCCGCTTTCTTAATCACTCTAGTTAAAGATGCTGCTTGCCTTTTAAGAGATTTATCTATCCTCTGATTTTTAGCCAATTGTTTGTCCCAGGAGGCATCAAAGATACAATTAAAGTCGCCTGCAAAAATAATTCTCCCTTTTTTAACCTGTTCTACCAAACCTATAATTTTCGTCAAAGTTTTAATTGGATCTTTATTAGGTAAGTAGACATTGACAAAAGTATAATCCAGCCCATTCAGTTGACAAACCAGAATAATAAATCTCCCTTCCGGGTCTAAATAGTTATAACTACAATCAAAGGTAACTTCTCTAGAAAAAATTATAGATACACCACATTTCTTTTTTCCTTTTAGAGAAGCGGAATAAATCCCCGGGTATTTTTTGAAGAACCATAATTTTCTAGCTTCCGCTAACCAGTGAGTTTCCTGTATAAACCCTATTTGAATTTTCTGCTTCGTCAGGGTATTATACAAAAATCCTCGTTTGTGAGGGGAATTCAGGCCTTGCGCATTGTTAGACAAAATTCTAACCATCAGTTAATCTAGGTTTTTTTCTTAGGGCTCCTTGCCCCCATCTGCAACACACACGACCAGTTACACACACTACACATCAGACAATACATCATTAAAACAATTAAATCTACATAAACTTCTGGAATACCAAAAATAATATTCCACATACTGAGAATCTCTTAGACTCCCACAGGAATAAGCATGGGATAATGATACTTCCTCTAACATGAGAAAGAAAACAAAGAGGGAGGAGGAAAACGAGAGGAAAGGAAAAAAAAAAAAAACCTTTTTATGATTAACAGAGTAATACACCAAATCACTTAGATATCTAAAATAGGATAATCTATATTACCATATAACATGCCCAGTAGTGTCTCTAATCCTCCAATTACCCAATAAGGGTCCACGTGAATATACTTTCAAATTCCAAAGTGATTACGAAGTATATCTAAAAAAAAATATAATGTTTACAGTAATATCAAAACCTTTAACCGCTTAGTGCCATTATTAGTAAATTCTCAAATTGTGCCAATATAGGGCATTATAAATACCCTTTTATAAATCAAAATAATAACCACCCTGGTGATCGCTTAAATACTCATAAATAACTATTATTTATCCCCCTATCCTAAATGTGTTCTATATTTCTTACACCGCACCTAGTAATTTCCCCGGGTTTATCTCTTCCATTTCATTCTTATCTCTTTTCATTTATTATCCATAATATCACCAATGTGAGTACACTCCAATTCACCATAAATAAACAAGTATTTGTCTATAAATCATTAATCTAATTTTACCGTTAAAAAATTAATAGGTTAACATACCCTTCTGAACATGTCATCATGTCAGCCTCTGTCATTTTAAGATGGAGCAGCGTCTGTCTCCAAGTCTCTCCTCTGTGTCTTAACATTTAAAAGTACACCTATTTATACCTTAGGTGTCTCCATTTTAGGGTTACTGTAGTTCAAATATGAAAAAGTAACACTTCTTTTACTTTATTCAATTTAGGACCTCCCTTAATTGGCAAACATACAAGGCCATAACTAAAGGGTGTATACGTCATGGAAATTTTCCTGACTTAGTTCAAGATGGCATCTTAAAGTCTGAATAGCTTATCTGTTGTTTATACTAAGTCGTAAGTGTACAGTCGTGGGAGATTCCCGGATTTGGGGAAGTTCCATTAACTTGGGGTTACCACAGTATATTGTGTACTGCAAGTGTCGTAGTATAGCCTTGAAGCTTGTTTATGCATTATTGTTATTGTAATTCGTCTGGGACAAAATGGCGCAAACATATTATGCACTGAGGTTATTGCTTAAAGAAACAGTTATGAAAAACAATATGTTCCATTTCTAACACCTTGTCAGTTTGCAATATCTCTTAAAGACAAAGTACACAGTTTAAGAAATACAACATTTCATTCTAAAACTTGTAATATTTGCATTTGCCCGTAACACCACACTATCACTCTCTTACAATAACTTCTCAAATTATCCCTTTAGAGACGTTGTTAATATACATTTAACTTCCAAAACCTAATCAAAAAAAAAAAAAAATTCCATTATCCTCTCTTCTCCTCCACCACCGCCCTCCATCTACCGGGCGAAAAAGCGAGAACTCTCAAAGCCATCACTTGGCCCGTCAGACTTATTACCTAAGATTACTTATCTATATTTTTTAACCAAACATGAGCCAGATCTGCTGTTTTAAAAGACTTCCAGATGTCATTATAACAAATTAATAGAGCTGATTGAGCAGTCCACTTAAACTTTAAGTTAAATTTCTTCAAACACGGAAAAACCGTTGAAAATAGTTTTCTTCTTTGTCTCGTTATGAAGGATACATCTGTTAACACCTTTATTGCTGTAAATTCCTCATCTTTTATCTTCGATTTCCTCGCTGTCTGAAGAATTTGAGTCCTAAGATCATATGAATCGAATGCTACAATTACATCACTTGGATACATTTGATCTTTCTTTCTATAGGAAAGACGGTGGAACCTAGACAATTTGATTTCTTGTTGTGCTGTAAGAGCCCCCAAGCAGTTAAAATATTTCACCAAAAAATCATATAGTTGAGCATCTAATATGTCCTCCGGTATATTTCTGAACCTTAAATTCAGCCTTCTAGTTCTATCTTCCAGCTCACACGTTTTATCTTCCATTTCTTTCAGTTTCAATTCCATCTTCATTTGAGTGTCCTTTACTGCCTTGAGCTGGAACACAGTATCTTCTACCTTTTCTTCTAGTTTATAAATACGTTCCTTTAGTTCCACTAAATCCAACTTTATATCAGAAAACTTATCACTCAAATCTTTTTTAATTTCTTTAGAGAGATCTTCCAGACATTTCTTTAAAAAAGAAGGGGTAACTACTTCTTTATCCGGAAGTTTGATGGGGGAAACAAAAACGCCGTACGCGCATTTAAAGTGTCCATAGGAAAGGATTAACCCCAAATGTAAACATAGCAGTTTTTCTGAAACTGCTATGTTTGCATCTGAAGGGTTAAAACCCACTTCACTGAGCGGAAGTGGTCTGGGTGACTATAGTGTCCCTTTAACTGTGAATATCATAATATTGTTAGCTTTTGCTGAAATAAAATACACATTTGTATTCAGTGATGTCTCATGGAAAGTTACAGGGCTTTCCCCGTTACTGTTTTTACATACTAGAATTTGCCAGATTGTTTTGCTAAGCATATGTTGCCTTTGAGTCTGTATGACAGTCATTTGTCTCTTTTTACCAATCTCTCTTTTATATAAGAGATATAGGAAATAACAAACAGTTGATTCCATTATCGCATTGGCTGAGAGTATTAGCTCAGGGCTCTCTTTCAATGAGCTAATGCCTGTGCTACTGGGTAAGTTGTTAAACCCCTCACAAACAGCTTTACTACTTATCCTGGGAGGGTGCCAGGGTACTCTAACCATAACAACTACAGCAAGCTATAGTGATCATGGTGCTTGGACTGTCCCTTTAAGCCACGTGCAATAAATTCAACAGATAATGATATCTAGAATATCTATTATCAAGCCCAAAATCTGAGACTGATCATTGATAATTAATGCATTTTGATCTTTAAGAAAGTCTCTGAAAAAAATGTATTTGAATGATACATATTTCATCTTCACTAGGTTAAGACAGATAAACTAATATATGAAAACTAATTGGACCAAAATCAATGCTGGTCGCAGCAGCAGCCACCTTAGAAATGACAACCTTAATATAGAACCCAACTGCTCGGCTAGATATTAGTTTCCTATTATGTACATATATTTATCTTTCCACAAGGCAACATGTTTTATTCCTTATTACTATCAGTAAAACTGTTCTTTCTTTGGTTATTAAAAATGAATTAATTATTCACTTGTTGCAGCAAACAAAATGTTATTAATCATCTTAGACTCTTCTAAATGATCATTTCCTTGAGTAACTGATACAACCAACACATTTACAATCTGTAATATTGAATGTTTTCATATATATTGTTTCAGCATACCAATGGTATGGAACTTCATGCCAATTTGTAATATGCTAATGAAAATCAATTATTGTTGCACCATGACCGGTAAACAGATCTTTCATTGTAACTTTCAAGGTCAGTCAGCACTAAATTTGCAGCTACGTCCAGTACTGAACTTTGATATAATATAATATAATTCCTATATAATGTATACTAGTCTTTCCAGGGCCAGACTTAGGTCTTCAGGCACCTTGTGTAAGGTGAAATACACTCCCCATACATCAAGACTATTTTATTATTTAATATAACAAAAAAAAACATACAAAATGTTTTTATTACATTTGCATAATGCACTATACAGACAATGCATGAAAACAAAATAAATATAAGCACACTTTCTTATGTGATTGCTTACCCAAGCCAGGAAATGGCTAAAACATATTATTATTATTTTATTATTTATACAGTGCCAGCAAATTTCATAGCACTGTACAATGGGTGGACTAACAGACACGTAATTGTAACCAGACAAGTTGGACCCACAGGAATAGAGGGATGGTGAGGGTAGTGGTGGGTAGGCAAATGAGAACTGTTCTGGTGTTGCAGGGAACTTTTTAACTCAGACTGTGGAAGTCAGAGATGATAGGGTAAAAAAATGCCAGCAATAAAGCTTTGGAATGAAGATGCACAGAGGAGGTGAGGATTGGGCAAGCACATCATTTGGGTGGGTATCAATAAAATAAGCGGGGGGTTGCAGAAGAGATAAGCAGATAGGTGAATAACATTTAAGTTAACAAGCCAACAACGTTAAGTAGGGCTGGGAACAACTAGCTTTAGCATGCAGGATAAGGAAAGTAAAAATAAACCAAACAAACACACACCCCCACCCCTCCCCCGACTCTTACCTCCACTTGAAAAAGCCTTTTCAGGTGAAACGTGTTGTGGTTTTTATCTGGATATTTTATCATGGCACGTGCAACGTTAATTTTTGATATAAAGCAATTCACTATACATTTGAATCCATTGAATTGAATTAGTTGTTCCACACAAGTACTGGGCATATTCAAGACCTCCACAACTGTACAATGCAAAAAAAATAATCTGTGATTTGGCAATGAAACAGTTAGAGTCTACTAAATACGATACGGTAAAAGGGCAACTGGAGGATAGGAGATTATGCATGTGACAAACAATTAGGGGAAACAATTTATGATTGCTAATCAGAACCAGAAGATTAGATTCCTAATACAATTCCTCATTGCACTATTTTCCTTCATGTGGTGTGTAATATTCTTAGAACAAGGAATTAAAAAAAAAAAAAAAACCTCCCTTACAGCTCCAATATCTCTCCAAGAACTGACACAAACACTAAACGCCTTACCTCTGGGGAAGTCACCTGGCCAGGAACCCTATGCATACAACAAAAGGAACCAAAAAGATAATATCGTATTTGTACCACAGCGAATACCAACAAAAAGACACCCAGCGTGGGAAAAAGACCTTAAAAAAACACTAACCGACAATCAATGGTCACAAATCTTTTTTTGGCCAATAAGAAATTCACGCTATGCATGTCACACATTGAAACCTCGAGAAAAATCCTCTACTGCTGGTACTTAGTACCTACTAAATTAAAACGTATGGACCACGCTAAATCAGACACTTGCTGGAGATGTAAAAAATCCCCTGGGACTATGCTCGACATGCCCAAGCCTAGAAATATATTGGAAGACCGTTAATAACCTTATCTAACAAGTCATAAACAATAACCTTCCACGGACTCCAGAATTATACTTACTGCAGCTGATCCCAAACTATTTACCAATACCTAAACAATACCTAAACAATACCTGATATATCCTTATTGCAGCCCTCACTGCCATAAGCAAAACCTGGTGGCAAACAATTAATCCACACATAGAAGCATATATTCAAATGGTAGATAGCACGAAAACCTACGTAATTATGGTCAGATCCATGAACACTCCAAAGAGATTCTGGAGAGAGGCCTGGGACATGTGGGAGGTGAAACAAACCGCCTCAACTGATAATTCAACCCTGGTAACTCCGCTCACAGTTGAATATAAACCAAATTGTAGATAATGATGATGTCAACTTCGACCATAGTAACCACTGAGGGCCTACAGGGATGGACGGTTCACTGTACTTAGCTATAAATTATCTCTCGTTGTGGAAACCTGTATCCATATGCATTATGAAATGTTTCTATACTTAAAAGGTTTCCAATACTCTAGATGGGTCACCTAGCCCAAGAACCACGGATGAGTGTAGTATGGTTCTTTGGTATGACACCCTATCTCCCCCTTTTCCCCCATACTCAAGATTAATATGTTAAGTTTTGTTAATTTATATTTGGTTAAACAAAACTGTAAAACCTGTACACCATAAGAAGGGTCAAAATTCCAAGACAGATAAAGATGGAAATGAATTCCTATTAACCTTATGCAAATTACTGTTTTTTTGCACATAAATCTTGAAAATTTGTAAAACGTGGAAATATGTACATGACTTACTGTATAATGCATACTTGAAAAACTGCAAATAAAAAAAAATAAAAAAATTTGAAGACCAATAATGATCACACGCTAACAACTAAATAATGACCTTGATAATAAATTAGAATTTGTCAGATTAATAAGGCATTTTTATATGGTCATTAAGAAAATTGATAAGCTTGAAGTAGTGTGACCCTTTGTTCCCACCTCTGGCTTATAAAAAATGTCTATTTGCGAATATGCCAGTTGTCGTGTAGTGTCCTCTTTATCTACCCACTTGTTTATATGCCTTTTCAATTGTGCAGTAATACAGAATGTGCTCTGTTGACAAGAAGAATGTATCTGCCTATTTGTACAGGTAAATAAAATTTAGTTGTATGATTATGGAATCAGGGCCCCCACACTCTGCTTTCCTGTAAAATGATTTATCTTTGCGAATTGAAGATTATGCTAGCTTTAGTGTACTAATAATCTTAATTTTAATAAGGACAGGAGGCGAGTATTTTGCATTAACTCTCTTTACTAAACTCCACAGCAGTAAAGAAAAAAGTAAAAAGTAACATTAAATCACTGAGCAGCATAGTATATATAAGGGTCATGCTGCCTGTACACTTCCTCTTTCTTGAAGCGACATCCAAGTCCAGACTGAGCTCGAAACGATAGAAACCAACAAAACAATCAACAACGGTCTCTGGTGAGCAGAACCTGATGAGACTCCTGGTAAACGAGTTCGGGAGAAGACGAAACGAAGCCTTTATCCTCGTAAGCGTGAGGGTAACCAAACCAACAACCAGTGGAGGTCCTGAAGAGGATTACACTGAAAGAAGAGTATGAAATAGGTTAGGTACTGAACCGTAACTGGTCACACATGAGAGCCATATCAGAGTGTGTCAACCTAAGTGATGATATACACAGGAGTGAGTGTAATGTAAGGTAATACGTGTTATGTGTAACATGTGGTGCAACGTAACCTGGTTGACTAAGGCCTAGATCTGGGATGAGAGACGGGATAGAAACTGCAGGCACCCCAAGGAAAGTAGCAAGCACTGACAAGCCAAAAGAAAAAAGGTCCGTCACCTTGAGATCCACTCCCCCGAGGAGTCAGGGTAGGGAACAAAAGGGAGGGAAAATACTCGCCTCCTGTCCTTATTAAAATTAAGATTATTAGTACACTAAAGCTAGCATAATCTTCAATTTTATAACATGACAGGAGGCTTCCTATTTTGCAATTTTAACGCTGAAGGAGAGATGTCCCAGCAGAAGGGGGAGTGCGAAAATAAAAGGTAGGGAAAGTGGATTCCCGAGACCAATCCGCCGCTCGGAGGATGTCTGACAGTGACGCCCCCGCTAGGAAGGCTGAGGAAGCCGCCGCCCCTCGAACGGAGTGGGCGCCGAAAGTAGGGTCTATACCGGCGAGGGAGAGGATCCATCGAATCCACCGGGCCAGTGTGGTGACCAAGACCGGCGCGTGGGGGCGAACATAGGAGACTAGGAGTTGGCCCGACACCGAGTTCCGGAGCGAGGAGGTAGCCGAAACATATCTGCGCAGGGTGGACACGACGCAGAGTTGCGGATCGTCTGGGAAAAAAAGGGTAGAATACCGAGGTCGAACCCGACTTAGTGCGACGGGAAACGTGGAACGTGACCCCCTCCGGGGCAATCTCGAAGGCGTCAACGTCGAAGGCTCGAACGTCTGATACCCGTCGAAAGGACACGAGACAGTGCAGAAAAGCGCACTTAGCCGACAATTGGCGTAGGGAGAGGCGGTCATTAGGGAGCCAATCCCTGAAAAAAACGGAGGACCAGCCCAACATCCCATAGGTGGGAGTACCTGGGAGCTGGGGGGTGGCGGAGCCGCATACCACGGAGCAGGCGGCAGACGAGAGGGTCTTTGCCGACCGGGAGGTCCCCTACGGGGGTATGGGCCGCCGAAATCGAGGAGCGAAAAACGTTAACAGACCGATAGGAGCGGCCCGACGAAAACAAGGATGAAAGGAAATTGAGAATCATGGGAATAGGTGCTGTAAATGGATCGGCGTCCCGTTCCATGCACCAAGTAGACCAGGAGGTCCAAGCTGAAAGGTAGCAGCGTCTAGTTCCGGGGGCCCAGGAATCCCATAAGAGGTCCCTGGTAGCCTGCGATAGTCCGCTGACTTGCCAGGAACCCCGGAAAGAGTCCAAGCCACCAGGGGTAGTCGATCTTCCAAGAGAAGCGGGTGAAGATTCCCTTTGGGATCCGTGAGCAGCTCCGGAAAGGATGGAAGGAGGAGAGGATCCCTACAGGAGGTGGCCAGGAGGTCCGGAAACCATGGTTGGCTCTGCCACAAGGGTGTTATGAGGACCAGAGTGACCTGTTGCGTCCGCATCTGGTGTAATGTTCTCGCGATCATGGCAAATGGGGGAAAAGCATAGGCTCCGGTCGTTGGCCATTGTTGTAGAAAAGCGTCCGTCGCCTTGCTCTCCGGGTCCGGGAGCCAGCTGAAGAACTCCGGGGTTTGATGGTTGTTGCGGGACGCGAAAAGATCCAGGTGAAAGGGACCCCTCCGGGTCGCCAGTGCTCTGAAGATCCTCGTGTTCAGTCTCCAATCGCTGACGTCCCTCCAGTGGCGAGAGAACCAGTCGGCCGTGAGGTTGATTTCCCCGGGGAGGTATTCGGCCTGGAGAGCGATGTTGCGGGGTAGGCAATAGTCGAAAATGTCCTTTGTGATGTCTGACAGTAGACGTGAACGTGCGCCCCCCAGGCGATTGATATATCGGACTGCGGAGACATTGTCCATGCGTAGGAGGATGCAGCAGTTGGATCTGTCTCGGGCCAGGCTGCGGATCGCGAAGGACCCTGCCAGGAGTTCCAGGCAGTTTATGTGCATGGAGAGTTCCTGAGATGTCCATGTTCCTCCTGTGGATATGGACCCGTTGGTGGCGCCCCAGCCCCACAAGCTGGCGTCTGACTCCAGTACGAAGTCTGGGGTGTCTCCGAATATGGCCCTGCCGTTCCAGGCTTGCATGCTGTCCAGCCACCATGATAGTTCCTCACGAACTTCCGTCGTCACCGGGACGATTTGATCATACGTGGGCCTGCAGCGTAGGTACCTCGCCTTGAGGCGTTGCATGGCTCTGTAGTGGAGGGGACCCGGGAATATGGCCTGAATGGAGGCGGAGAGGAGTCCCACGATCCTGGCCAGGTTGCGGAGTGGGATGGAGTCGCGACGGAGTGCTCTGCGAATCTCCTTGCGAATAGACGAGATCTTCGAGGCTGGAAGCTTTAGAGTGCATGTAGTCGAGTCGATCTCGAAGCCCAGGAATTGTATAGTCTGGGATGGGGTCAATTCCAACTTCTGGCGGTTCACCACGAAGCCCAGAGATTCCAGCAGTGTTACTGCGAGATGAGTGTGTTGGTGCAGTCTGTGCTCGTTGGAGCAAAAGAGAAGCAGGTCGTCCAGGTAGATGATGCATCGGACGCCCCTGGATCTCAGGTGGGCCACCACCGGTTTCAGAAGTTTGGTGAAACACCAAGGGGCCGAGCTGAGCCCGAAAGGGAGGCAGGTGAATTGCCAAGGACGGCCGTGCCAGAGGAAACGTAGGAGAGTTCGGCAATCCAGATGCACTGGGACCGACAGGTATGTATCTTTTAGATCTAGTCTGGTGAACCAGTCGTTGCTTTGTAGGAGGTCCCGCAGGAGGTGGATGCCCTCCATCTTGAAGTGGCGGTACGCCACATCCGCGTTGAGGCCGCGTAGGTTGATGACTGGACGGAATTCTCCCGTCTTCTTCCGAACCAGGAAAATATTGCTGAAATAACCTCCCCCGTCGTAGGTCGGCTGGATAGCCCCTTTGTCCCGAAGTTTGCGTAGTTCCGCGTTGACGAGGGATTGGTCGGAAGATGACATGTGGATGGGGTGAGGAGGTTGTGTCTGAAGGGGAGTCCCTACTAGGTCTATGACATATCCCTGTACCGTTTGTAGGATCCACTTGTCTGAGGACAGAGCGGCCCAATTCTGGAAAGAATAGGAAATACGGCCCGTGGGGCGGGTGCAAGGTAACAATGGAGGAATACGGGTGCTTACCTGTAGCAAAGCGGGAACGTCCGCGTCCGCGTGGTCCCCGGCCTCTGTCCGAGCCTCGGGAGAAAGGTTGTTGCCTGTACTCTCGTGCTGGGTAGAAAGGTGTCGGTTGAGTGCGGGGGCCTGAAGGCCAGAATCGGCTGGCGGCACGGCCCCGTTGCCGGCCAGCCCTTCCAAAAACTCCTTTGGTGGTAGTGCTCCGGAAGACTCTGCGCATAGAGGACTGCGCCTTATTAAGTGAAGTGAACACGTTCACGTGTTTGTTAAGTTCCTTGAGGAACGGTTCACCGAACAATTTTCCTTGTGCCTGGGGCCCAATCTCCTTAGTGCCAAGCTCTGCCAATTTACCGTTAATACGGTATAACGCTGCTTTCCGTCTCTCAGAAGAGAGCGTAACATTAGTGTTTCCAATGAAACAAAAACACCGTTGTGCCCATTCGCGCACGTCGTGTGCCTATTCCTTGATGTCCTCGGCAGAGAAGGAATCGGCTCTGGCAAGGGCGTCATCTGCCAGGTACATGATACGGGCCAGAGGGCCAATGGAGTCCAGCAGGTTATCCTGTGCGCCGAATAGGCCTTTCTCTACCCCTCGTCGAGGGTCTCTCCCACTACGCATCATGAAGGTTGTCATAACCTTATCAAACTCCGGAGTGTGAGCCACTTTATCTGGCAGGGAAGGGCGTGGGCATTCGGATCTGAGCCGGTTGCGGACCTCTTTCTCCAGGGGCTTGCGAAGCCACAGGTGCATGAACCTGGAGAGGTGTTCTGGGGGTGACCAGTCTCCCGATCTGGGGTGGCGGATGTTGCGGGGATCAAACATCGCCTGACCTGAAGGGTCTAAAATGGTGTCCGAATCAAGAGGGTGTTCTGCATCCGCAGTGTCTTCAGTACCCTCTGTCTGGGCCGCACCCAGAAGAGTCTCCCGCATGAGAGCAGAGACAGATTTCTCGTCCGAACCCCAAGCGTCGTCTGAATCAGAGACGTCAGCTTGCCATTCATCTAGCACTGACATGGAATGGGAAGGCCCTTGCTCTTCATCCGAAGAGTAATCCTGACGCAGGGTCGGGGTACTAGCTTTGGCAGATTTGCGCTTGGCATGCGCCTTACCCTTAAGAGGTTTTAGTGCCTGATCTTCGCCTTTCTCATGGCGTTTCCTCGGACGGGAATCCTCCCTGGTCCGATAGTCGGACATATCCGAATCTGAGTCCTGGCGAGGTCGCCTGCGGGTAGGCTTGGGCGCCTCTGTAGTGCGTGCCTTGGAGAGTGCCTTCTCCACCGAAGCAGCGACAGCTGCATTGATCATTGCTTGGAAGTCCACAGGGACGTTCTGGGAGTCTTCCATGGTAAGGGTAGGCTGATATAAATCACGGATAGGCACAGTATAAATGGGGCACCCAGGTCTTAAATATATAGGCGTAGGGTCAGTTGACGTGGCACCTGTGGTGGGTAACACTCCACCCAGTATAAAAAACCCCAGCAGGGTATAGTTGGTGACCTTATAAAAAACTGGGGCTCACCCAGTTAGAGAGAACTGCAACAGCTAGTCTCCCAATAAGCAGCGTGGTACACAAGTACGTATAATGGGGGCTCACCCCGGTTGCACAGGGTTGGTACCCTTAAGTGCAGGTCACAATAATAAGCAGGCAGCAGCACTGACCTGACTGACCCAGCCACAGAGTATAGGTTATCAGTGTAGGTAATCCTGGTACTCACAGTGATGAAGTTCACAGCCACAGATTATAGGCATGCAGTGTAGATAATCCTGTCACTTGCAGTGATGAAATCACATTCACAGAGTATAGGCATGCAGTGTAAGTAATCCTGTCACTCACAGTGATGAAACTCACAGTCACAGAGTATAGGCTGCAGGAATTCACACTAGGGCTTCAGACCAGCACAAAAGCAGGTGGTAGGCAGCTAAGACAGCAAGCACTGAGTCCCCAGAGAGATCCTCGCGGAAAAACAAGATGGCCGCGTGAATCTCGCGGTATCCGCAATCCAAAATGGCCGCAAGCCGGGGACTAAATTTAAGGCCGGCCGCGGGTGGGCGCCGGCCGGCGCGAAAAAGATCGCGATTTATTCCGGTCGCGAGTAGGGGGCCCAGGAGGGCACCCCCAAGGTTGGAAAACCGGAGGGAAGCCCAGGGAGTCCCAGGGCCGGCAGAGGGGCAGGGAGGGAGAAGCTAAAAATGGCTAATCCTAATTCTTCCCACAGCCCTAGAATGGCAATATAAATATAAATATAAATATAAATACAGGCAAAAACAGAAACTAATTAAAGGCAAAGTAATTAAATAAATAAAAGAGACTAATACAGAATAATGCAAAAAAGGCTCTGGAGGAGCCAAATAGTCTGACCTGTCTGCGTGGAGCAGTAAAGAAAGAGGAAGTGTACAGGCAGCATGACCCTTATATATACTATGCTGCTCAGTGATTTAATGTTACTTTTTACGTTTTTCTTTACTGCTGTGGAGTTTAGTAAAGAGAGTTAATGCAAAATAGGAAGCCTCCTGTCATGTTATAAAATTTTCTTGTAATGGTCTAACTTCAGAGAATGCAGAATTTGCTGTTTCTTGACAAAGAGGGATTGCATGTTAATCCTAACTCTAGTCTTTAAACCTTTCAAAGTGATGAAAGAATATTTATCACAGATTCCACAAAGAAATTATAAGAAGCCCCCGTCAATTTAATTGGACTTCTAGAGATGCCTTGATGCAAGTGTTTAATGCCACATAGAATGTTCCTGTATCAAAGAAATTCATACAGGAACCATTTTTCAACAAGCATATGCAATATCTTCTTTCTTGCTAAACAAAATAGTTTCAAGGAAAACCATCACTTATAAATGTTAATATTACAATAATATATTGCTTGTACTTAATTTGTGTTTGTGAGGTTTGAAATATAAAATTAAATGTTGAAATTCACACCACTGATGTATTTATCTCTATCCTTGAACTAAGTGGCTTCAAATTGGCCCCCTGTCTGTAATAAGTTATCCCCTTTTAATCTTCGAACAGTGACATTAATTAATATGTGTTTAAAGAAAATAGAACATTATATGGATGGTTAACATAATTTATAGGTGATTTATTTGTTATATTAAAAATATATATGGTTAGCTAAAGAAATGCTCACCCTTCATGATAAGATTCACTCATTAGAACAGCAGCACTAAAAAAAACCTTGTCCCCAGATACATTGACAGAACTAACTGATATAAGACAGGAACTAAACAACCTCTGGAATGCTAAGGTCAAATGCTCGATCACTCTTACAAACAGACATAACACCAATATGGAAACAAATGTGGAAAATACCTTGCCCGAGGGATCAAGCAACATCACCAACAAACTTTTCTATCCAAAATTAAGTCCCCTACGGACGACGTGGTGCATGATCGGGCAGTGATTGCCCAAGAATTTAAAAAATGTTACACCCTCTATACAACATGTGCAAAAAAAAAAAAAAGAATGAAAATCACTATTAGGTTAACATAGAAGGTACTAAATCCCTTGACACAAAGTGTTCCCTCCAACAGTTCAACAGCAATAGTCTAACAAAACAGTAAAGGAAATAAAACACGTCCAACTCACACTGAAGTGTTAGTTAAATGAAAATACAGCCTGAATTGATTGTGTAGGAGATTCTGGATAACCTATAATCTCCAAATAAGAAAAATATATATAGTGCAATACCATTAGTACAAAGAAATGGAGGGAGGGGTGGTAGAGAACTCACTAGAAGGCTGGAAAAGCAGGCATATCTCCCTTGTGTGGGGTGGTAGCTGAAGTATATGGTAATGATGTTCTCCCAGAGAATTTCTTCTTGCCCACTCGGATAAACTGAGAATAAATATTGTGCAGGTTGTATAAAACATAAATTTATTGGTACAAATGCACACTTACAAGAATTCAAACAAAATAGCAGCATATCTCCACAAGTAGTGGTATCAAGATGCAGCAGTTAGATCTCTGAAAAATATTCCCGAAATCCAGAAAGTGCAAGATACAGTGCAATCCAACGTGTTTCGTCCAGTTGGACTTCTTCAGGGATGTATACTACTTGTTGGTGATCCTCTTCTTATATGTCCCATGTACTTGATTTCAATTACGGGCACCTGGGATGGCGTGCGTCTCATGCGATTTCCAGGTCGTTTTGTCAATACGTCATATCTGATTTCCGGTTTCCTAATAGAAGTCAGTACTGACCGCTTTCCTCTTCGTGGGAGTATGGGTAATGCATTTCCAATATGGAAGATGAAACAAAAGAGGACCACAATGGTGTATACATAAGGAATGTAATCTAATACAAAGAGATCTATACATCTGTGGTATAGTGGGAGGAAATAGCACAAAAACAAAGGAATAAAAATTGGAGATGATCAACATAGTTTGAAAGAACTCCATTTGATGATATAGATGGATATCTTTCCACCTGCTGCCCCTCCAAAGACAGGAACTTCCTAAGGGACATATTTTCGAACACATCTGACTTTCTAACATCTCACAATGAGTTTAAACATCACCAATTAGTTCACTATCTCCAAGCAATACCTGATCCAAACAAGAGGACAGGGCCCCATTGAATAGTTCTCAAGAAAGACAACCCTAGTACGTGCACTCTTGTGTGCATATAAACATCTGGGTGACTGAAAATGGAACTCCCTACCCACCTACACACAGGGTTGGCGCTACCTGTTAGGCGGACTAGGCTGCCGCCTAGGGCGCCCCTTGGGAAGGGGCGCCGCCAGGAGCACCGGCCCCCCTCATGCTGCAGCCGCCCGAGTGCTCTGTAGAGAGCCTCAGGTGGCTGCAGCTTTGCCCAGGCAGTGCGTCCATGAGGGCGGACTGCACCGCCCGGGCGCAGCCTGAGGAGAGGGGCTGACAGGAGGGAGCGCTCAGTGCTTCCTCCTGTCACTCCCTCCCTGTAGCGTGGCCGAGCCCTGTATGATGATGGTCCACGGGTACAGGGAGCATCTGTTTCCTGTACCCGGCCAGACTAACAGGAAGTGAACACAGAGTGTGCACTTCCTGTTAGTCCGGCCGGGTACAGGAAACAAAAGCTTCCTGTACCCGCGGACCATCATGATACAGGGCTCGGCCATGCTACAACAAAGGTAGGGGGGGAGGAGAAGAAATTGGGAGGGTGGGAGAAGAAATGGGGAGGGGTAGAAGAAGAAATGGGGAGGGGTAGAAGAAGAAATGGGGAGGGAGGCGAGAAGAAGAAATGGGAGGGATGGCGGAGAAGAAGAAGAAATTGGCAGGGGAGGGAGGAGAAATTGACAGGAGGAGGGGGGAAGAAATTGACAGGGGAGGGGGGAGAAGAAGAAATTGACAGGGGAGGGGGGAGAAGAAGAAATTGACAGGGGGAGAAGAAGAAATTGGTGGGGGGGAGAAGAAATTGACAGGGGTGAGAGTGACAGGGGAGGGAGGGGCAATGAGAGTGGGAAGGGAGAAGAGAGTGACAAGGGAGGGGGAAGAGATTGACATCCATCACACACACATGCAATGCACCCCTTGAACACAGAAAAACACACAATGCATTACACACACAGACACACACACACACAAACAATGCAACCCTTACACACAATGCATCCCTTACACACACAGATTCACACAATGCATTCCTTACACACACTCAATGCACCCCTTACACACACTCAATGCACCCCTTACACATGCACACACTGCATCCTGTACATACACAGAAACACCTTGCAGCCCTTACACATACAAACACAGATTCACACAATGCATTCCTTACACACATATCAGGACATCCCCTACACACTCCACCCCCTGTGAACAAACTCACTGGTGGAACATGAAGGTGGACCCTGGGACCCAGACCTTGAGCTGTGTAAAGGGCCCCCCAAAAAATGGAGCTGCTTCCCGTTCTCCCAGAACATTGATTTTTGTGACCACAGTTACAAACAGCCTCCAGAGAGCCTGTTCTACACCAGACCAGTGGAGCCAGACTGCAGCTAGAGCCCATCATCATCCTCATCTCGTTGTAAGTAGGCAATCTAGTATATTATTCATGGCACTAATCTCTAATTTACCTCACATTAAAGAAACACTATAGTCCCCAGAACCACTGCAGCTTAATGTAGTTGTTCTGGTGTCTATAGCCTGTCCCTGCATGCCTTATAATGTAAACACGGCGGCACTGCAGCACTGGTGTTAGTTAACATGGCAGATCATATGGGTGGGGCATTGTGATGTCACATGGGGGGGGCGGCAAACTTTTCTTTTGCCTAGGGCGGCAAAAATCCTTGCACCAGCCCTGCCTACACAACTAAATGGGAAACAGACCTGTACATGTATGTACCTTACATGTCCGTTTATTATTTTTAAATATTGATTTCAATTGGTATCGTTTACATTTAATACCCAATTGTATATACTGAGTGCATATTTCTAATATGTTTTGAAAAATTTCAATTCATCCTCAGCTGGGTTTTAGTTCACTAAAGAGTTTATGCCAGTCAGTAAGATGTAAAGCTGTTCTTATAGTATTGAAAATAGCCTTTTTAAAATTTTGTTTTAGTAAACCTCATGTGCATTTGCTTTTTTTGAGTTTATTTCAAAAGACACCATATTGTGATTGCTATTTCCCTAGTGCTCCTTTACTTGAATGTTTTACTTGAATGTTTGTCAAAAGTTCAACATTTATTTGTTATAACCAGATCTAGACAAGCATGCTTTCTAGTTGGGATTTCTACCAATTGTAACATGAAGGTGTCATTTAACAGATTCAAAAGCGTGATTACCCTTGCTGCACTACTAGTCCCTCTATCCCAAGTTAAGTCCGGGTAATAAAAATCTCTAATTAAAGTGTTACCCAAATGTACAGCTTTCCCAATTTGCTCTAACAGCATTCATATAAACTTTTGGTGCTTTATAACATATCCCCTCTGACGAGCTAAGTGGACGAAACGTGCGCGTCAGGGGATCTTGGCGTTATTTAGCCGTTACCTATTTATCATACTTATTCATTATTTTCTCTGATGTTTTTTTAGGCATTCTCTAGTGGGGTTAGCTTTAGGTGCCCATGAAGGCACATGGGGGGATCTAGTATGTAGGACCAGCTCATCTCTTCTATCTGTGTTTATTTCGCTTTATCATCTATTATTTAGAGTTATTTGTCTCGGACTGGCAATTTAGCATTTCGTTCACAATCTCTCTACGTGTCCTTTAACCCCTTAAGGACACATGACATGTGTGACATGTCATGATTCCCTTTTATTCCAGAAGTTTGGTCCTTAAGGGGTGAATGCCTGTTCAGACACATACACACCGGAATTCCAGTGCACATTTTGGGACCCTGACACCCATATAACCAACCACTATCAATATCCTTCCTTTCTATAACATTTTAATCTAAGGCTAAACACATTAATAAACTACTAAAAATCTAAATTACTGTCTGACAAGCATTTCACATCTATTAACAACTTCTTTTCTAATAAAGTATAGAGAAGCCAAGTGTCTGTTTTCCCTTTATTTTTAAGGGGTTGTTGGCTGGTAAAAGTATAATGGATTAGTAGTTCCCCCTCATTTAGTTTTTTTTTTTGGTGTGCTAGACCCCAAATGTTGTGGACTACATCTCCCATAATACTCTCACAACCAATATGCTGGCAAAGCTGCAAGGGAGCTGTAGTTCACAACATCTGCAGTGTTGAAGGTTGCCTGCCGCTGCATTAGAATTAGACAACCTTTTCCATGTGTCCCTCATTCTAAGACCTTTAAGAAAAGGAAAGTACTCTTGACACAGCTGTAATGAATAGCACCAGTAAGCTAAATCTTTTGATATTCCCCACATGAAAGCCACCTGTTGTACTTTATCCAATTACCTTTTACAGTCACCTTCACACATTGCACACATACCAGCAGCAACACAGAGTTAATTAAGCAAGATTCATTTCTGCACCCACTGCTATTCCACCCCCTTTCTTGTGATTAAATCAAAAGACACTTTAATTTATTCAGCTATTTGACTTTTTTATCCTTCAATTATCATTTTGGTGATTCCACTAAGTTGAGAGTGAAGCTATTGTGAGCTGCTAAATATGTATTTATTTTATAAACAGAACTGTGTGTATTTATAAACTGGATTATTCTACTGCTTTTAATTTGTAAAAAAATATTACAGTTTTGTAGTTTCTAGCAGAATTCCACATCCAGGAAAACTGTGGCTAGGGCTGCATAAACAAATTGATTTAACCCCTAAATGGTAGAGAATTTAATGAGGGTGTAAGAGCAAAATCTAGTATATACCACAACCACACTATCAAGCTAAAGTTGTCCCAGTGTTCAGAGTGCGCATTTAAGTTAATAAACAGAGTTTCTAGCAAATTTTTACATGATCACCACCATGCTTAACCCCTTAAGGACCAAACTTCTGGAATAAAATGGAATCATGACCTGTCACACATGTCATGTGTCCTTAAGGGGTTAAAGGACCACTATAGGCACCCAGATCACTTCAGCTTAATGAAGTGGTCTCGATGCCAGATCCATCTAGGGTTAACCCTGCCTGCTGTAAACATAGCAGTTTCATAGAAACTGCTATGTTTACATTAGGGTCAATCCAGCCTCTAGTGGCTGTCTCATTGACAGCCGCTAGAGGCGCTTCCGCGCTTCTCACTGCGATTTTCACAGTGAGAAGACGCCAACGTCCATAGGAAAGCATTGAGTAATGCTTTCCTATGGACTGACTGAATGCGCATTCAGCAAATTACGTCTGAAGAGTCCCCAGCGTTGAGCGAGCCCGGCGCTGGAGAAAGGTAAGAGGTTAACCCCTTCCTTCCCCTTCAGTCTGGCAGGAGGGGGACCCAGAGGGTGGGTGGGACCCAAAGACCCTATAGAGCCAGGAAAACAAGTTTGTTTTCTTGGCACTATAGTGGTCCTTTAACGTACACTTTACCAAAAACAATAACAAATATTTTCTGTATTTCCTTTCAACACATGGTTCTAGACTTCATAAGATCAAGAAGTTCATTAGCTTACATGTCTGAATCCCTCAGGATCCTAAATGCTTTTAACAGAGCTGAACACCTCAGAGATCACCCTGACTGCCAATTCCATAATGTTTATTCATGTCAACATTGGCTTGCCCACAAGTCTTTTCAACTGGGATTCAAGTCAAAGCTTTACCTACATTTCTTGTTATTACAAATAACACTTGCAGCTTATATCCGAAGACTATGGATAGGTTTTATTTTTTATAACCAGACACATATGCAGTGTTTCAAAATTAAAGACAAAAAAAAAAAAAAAAAATTCTTCAAAAACCTTATATTATTGAAGTTCTGCCTTAGTAATTTGTCACAGTTGCTTAACCCCTTAAAGACAAAGGCTTTTTTTGCATTTTTGAGATGCGATACATTTGTGATCAATGTGTTTTTGGAAATGACTGACACACACACACACATACACACTATTGACTAGGCATGTGCATGGGAAAAATTTTGGTTCGGCATTCCGAAATTCGGGACTTCTGCAATTCGACACTTCGGTACTTCAGCACTTCGGAACTTTGGCACCTTGAAACTTCGGCATTTTGGAATTTCGGGACTTCTCTTGCAGCCGCTTAGTAGATAACTCCCTATTTCCCACGGTATTAGGGAGTTATCTACCAAAAGGCTGAAAGACCTAAATTGGTCTTTCAGCCACATTTACTAATACTAAGTAAAAATTACTTAGTATTAGTACATTTTGCCCCTACTCGCTATACCGCGAGTAGGGGCATGTCTATTAAACAGTGTCACTGTCAAAAAAAAATAGGGTCCCCTATTGCCCCCCCGGCCCCCACCACTGAGCGGCGGGTGGGGGCCCTAAAGTAAAATGATGGGCGGGGACCTATTGTCCTCCACCCGGCCCCCCACCCCTGAGTGGTGGGTGGGAGCCCTAAATTAGAATAAGAGGGGGACCTAATGTCCTCCCCCTGGCCCCCACCCACCGCTCAGGTTAAAATACTAATAAGGGGGGGGCTAATGTCCTCCCCCCTGTACCCCACTCCTGAGTGGTGGGTGGGGGCCCTACAGTAAAATAAGGGGGGGACCTAATGTCCTCACCCCTGAGTGGTGGGTGGGGGCCCTAAATACTAATAAGGGGGGACCTAATGTTCCCCCCCCTGGCCCCCACACCTGAGCGGTGGGTGGGGGCCCTAAATACTAATGGGGGGGACCTATTGTCCCTGAGCGGTGGGTGGGGGCCCTAAATACCAATGGGGGGGGAAATATTGTCCTGCCACCCCCAGATCCCCAACCCTGAGTGGTGGATGGGGGCCCTAAATAAAAATGTTACCCCCCCAGGTGACTAGGGATCCCCAAACCCCTAGTTACCCCCCAAAAAAATTAACCCCTACCTACCCCCCTCACCCTAAAAATAATGAGGGGGGGGACCTTTAACTAATTACCTGTAAAAAATATAAAACTTACCATTTGATGTTTTCTTTCTTCTAAAATCTTCTTTTTTCAGCCCCCAAAAAAGCCAAATAAAAAATCCATAATAACCAACGCACTTAAAAAAATAAATAATCCATCTTCACCCACGGAGGGCTCCGCGCAGACTGAGCTCTGCAGCGCCGGGGAAGGCTTATACAGCCTTGCCCTGCCCTGCAATTAGGCTCAGAGCACTCTGATTGGTTGGCTTGAAATCTACCAATCAGAGTGCTCTGTGTCATTTTACAAAAATACTTAACCAACCAATCAGAGAGTTATGAGTCAAATTACACAGTGTGGGAAAATTCCAAAGAAAGTACATTAAGTCCCCCCTTATTAGTATCTAGGGCCCCCACCCACCGCCCAGGGGTGGGCACCAGGGGGGAGGACATTAGGGTCCCGCCCCCCTTATTTTACTGTAGGGCCCCCACCCGCTGTTCAGGGGTGGGGGCTGGGGGGGCAATAGGTCCCCATATGCGCAGCACGGGTCGGGGCTCGGGAGGGGGGCTCCTCACTGTTTAATAGACATGCCCGCAGTATAGCGAGTAGGGGCATAATTTACTAATACTAAGTAATCTTTAGTAGATAGCTCCCTAATACCGTGGGAATTAGGAAGTTATCTACCTATTCATTCCTGTCATTACACTGACTGGCTAAGTAACTTACATTTTATATGAATGTATGTTACTTGATTGTTGTAAGTGTTGCAAATGCTTACAGCTGAATCCTGGCTATGTTTGTATACTTTTTATTTTAAATAGTATACAATGTAACATTCTTCATTCTTCCACTGGGTAAGTATATTAGTTCTTATGCAATACTGTACTTCGGCACTTCGACTCTTCAGAACTTCGGCAACTTCGGCACTTCGGTAATTTCGGAACTTCGGGACTTCGACCATTCGGCAATTCGGCAATTCATCTATTCGGATATTCGGAAGTACCCAAATTTCCGAATTGCTCAAAATTCGAATTGCACATTTCTACTATTGACCATGAGTAAAATATTAAAAAGTTGGGAAAAATAAAACAAAAAAAGTAATCTCAGTTTTACATATAATGATTTCTGCACACCAAGTCCTACAAAAGAAAACTGACTCGAAATAGATTCATTAATTAGTCATGATTGTTAAAATGCCCTGGATTTAAAGGAGCACTATAGTGCCAGGAAAACAAACTTGTAGGGTCATTAGGTCCTCCATAACCTCAGGGCCCCCCTACTGCTGGGCTGAATGGGTTAAAACCCCTTCAACCACTTACCTTTCTCCAACGCCGGGCTCCCTCTGTGCTGGGGAACTTTCCACCCCCTGCTGACGTCAGATCCAAATGCACATGCGCTGCATTCAAACAGCCCACGTGAAAACATTACTCAATGCTTTCCTATGGAAGTCCAGCGTGTGAGAATCGCGGAAGCGCCTCTAGTGGCTGTCACTGAGACAGGCACTAGAGACTGGATTAACCCTCAGTGAAACATAGCAGTTTTCCGCTGCAGTGTTAACTAGAGGGACCTGGCACCCAGACCACTTCATTGAGCTGAAGTGGTCTGGGTGCCTATAATGGTCCTTTAAATACATTTTTAGAAGTAAAAAAACATGAAAGCTGAAAAGCTGAAATTACATCTTTTATAGTAGTCACAGAATCCAAAACTGCTGCTCTGTATACCCCTGCTGGCAGGCCTGTCTCCCCTTGCAAAACTGCTATTTAGTATATAGCCAATTCGGCAATATACTAAATAGCATTTATTCTACCTCATTGATTGGCCAGTAACCTCAGTAAGTGGCAGAGTGGGGTGCAGATGGATGGTCCAGCTGTATTCATTGTTTGTGTGTGCCGCAGAGGCACAGGTAGCTCACATGCCAGAACTCAATGCCTTCCGCTCACCTCTTCCTGGGCGGAGTTCTGGCAGAGCTTCCTCCTACCCTTCCTGCAGGGCCCCTCCCTCAGTTCCCAGGATGACAGCACTTAGACTGCACAGGGGAACTCAGAGCAAGCCCAGCAGACCTAAGGCCCCCAAGAAATCCCTGTCCCAGCTTGCAGCAATGGCAGACAGGATCAAGGTGAGTGAAAAACTTGTGTCACTCTCTGTCTCTCTAGTTGTCTAGCTGTCTCTGGCTCTCCTTTCCTTGTGTCACTCTTTGTCTCTATCTGTCTCTGGCTCTCCTTTCCTTGTGTCACTCTCTGTCTCTCTAGTTGTCTAGCTGTCTCTGGCTCTCCTTTCCTTGTATCACTCTCTGTCTCTCTAGTTGTCTAGCTGTCTCTGGCTCTCCTTTCCTTGTGTCACTCTCTGTCTCTCTAGTTGTCTAGCTGTCTCTGGCTCTCCTTTCCTTGTATCACTCTCTGTCTCTCTAGTTGTCTAGCTGTCTCTGGCTCTCCTTTCCTTGTGTCACTCTTTGTCTCTTTCTGTCTCTGGCTTTCTTTTCCTTGTGTCACTCTCTGTCTCTCCCCCCTTTCATTCTCTCTATTTCTTTACATCTGTAGCTCTGTCCCCCTTTGGCTCTCTGTGTGCCTCTCTCCCTCGACCTCTGTCTTCTCTGGCACTCTCTATCTCCCTCTCTGTTTCTTTGTCTCCCTCTCAAACAGCCACAAAGACAATCACACTCAGCCAGCCCTCACACACCCACACAGTCACACTCATCCAACTTTAACAGCGCGACCGTGCCCTGTTGCGGCAGCATGGGAGGAAGTGTAGAGTGTGAGTCACTTCCTCCCACAGAGACGATGAGCCGCGCGGATGAGAGGCAGAGCCAGGAGGCAGTGTAAGAGCCAGCAAGCAGAGTCAGACCCCAAGCACCCTAGCCAGCACACTGGACCCCAGGAAAGGTACCAGCAAAGGTAGGAAACTGGCTGTAAAAGTGTAAAGTTTGTATGTGTGTGTGAGTATGTCTGTGTGTGTCAGTATGTCTCTGTGTGTGTGTGTCAGTATGTCTGTCTGTTTTAGTATGCCTGTCGATGTGTGTGCAAGTATGTCTGTCTGTGTGTGTGCCAGTATGTCTGTCTGTGTGTGTGTCAGTATATCTGTCTGTGTGTGTGCCAGTTTGTCTGTGTGTGTGTGTTAGCCAGTATGTCTGTCTTTGTGAGTCAGTATGCCTGTAACAGTGTGTATGTGTGTGTGTCACAAGTGTGTGTGTGTGTGTCTGTCAGTGAGTGTGCGTGTGTGCCTGTCAGTGAGTGTGTGTTTGTTAGTGTGTGTCAAATCAGCAAGTGTGTGTGCGCCTGTCAGTTAGTGTGTCTGTCTCCTCTTGGTGCAATGGGCCATTTCACTGGATTTGCACCCCAGGCCTAAAGCTGCCAGCCCTCCCCTGATGCTAGATAAGCTAAGGTGTGCAAAGGAAAATGTTTCCTTATCAATTACTTTCACTTTAAACGTGGGCCTGTGGACTAGTGGTGTGACTGGTATTTTGCTGATGGTTAACACACCTGACAAAAAAAGTAAACCTAGAAACAGGGCTGTGACTTGGCAAGAACAGGATATCAGATTAACACTGTTAGCAACTGGAAAATGTAAAGGGTCACTCTAAGCATCAAAGCACTCCAGCTTATTGTAGAGTTTATGGTACAGATAGGAAGGCAAATTGTGTGCCATCTGCCTGTTTTCTGTAAAACCGTTTTTGAGCAGTTTGACAAATAAAATGAAACCACTCACCTATAATTTAGATAACACTTATTTTTTTCTTTCACATTAGCTATCTAAAACTGACCAGCTTTGCAAGGCATTGATAAACTATCATCGAGGATTGTAAACAGGGCCGGCCTTAGGAATGTGCGAGCTGTGCGGCCACACAGGGCGCCATGGCAACAGGGGCGGCGGGCGGCCGACACAGCTCACACTCAGTCACTTACAGGCCTTTCCGAGTCATGTGTCCGCAGTGGTTTTGTAGAAGAGGGGGCAGGGGTTTTGTATAAGGGGTGCACGGGTTTAGTATAAGGAGAGCAGGGCTTTATGTAGAATGAGAGCAGGGCTTTATGTAGAATAAGTGCAGGGCTTTTGTAGAGGGTGGCAGTGGTTTTGGTGGAGGGGGGAGGTTTTTAGTGAAGGACGGGCATGTGTTTTGTTAAAGGGGGAGAAGGAACTTTGTAGAAGGGATCAGGGGAGCAGGGGTTTTGTAAAAATGGGGGCAGGGTTTTTGTAGAAAGTGTGGAAGGGTTTTGTAGTAGATGGAACAGGGTTATTGTAGAAGGGGCAGAGGTTTTGTTGAAGTGGGGGCGCCACAAGATGGGCTCGCACAGGGCGCTTCATCACCTAAGGCCGGCCCTGATTGCAAACAATTTAGAGGGAGAGCATGATTGCCCCAAGACCCTACATATTAACCAGAGAAGTCTACACAATTCACCTCCACCAATGTGTGCCCCATTTCAAACATTATGTGGGTTAATACATAATTACAAGGATCTATAAAATGGAGTCCTGGGATGCGACTTTCACTAGCCCGAGACAAAGGCGCAATATAGTAGCACCGAAACACGCGTCGGGTGTTTTTAACGCTTATTTTCTTTATGATTTCTTTTGGGTTTTAGGGTTATCAGGTTTTTGAGTGTTGGGATGCATTGCAATTTAGGCTTCTAGATATTAAGGAAACAGTGGGAGCTTTTAAGGATAGCACAGCAAGCTTGTATATATTATTTCTGTCAGACTATTACTTGCGATAACTTTTGTATAGTAGGCAGATCGCATAGGGAGCCTTTCATGGAGGTACTCGCTATCCATATTATGGTGCTCATACTTTATACTTAGACGTAAGTTTGACTCATCGTTGCAGACAGTGTTTTTTCTAAGTGTCAGTTTCGCTCTCCTGACAGTTTGGGTGTATACGGTAGTCATGCAGGGAAAAGTCTATATTTATAACCTGTTTAGATATAGTTATACCGCCTAGACTTCTAGTCACCATGGCAATAGACGGAGACTTTTAAGATAGCATAATAAGCTTATAGAAGATTTTGGGCTCATGTTATATGACTTCTGTTAATTAGGAAGATTGTTTTGAGAAAGTCTTCAGTGGAGCTACTTACTATCCATATACAGGTGTTCTTATTCATGGCACAGACGTCAGTTTGTTACTTTGTTGCTGGCAGTGTTTCTAACCAAGTAACAGATCCGTGCATCTGACAGTTTATTTGCATACGGCAGCTTTACAGGGAACAGCCTAGATTTTTCACCTCTTGTTTAGATATAATGTATACTGCGCTCTCGGGGTGGAATTATTATTAAGAGGGTCGATGTGATTGACTTACCTCTACAACAATATATCACCTTTCAGGGATCAGTCTATCACCCCTTCGTTTATACACAATAATTATTACCTAATCGGGGTGGACTGATTATATATAGGGTTAGCAGGACCCACAAGCTATATCGATTATACTTTGTTCCGCTATCTTTGTACTCTTATATGTCTGTCTGGGTAACATGCTTATTTAGCTATCGTTCAAGTGGATATAACTGTGAGACACTATAGGATGAGCTTATTTTAAGCCTTTATATAAGTGTCTCTGAGGACTCTTCTTTTGGTCCCTATTTAGCAGTATTTTCCAATTTTTGTATTTCTTTTTCCCCCTTTTCCTGTTTTTTAATACTTAGCAGACATACTACGCTAATTATGACCAAGCAATAATAAAGGGAATTCCTCACAGTTAGCATTGGATTTGCGTAGGTATAATTTTATATAGAATACAAAAAAAATAGAAGTACCAGCGCTGATATTAAAGTGGTATACAATATTGAGAAACAATATATAATAAGCTGCTATATCACCTTAGTCTTATCTTGCAACATAGAAATTTTAACCAGTGTGATGGGGAAGCGCTATATTCAGTATCAGTGAAAAAGTTGGAGATTTCCGGTGCAGTAAGATAATAAATATAAATGTATAAGTATATACATTAGGTATTTATCCTATACTGGCATCCTAATGGTTAATATGTTGTTCCTTAAAAACATAAACACAAAACCATATCATAGTGTAAACTGTATAATATTATATCGAAAAATGGTAAAGTAAATTCCCCACTCACAATTTTAAGAGCTAAACGGTTTAGCTCAATTCATGTGCTCTTAGGGTCTGTAGAGGCGACCCTCTCCCTTCTTTAGTTGGTTTTCTTTTCTTTCTTGTCCTATATAATAGATTAAGAAAGAGCGCATATGGTGCAATAACGTAGGTTTTATGCCATATAAGTTGTAAGATAAATGGGGTTCTTACAAACCCAGAGCCTTCCAAATAGGTTCAGATAAAACAGTGTATGTGGTTAAGGACCACACTCCTTCTTTAGAATAGCAGGAAAATGCCAATAGTGAGTTATAAAAAAATGTTAACTTTATTGTACTATTACCAATATGAAATAAAAAAAATTAAAAAAAGCAACAACACTATATGGACACTATAAGTCCAATATTCCTCACATTTCTCCAGGACGCGTTTCACCGTATAGGCTTCCTCAGCTGGATGAAAAAAGTCTTTGTAAATCCTCCTTGGACCAATTCCTGATATATATACCTCTCTCAGGGGTGAATGATTAATTTCAGGCTTGATTTTTCGCGGGCTATCACCATAGCAACAGTGACTCCCTGCGTTTCAAGCCTCAATGTCTTTCCATCAGATTACTTCCATGTTCGCATGCTGGTACATCACTTCTGGTTTTTGCATTCCAGCATGCGGTTCATCTATTGTCCTTATGTGTGTTTTCGGACCAGCATGATCGTAGATGGAACAGAGAAAAATTTTATGTATCAAAATTTCAAAATAATACCATTTTGTATCACTATTTTGTAGACACTCTTATGTACTTTATTTATTACACTTATGTTCCTATTAAATTAATTTTGTCTCTCTAAAATAGTTTTTGTACCTTTCCTTCTACATATTTAAGAACAATATCCTTATTTTTCTTGTTTTATATAATATGATACATTTTCTTATTTTTACATCATTTATTCAGTAAAAGTGACAGTAAACATATGGATCATTTTCTTCCGATAATTTAAGTGGGTCTTATATATGTTAAGATATCTATTTACACAGTTCAGATGGTCATTTTAAAGGGGTACCTTCAAAAAAACCTAAACGTTATTTATACAGATTAAGACTCTAAAATAATCTAACCGATCACAGTCTTATATAGTATTATATTTCACAACACTTTATTCCTTGCACATTCAATTTGGGATTTTATTTATTATTTGTTATTTTGCTCTATCAGCAAGTGTTACTCCAATACTTTGGTTCCTTTAGGTAACATTTATTTCAGTTAATACATAATTACTCTGCACCACAGAAACTGCACATAATGACGAGAGAAAATTAAATCCTTATCAAGAGCGTGAGTTAATTTATTGTGTATATATGTATGTATAATTACTTAGGACTACAGGTGTGCTAGACAAACACCCACTCTTCTCATCCTTTAACTCTATTACCTTATTCCCCAGGTAGGCCCTCTTTATTTACAGGCTTACTTGACCATCAATTCTGGCACACCTCAACCAGCTTTGTTCTAGGCAGCTGGGACAAGCATGGCCCTTGGTCCCTGACCACATTTATAATTATTATTATTATTATTATTTTTATTTATTTTAAAACAATGACGTATAATAAAAATTCAAAATATATCTGCAACATTTTAAAAACAAAAAGAACTGGATGAATTTAGCTTACAAATCCTAATGTCATCGTGTAAGTTATTTAATATGATCAGTATTTGGAAGAATATATATTGAAGAACATTTATATCACAGTCGGATATATTGATTTTTAATAGGTCGGCTCTACATATTAAATTATGCAAAATTGAAAGCAGCCCTAGTGCTGATTTGATTTTAGTAGCATAGATTCACTCTGTATTGATATGCACAATGCTTAACTTCTGACATTTTTAAGAATGATGTTTTATTTTGTATATTTATTTATTCAAATGTTTTTTAAAAAAATATCTAAATTGTGGGATTAATTAAGTGTACCTACAATCTCTGAAATACTATATCAGAAACCTCATTCTAATAAAACACATTTTCCATCAATGCATTAACAGCTGTTTTTCACTTAACACTTTTAAAGTTTCTGTCAACAGAATTTGGTCACCATGTATTACAGGGGGAAACTGGGAGAATCACTCCGTGACTGTGTTTGGATATGACACTTGGTTTCAAGTGAGAGAGAGTAAAATCATGTTCAATAAAAATTGTTGGAGGAGCTGTGAAGATAAATGCTAAAAGGACAGAATAGAGTATAGGAGAAAGACTGCATAAGGTATTAACATACTTATGGGACTAGAAGGGAAATAAGTGAGGCTGAAGGGATAGACACACAAGTGTCATAGCACGATTGGCATATTGGTACATTAGTAAAAGGAATGAAAACCCATAGTGCATTGAGATATTAGTAATATGTCACTGCTTAAGCCATTCTGTTGCATCAACTGTGTTTCTTTTCTGTGAGAATAAAAACTAAATGTCACTAGAAAGTAACGAGAATAATAACTAAATGTCATTATACAAGTTGTTTAACAGTCTGCTATTTATGAATTGTCACAACATCCAACTGTAGTCCTTCCGTTGAGGGGTATCCCGATCCTTGGACGACAAACTACTATGAGTTAGCAAAGTGATCTGTTCTAAAATGTGGTGTAAAAGTACTAGACATGGCGCTGTCCTCATGGAAACCACTGGAGCCAGCAGGCATACCCTATTGGTGACTTTTTAATCCAACTTTTGGTGTGCCCTTATATCCAACTCTCCGCTACATGCCAATTAACATCTGCTAAAATTGCACCATCGAGGCACAAGATGATTATGCATGCATAACATACTAATATATATATATATATATATATATATATATATATGTAAGTGGTGGTGATTCAACAAAGTGGCTTAATCCATTGATTGCTTGATGATGACAGCCAGGTATATATATATCATGATGGAATATATTTGATATAGTATCAAATAATTTGCGTCATAAAATTATATACAGAAAAAGGTAGCTGAATTGCATTACCATGACTGCATGAGCATTAACATTTTTTATAAATAAAAAATATTATTAATGTTATTATTGATGTTACTAACTTTGGAAAATAGGCATGTGCATGGGGAAAATATTCGGCTTGGTTCAGCATTCCGAAATTCGGCATTCTGAAATTCGGGACTTCGTCAATTCGGCACTTCGACACCGGAACTTCAGCAACTTCGGCACTTCGGCACTTGAACACTTCGGCACTTTGCCACTTCAGAACTTCGGCAACTTCGGCACTTCGGAACTTAGACACTTTGGAACTTCGGCACTTCGGAACTCCGGCATTTCGTGACTTTTCTTGCAGCCGCTTGGTAGATAACTCCCTAATTCCCACTGTATTAGGGAGTTATCTACCAAAAGGCTGAAAGACCTAAATTGGTCTTGTAACGGAACCGCTGGCACCCGACCGGGTACCTTCCACTGACAGATGCTCCTAGTGCTTTCCGAGGTCTCCAAGCACTCCACCTGACACCATAACCACTGCAGACCCCACTAACTGCCACAGCTTGGTTGGGGTCTCGCCATCTCCACCCACTCTGGACCCAAGACCAGGGTCCAGCTTCCAGTAGGTCAGCCTCTCCGAATTCCAGAGAGCAGGAGCAGGAACAAGCTCTTAGCAGAGCTTAGTGATCATACTCTGGGGAGTATAGTGATTATAGCAATCCCCAGAGTGTAGTTCTCCAATCCCCCAAACATGAGCCGAAACTTCATCAAGGTACAAGATGATCTTACTCCAATGAGCGTTTATTACTCCTTATATACAAGTTTTCAGGCCAGAGGCACACCCTCTGGACCTGGTGGTAAACTGTGACAAAAGGGACACAAACCAATGGGAACACTAATTAACCTAATAACACTCCCACATACACAATGAAATCCCTCCTCTCCATCCTGGAGATAATTGGCTTAAGGCACTGCAGTAAACTCAATTATCTCCAGGTACAGAAAATATCTACATTTTACACTAACAGCAAAAATACGTAAAAGTACATAAAAATACATAATTCTTATTATATTACACAGAACCCCCACATTTAACCTATCCCCAGATAGCTCGGATCTGAGTGCCCAATATAGGTGAACAGCGCTCAGATCCCAAGAACAGAGTAAATTTGCCATGGGGTAAAGCATAGCAAGGGAGGGACAAAAGCAGTCAGTTCCAACTGGTTTGGCAGTGTGCCTGGGACAATGCCCTGCTGTAGAACAATAGACAGGAAACGGGGGAGGGGAAGAGACACACCTTCCCATGGATTCAAATGGGGTCCCCCCTTTATTCTTGTTTAGGGCCCCCACCCACCGCTCAGGGGTGGGGGCCAGAGGGAGGACATTAGGTCCCCCCTTTATTCTTGTTTAGGGCCCCCACCCACCGCTCAGGGGTGGGGGCCAGGGGGAGAACATTAGGTCCCCCCCTTATTCTAGTTTAGGGCCCCGACCCACCGCTCAGGAGTGGGGGCCGGGGGAGGACATTAGGTCCCCCCCAATTTGTATTTAGGGCCCCCACCCACCGCTCAGGGGTGGGGGCCGGTGTAGAGGACAATAGGTCCCCCCTTTTTTTTACTTTGGGGCCCTCACCCGCCGCTCAGGGGTGGGGGCCTGGAGGTGGCAGTTTTTTGGTTTTTTTTACAGTGAGCAGCCATGGGCAAAGTAATCTTTACTTAGTATTAGTAAATTTGGCTGAAAGACCAATTCAGGTCTTTAAGCCTTTTAGTAGATAGCTCCCTAATACCGTGGGAATTAGGGAGTTATCTACTTATTCATTCCTGTCATTACATCACTGGCTAAGTAACTTACATTTTATTTGATTGTATGTTACTTGATTGTTGTAAGTGTTGCAAATGCTTACAGCGGAATCCTGGCTATGTTTGTATACTTTTTATTTGAAATTGTATACAATGTAACATTCTTCTTCTTTCACTGGGTAAGTATATTAGTACTTAGGCAATACTGTGCTTCGGAACTTCGGCAACTTCAGAACTTCGGCACTACTACACTTCGGAAATTCGGTAATTTTGGCACTTCAGCAATTCAGCTATTCGGATATTTGGAAGCACCCGAATGTCCAAATTACCCGAAATTCGTCCGAATTTTAATTTGGACCGAAACGAATTGCACATGTCTATTGTAAAAGTAATATACTGTATTTTTGGGGATTCTAAGACACACCCATATATATTCACTAGAAATTTAGAATTAAATGGACACTATAGTAACTAGAACAACTACAGCTTATTGTATTTGTTCTGATGAGTATAATCATTCCCTTCAGACAAACAGTAAACACAGACTTCTCAGAAAATGCACTGTTTACATTACAGCCTATGGATAGCTGGCCACTCCTCAGATGGCTGCTAGAAGTGCTTCCTGGGGCAGTGCTGCACAGTGAGTAGCACTGCCATTCAGTGTCTCGACCCTCTGCCTGCAGACACTGAACTTTCCTAATAGAGATGCATTGATTCCATACATCTCTATGAGGAGATGCTAATTGGCCAGGGTTGTGTTTGCCCCTGATCTGCCTCCTTGACAGTTTTAGCAAATCCCTAAATATAGAAAAGGGTACTAGTGGTGGAGCGCTGATTAAAGTGAGTAGAGATAAGAATAGGGTATAAGCATAGGAAACTTAACTACCTATGCAATACTAAAACAGAATAACCCTTCTTCTATAAACAGTAGTATACTGTATATCTATTCAGGAAATAATACCATACATCCAAATCAAATATACAAAAGGTAAAAAGTCTTTGCAGGGTAAAAAGAATCCAAAAATGAATAAAAGTCAAATTTGGTTTACCAAATAAATATCCTAAGTTGTTCACTCCATCATGATGGTCCACATATATATAAAACAGAAAGAAAGGGTATCAATTATCATGAACTCCTTATTTGACACATTTATGTTAGAAAGTTAAAATTTATGTATTCCAATATTGTTAAAAATATATATATAAAAAATAAATTAAAAAACTTTTCATATGCAGTAAATATTCAGTTTTTCAAAAAAATCACAAATAAAGCCAAAAAGAGAGTCCAGACTAGTGATGTCCCGAATGGTTCGCCGAACGGTTCGCTGCGGTTCACCAGGGACGGTTCGCCGCGGACTCCAGTCAGCAGACACATTCCAGCCAATCAGCAGCAGACCCTCCCTCCCAGGCCCTCCCACCTCCTGGACAGCATTCATTTTGAAGTTGCATTCTTAGTGAGCTGTCCAGGAGGTGGGAGGGTCTGGGAGGGAGGGTCTGCTGCTGATTGGCTGGAATGTGTCTGCTGACTGGAGTCCACGGCAAACCGTTCGTGGCGAACCGTTCGGCGAACCGTTCGGGACATCACTAGTCCAGATCTTAACTGAAATTCTCAGCGTCCCGACTCAGTTAGATGTTAGAGCTGCAAAGATTCCAAATTGTTCTCTTCTCTGTGGTTTGGATGATGGCTGTTATTAATGTGAGTCAGACCTCTCCAGGCATGTTTCTCCGCTTCGGCGGCTTTATCAATGGATGTGGTCTGTCTTCCTGTGTTCGTTTATATAGCGGCTGTCGGCATGTTTCTTGGAGCATTTAACCAAGTAACAATTCACCTTTTAGTGACAGTGTATCAACTGTGTAACACAGCGAAACCTACATGTTCTATGCAGAACTTTGATTCTTTCTTTATTTTACACTCTTACTAGCCGTAAATCTTGGCACATTATCTTATTTAATTGTTTACCTTTATTTCTATAGTAACACCCGCTTTCATGATTTTAAATCTAACTGCTGGTTTTCTACCGATCTATATAGACAGAATAAAGTTGGAAATGCAGAGAAGGGAAAGAACACTTGTAATGTCTTTTTACAGTTAATCCAAAACAGTCATGATTACTAAAATTACAGTGAAAGCATTATCCTAAGAAGTAATGGACAACATAAAATTGTTTCTCATCATAAAATAATTTAAAAAGAGAACGTATGGAAAAGATTCTCTTTATTAGTGCATATATTATTGCCTAAAATTATTTGTTATCCAGATGCATATTATTATTATTATTATGATTATTTCTTTAAAGTCTAACTCATGACAGAAAAAAACCCACAACCATGGATTTAGCACTTGCTAAAATAAGGGGGTAGGTTTAAGAATGGACTTTTCTAAATTCACCATAAAATAAGAGTACCCCTGTGTCTTAAAGAGACCTACTCTGTGTTACTTAGAACATTCTCCGTTTGATTTGGATCATGGTGCATAAACCATAAGATATAAAATATTTATTAATCAGTAGGGACCCTTCATAAAATCTTAAAACTGACGTTATGATAGAATTATCTGGGTAAAAGAAAAATAAATAAAGAAAAATAAATTAAATTAAAATTCAGAAGTCTGATCACCCCTTCATTCTCTTAAAGGGCCAGACACCGAATATAAATTTTACACTCATTAAGAGGAAATAAATTCATCCCAAGAAATGGCATAATTCAGACTCGGCATTCGAACCCCTAGGTTGCAGCATATCTAAGTTGTATATCCATTTCATCTCAGTGATGCCCAATTGTTTATTATGATCACCTCCTCTCCAGTTTTTTCTTACTTTACATATTCCTTTGAAGTTCAAAAGGCTCGTGTCTGAATTATACTGCTGCTTAAAATGTGCTGACACTGAGTGTTGCATATATCCTTTCCTTATGTTGAGCATATGTTCCTTAATTCTAACGCACATTTTCCTCTTGGTCCTTCCTACGTATTGGAGCCCACATGGGCACTCCAGTACATAGATCACGTTAGTACTGTGGCATGTTATATGAGCTTTTATTTTGAAAGATTCGGTCGCCTTTTTGGAGTTTCCTTTAAAAACTTCATATACTCCTTGCGTTTGTTCTTACTTGTTCTACACGCAATGCAATCTAGGCAATAGAAGAAACCCTTCTTTTTCGTTGCAGTTTCATCACTTCTTCTTCTTTGGTGCTTGTTTGTGATTTTCCTTTTTAAGTTTGGTGCCCCACTGAAAAGGATTCTGGGTCTATCCGGTAGGCTGCTGGCAAGTTCTTTATCTTTTTTCAACAGATGCCAATGTTTTTTGAGTATTTTCTTAAATTTAGCGTTCTCCTTATTATAATCTAAGATAGTAGCCTGGAATGGCTGATCTAGTCTTGTTGCCGGTTGTTTATCTCTTTTCTCTAAGAGATTTGCTCGATCCAAATCATCAACATTATGTAGCGCATCTTGTATTGCATTGTATTCATAATTTTTCGACATAAATTTTTTCTTCACCATCTCCGCCTGTTCCCTGTAGACTTCATAGTCTGTGTAATTGCGTCTCAGGCGTCTAAATTCATTGTATGGCACATTTTTGAGCCATGCTGGGAGGTGACAGCTCTCTTTTTTTTTTTTTTTCTCTTGGACGTAAAAACCCAAGGGCAGAGTACAGAATATTTGATAGAGTTCTAACCTCAACATATGAGGAAAGGGATTTAGGGGTGATTATTTCTGATGACTTAAAGGTAGGCAGACAATGTAATAGAGCAGCAGGAAATGCTAGCAGAATGCTTGGTTGTATAGGGAGAGGTATTAGCAGTAGAAAGAGGGAAGTGCTCATGCCATTGTACAGAACACTGGTGAGACCTCACTTGGAGTATTGTACACAGTACTGGAGACCGTATCTTCAGAAGGATATTGATACCTTAGAGAGGGTTCAGAGAAGGGCTACTAAACTGGTTCATGGATTGCGGGATAAAACTTACCAGGAAAGGTTAAAGGATCTTAACATGTATAGCTTGGAGGAAAGACGAGACAGGGGGGATATGATAGAAACATTTAAATATATAAAGGGAATCAACACAGTAAAGGAGGAGACTATATTTAAAAGAAGAAAACTACCACAACAAGAGGACATAGTCTTAAATTAGAGGGACAAAGGTTTAAAAATAATATCAGGAAGTATTACTTTACTGAGAGGGTAGTGGATGCATGGAATAGCCTTCCAGCTGAAGTGGTAGAGGTTAACACAGTAAAGGAGTTTAAGCATGCGTGGGATAGGCATAAGGCTATCCTAACTATAAGATAAGACTAGGGACTAATGAAAGTATTTAGAAAATTGGGCAGACTAGATGGGCCAAATGGTTTTTATCTGCCGTCACATTCTATGTTTCTATGTTTCTTTAACAATAAAGCTGGTCAACTTCTTTAAAGTACATTTGCATTTTGATTGTACCAGAATCTATATATATCTATATAAGTCGAGGAATTCAACTTTTGTTTTACTACAAGTGGTGTTCAATTTCACTCCCTGGGTGTTCTTGTTCACATTCGCTAAAAATTCTTGCAGGTCTTACATATCACCTTCCCATATAAAGAAGACATTGTCAATATATCTTTTATACCTGTGGATATTCATATTCCATGAATGTACATTCCAAATGTGATTATCTTCCCAATCTCCCATGAACAGATTGGCCAAACTAGGGTCGAATTCCGTCCCCATTGTTGTTCCTTTTTTCCTAAGATTTTACTATATTTAGGGAGACAAGAGAGGGTCAGGAGGGGCTAGATGGTGGTTTTAACACTATAGGGTCAGGAATACATGTTTGTGTTTCTGACCCTATAGTGTTCCTTCAATAGAACAACCAATGATGTACATTTCAGCCTTTGTGTGGGTTTTTATTGGATGTAGTATGTTTTAGTATAGAAGATGTAGTGAGTGTGTGTGTGTATGGGATGGTGTGTGGGTATTGGGGATGTAGTGTGTATGTGTGTTTGTGTATAGGACAGTAGTGTGTTTGAGTGTGTATGGGGTTTAGGGGATGTAGTATGTATTTGGGGGAAAAAATTGTGTGCATAGGGAATGCAGTGTGTGTAAAGAAGGAAGTTTGTGTTTATAATGAATGCAGTGGGTGTAAGGAATTTAAAGGGAAAGGGATACAATCGAACTGGACTTGCACTTGAGGAAGGCATCTTACAAAACAAATCTGTAAAGGGTGGCTAGTCAGGAGCGTTAAGCATATTGTTGAGATAAGTACAATTTTTATTCAACTTATGGACTTTTTACTATTGGAAAACGTCAGAAGGTGAATAAGGGGGAAGTATCCTTATTATATTTTTTTTGTGGTTAATTATTGTATGTTTGACACTTTGCACACCTTACTCATTGTTTATATATTGAATATATACATTTGCTATTAGCAGATTTTATAAACTTTTTTTATAACTTACTATAACACATTTAAATCTCTGCTGTAAATTATAAAATTCTGTTTTTTGAAAGTGCTCGGCTCAATTATAAAGATTTAGCAGTTTGTTCAATTATTTTAGCAAGTGCTAAATCCATGGTTGTGGGTTTTTTTCTGTCATGAGTTAGACTTTAAAGAAATAATCATAATAATAATAATATGCATCTGGATTCTGTGTCTTGGGGCAGTATCAACACAAGCCTGTGGCTGTTAGAAGTGTACTATCGACATATTACCCTATGCTTGCCTGCAACAAATGGTGCATTGTCTCATTATACCAATAAAATTGCACTGCTCTAAATATGACCTTTAAAATGTGCTCTTTTTCATTTTGTAAACACTGCTTACCAGGCATGGTACATCGGGCGATTCTGTGCAGTTTATACGAGAAATTATATTCTTAATCCATCACATTGTGCCATGTGCTCATTATTTTAGATGCACATTATTCTACATGCAAATAATTCATACCCTAAAATCCCGGATTTCTAGATGTAGTTCTGTTGATACTTAAAAGCAATACATTTTTATTTGTGGTTTTATTTTGCAAAATAGGGTTTGTTTTTTTCTTTCCTTTAGAACAGATCTTGCATTGGGGTTTTTTCATACAGAAAAAAAATTAAATGTTTCAGCGTTTATGTCACACAGTGTTTTGCATACATATTCATAAAAATAACTTAATATAGATTGCATCCATATCATGAATAAATAAGTAAATCTTGGATGCCCAGTGTTTTGAAATTGTTTCAATACATTAGTGAATTTTATGGAGAGCAGTCATTTCTCTAAAGCTTTTTTAAGAATTGATTTGTTGTATTGTCTTATATACTGTATAAGACAATGGCATTTTAAGGTTTAAAGATACTGATTTCAAATACAAATTGATTAACTAGGATGTACAGATATTTATTTCCATCTGCAATTAATAAGTATTGCTTTAATTAGCAGATGTTCTTTTTCAGATCACTTTATGCAATCCAGGACATCTGTATCTCTGGCTGCTACATTGTGAGGTAACAGTGCAGGAAATGGTGGCAGGCCCATTGGAGTGGGCATATCACAATGTGAGAAGGGACCGATCTACCGGAAAAGAGATGCAGATCTTCACAGAAAAAGATTGGACTTTGTCAAAAAGGGTGTGTTCCAAGCCTAGTAGATGCTCAAACCAAGGGTCTTTGATGGGCAAGGAAGGTCCAGAGCGTGTAGCTCTGCTGGAAGTTCAAGTCCCCTTACTAAGGAACACAGACAGTTTGCCAAATGGACATCAGGTCTTCTACTAAGATGAATCTACATACTTCTGTATTACAGTAAAGCCCTCCTTACACTAAACTTGGGTTCTTGTTTCTTTGCTCTTTTTGTCTTTTATTTGTAACTTATTTATTTTTTTAAAGGATTTTACTTTTTTTTGTTTTTTTTATCTGGTACATATGTAACTAAAATTATGAACTGGGAGTTTTTGGCTTATGTGAATTCCTTTCTGTACATAACTATTTCTATTTTCTTGTGCACAATGTGATTGGTTGTTTTGTTTTTGCACTAAGCCTAGATTCAGTGTATTCTTAACCCCTTCAGAAGCTGGACTTACTCTTAAGGACACAGAATTAATTTTGCATTTTTTGCTGTTTGTGTTGAACTGCAATTTGCATCTCTCATTTATTGCACCAACACATATTATATGCTGTTTTTTAGAAGGCAAAAAAGGACTTTAATTTGATGTCACATATACATAAATAAATGATCATTAATTGTGAAAAAAAATGCCCCAAAATTGGGAATAAATTTAATATATATATATATATATATATATATATTCTAGTTTTTACAGTTTTGGCAATAATAACGTGTGCATAACATGTCCAGTTTAGGAAAAGTAATTCAAAATAAATTAATTTATGTGTCTTGATTTATAGAATACATAATATGTATAGGCTTTCAGCTTATTTTGAAATTTACAGGTCACAAAATACAAATATTAAAATAAAATCTCAATGTGAAACAATTTTAGAAGTTGGTATGTTTGTCTTGAAAGTTTAGTAGCCATCACAGAAAGCAAAATTGCCACACAAAAGTATCTATTTATATAATGTAGACAGAAAATTTCCACCATGCGTTGCGAAGGGGTTAATAGATATACTAACATAGTTTTTTAGAAAAAGTTTAAGAAATTACATTGACTAAAAAAAGCTTTTTTTCTTAGCATCTAACAAAACCTGAGTGCGGTATTATTTTGTATATTTTATAGAAACGTTTGAGGTAGTTATGGTGGGTGTACCTAAATTCCAGCACCAGTGTGCCAAGTGAGTGCCAGCATTATAGTTGTTTTTTGATAGTTTAACCAATGCCACTCTTGGCTGCCCACACACACAAATCATTCTTGAAAAACTCTTGAACGAGAATGCACTTTAACCTGCACAAGCACATCTAATGATGTGTTCATGCTGTGATTACTGAGGAAAAATCCTTGGTGTCCCAGATGGATCATTAACTGTCCTCTTACTTATAAACTGGGTGAGGATCTGGGAAGAAAGAGACATGATAAGTCACTCTCCCTAGCACATTGCTAAATATCAGAGAGGACAGAATTAAAGCTATAAGAGGCAACAAGACCATAGTTTTGGCAGCAGCCTGGAAAGGAACCTCTAACAAGTGTATGTAGTTCTACAGCAATTGCTAAATCAACCTGGTGCCACTCTATGCGACTTGTCAATGCTGGTATGACAGCAGACATTTTTTTTTTATAATGTATTTATATAACATGTTTCTCAATCTCTCTAAGGAAACTAAACAATGTGGGCTATGTTTGTTTGTTTATTCCCCCTCGATAATCTCTGATCCTTACACAAAATATTTATGGCTTTGTGAGAACGGTGTCTACTTTCTAACCTGTGTCATATCTGCACTCCTGTCACTTGAACCCCAGTATCACAGCTCAACTTTGAATTATATGTGCCATTTTTGCTCAGACATGCTGTAGATTTGTCACTACAAAAATTATGTTAGTCTAATAAAAAAAGGTATTACAAGATACTAATTTCATCTTTCATCTGTTATTTTACATCTACATCGCTGGACTAATATGGCTAAACTTTCTACTATATACAGAGGAAAATGTATTCATACTTACCGTTATTTTCTTTTCCTGGTCATAGGCCATGGCAGCACAACAACGGGCAGCTCCTCCCTATCCCTAATTAGACAGGAACGAATTAAAATAAGGGTATAAGTACCCCTTCCTCTTATTTTTAGCAATATCCCAGGGCAGGATCTTTGTGCTGCCATGGCTTATGACCAAGAAAAAAAATTACGATAAGAATGAATACATTTTCCTCTTTCCTGGCCATTTTCATGACAGCACCAAAATGGGTATTGTCAAAGCAATAACCAAGGGAGGGAACAAAACTCAGACTCAAGATTAAATAATGCATGTGTATTAGCAAACGAAAAACATGAAAACACAGCAAGTAAATCAAACGTATAAGTTAGATGCAGAAAGAACAGTTTTACCAAATTGATCAAATTGACCAGCCTTCACATGTATTTGATAATGTCTTATAAATGTGTTTGCTGAAGACCAAGTGGCTGCCTTGCAATTAATTCCTCACCTCGCGGTATCTGCGCTCAGCGGCCATGCATCAGTGTACCAGACTCCTGCAGCATGTTGATGGACGCCAGCCGCTACAGATCCATGCCAAATTATAGCCCCACGTCCGCCACGTTGAAGACTATGTCGGCATGCGTGTGACGTCACGCAGGAGGCGCGTGCACACATTCTGGGGTCAAAAGCCGATTTCGAACAATCAGAATTGTAAAGGGCTTATTTAAACAAGTTTTTACTTCTCTTCATTGCCCTGTCGTGATTTCCCTTAGTGGTTGTCTGAAAGTGCGTTCCTGAGTGTTTATTTCTGGTTTTTCACTTTGGCTTCATTTTGACTTCCCTGTATTCTGGTTTCCCTGACTTCTGGCTTTCCCTTATCGTTGAGTTCCATTCTGTGTCCCCAACCATGGCAAGTATTCTGACTATTCTTTGGTACATTAAGTCCGGCCATTCTAAGGTCCAGTAAGATGTTACCTTTTAGTCCAAGGTGTGATACAATTCTACGTGCTGGATTAATTAGTAATCCTGACAGTGTGTGCCTTGAGTCCCTCTGGGATCTTCATCTTAGACACTTTGTAAGATTGGATAATAGCTGAGACAATCAGTCTAGTGATCGCTACTTTGGATGCTTGAAGACCTCTCCTGGCCCCTATAGGTATAATGAGAGATTCGACATGAGGAAGATCTTATCTGTTGAAAAATTGAAAGACATCTCACAAAATTAATAGATGCCAGATTGGATTCTTCTCCATTATCTTCTTCCTCTAAATTCAATGCTGGGAGAACTATTTCTTAGTTTATGTGGAAATCTAAAGTAACTTTCAGGTGGAATTTGGTAACTGTTCTTAAAATCGCTCTATCTTTTTGAAAGACTGTAAAGGGTCCTTTAGATGATAGAGCGTAAAGCTCTGATACCTTTCAGGTCTAAGCTAAGGCCATCAAACTGTTTTTATGGTGAGGAGATGAGGCGAAACAGATTCTAGTGGTTTAAAAGGATGAGATTTCAGTGCTTTTAGAACCAGCGGTAAGTCCCATGGAGGTGCAATAGACTTAATAGGTGGATTTATCTTTAATACTGCTGTCATGAATCTGGCCACATTCGTGTCAAAAGCACATTCATGGTCAGTCAGGGCTGAAAGAGCAGAAATATGTACCTTCAAGGTATTGTAACTCAGTGTCACGGGTGGCGGTCCGAAGACCGGGACCCTGAGTGCCTGATGATGATGCTGATAGGAGTCACAGCGTGGAAAGGACTATCAGCTCCTGGTGTAGGATAACCACATGCCCCTTGGTGTTGAGCACCAGCGTTTGTGTGGCCACATACCAGGGCCCTGATGTAGCTTCCTCGGATCCAGAAGCAGATGAAAATATGCAGACCTCCCAGGATATGGATTTGGATAGGGAGGCTCTGCAGCAGAAATGTATCCAGCAGCCTAATGCTGGTTCTTATGAGATTAACCCACTTACTTAGGAAATACTACCTTACTGGGACTCTCTGCAACTCTGCATAAGAGCAAGCATTAGTCTGCTAGAGTAGGACCTGCCAAGACTGGGGTACATTGACGTTGTGGCAGGCTTATGCAATATATGATCATATAATGTAACTAAACCCCCATTATTTGTTGCCTAGGTGGGGTGTTTTTAAATAAAACTATTACAATCGTAAGATTTGAAATCATTGTTTAGTGAATAAGCGAGTGCGCTGGATTCTGTATTTTGTATATTTTAGCCCCAGCAGCACCCTATAATGTGTGCATGTATATATATATATATATATATATATATACACACACACACACACACACACACACACACACACACACACACACACACAATACACAATATCCAGCACACTCATTTATTCACTAAACAGCAACTTCAATGTTGACAGATTTTATTAGTTTTTCTTTTTTTAAAGCACCTAATCTAGGCAAAAATAATGGGGGTTTATATATATATATATATATATATAATACACAAGATCCAGCGCACTCACCTATCCACTAAACAGCAACTTCAATGTTGAAAGATTGTATTTGTTTTTTTAAAAACACCTAATCTAGGCAAAAAAATTATTTTTGCCTAGATTAGGTGTTTTTAAAAAAAACAAATACAATCTTTCAACATTGAAGTTGCTGTTTAGTGGATAGGTGAGTGCGCTGGATCTTGTGTATTGTATTATTTGGCCCCCAGCAGCACCCCATTTATGCATGTTAAGGTGAGTGCAGCCAACCCCCTCTTGTTTTATATATATATTTGGGAGTCTAGCCAACTCCTTGGTTTTGCACCCCTCCCTGTCACAGGTGCCTCATCCCAGGGCCCTATTTAGCCTTGTACTGCAGAGAGCCCCAGATGGAATTTCTTTCCCCAAGTAGGTTAATCTCATAAGAGCAGACATTAGGCTGTTAGTGTAGGACCTGCCAAAGATGGGGTACATTGATGTTGTGGCAGGCTTATGCACTGTATGATCATATAATGCAACTAAACTCCCATTATTTTTGCCTAGATTAGGTGTTTTTAAAAAAACAAATACAATCTTTCAACATTGAAGTTGCTGTTTAGTGGATAGGTGAGTGCGCTGGATCTTGTGTATTGTATTATTTGGCCCCCAGCAGCACCCCCATTTATGCATGTTAAGGTGAGTGCAGCCAACCCCCTCTTGTTTTATATATATATATATATATATATATATATATGTAACGGGGTTTTCGGGGTGCCCCCTAGTGTCTTTGGGGTCCCCAAACCTAGTTAACTCACTATGCCTGACAGGCGGATCCTGAGCCTCCACTATCTGGGAGCTGGGGTACATGTCTGCGGCAGTGCCTCCACCCAGTGGAGCATCCGGGGTAGGGATGTGGGGTCCCACTGGGAACATACTTGGTGAAATGAGACTGACACAGTCTAAATGGGACTAACTTTATATGGTAAGTAGCAATTGAACCAACATACATAGGAAAATACAATAGAGTAACACAGATAACAATGCAAATGGGGATTTTCCTCACTCACCCACCAGTACACCTGCGCCCCACCCCCTTATCTTCGCCCTAGCGGCCGTTGGTGCACATAGGAGAGTTGGGGCCCTTATAAGTCCTGCCTCACAGGGTCACTGAAGCAGCTTCAGATGTGTAATGTCCGTCACGGGACCTCAGAGTCTTTACTGTGAGTGAGGAGACAGGTGCCCTGTGGCGATACAGGGAGAGGCTTGGCTTACCCTCACAACACGATTAACCAGTCAGTCAGCAGCAGTCTCCTCTCACTGGATTCGCCAGACGTCTGGACTCAGTGCTTGTCTTCTTTCCTTTCCTGCAGGTCCCTCTCTCAGCTGGTGTGATCTTGGGTGAAACAAGTTCTCTCAGCCAGGTCCTATCTCTGTGCTACAGTCTCTCACATGTCCTCTCTCTGGCTCAGCATGTGGTCACTCTTAGAATCCTCCTCCCTCAGAGCTGTGCAGGAAGTCCTGACAGGCCCTGCGATGATGCCACACTCCTCTCTTGATTTCAGCAAGTCATGTGATCAAAGCTCAATGTTTTATTAACAGCATACTGAGTCCATGTGCCATCTACTGGGCATTTCAGATAATGCAGCCTGTGTAACTTCACGGGCTACATGCTCCCCCTTGAAAATACTTGCCTTCCACTGGCAAGTCCTAGCCAGGGAGCTTAACAAAAATTCAACAGAAAAAGGTTTAGCATACCTACAGTACAGTTCGCACAGTAACATCCTAGCTAGCTAGTTATTTAGGGTAAACAGTCACTAACATTTACCACTTCAGCTAGTGCATGTAGGAAAGTGGCCATTTTAAATGCTGCTTGTGTCAGCGGGGCATAACTGGGCTCTCCTATATTATCATAAACTAGGGCCCTAGGGGGTTGCCGCACTCTGGTGCTGTGTCTCAGTTCTCGCTGGGGGAGAGGATCTTGGGACATCAACTGTGGAACTTCGACTCCTGCCCTCGAAGTAGAGTCTCTAAGGGAAGTTCCAGGCACAAAACAGGGACTTTCTGGATTCAACCTTGGAGAACTTTGTGACCCAGGAGAGGTTCCGGGACTTTGTGAAACCACAGGAGTTAAAGGAGGCAATTGTTGTGTTTCTTCAGCGGGTGATGACCACCACTGATCCTCTGCACTGGGAGTTCCCGGGTTCTCCTCTGCCCCATTTCCAGGACTCTCTGCTGGGGTTTCCTCCAGTTCTTCACTACTCTCTTCCTCTTCATCAGTATACACAACTGGAAGCAGATGGTTTCTATGCCAAGCCTTTATTCGGCCCTCCGGGCCCCGAATGTTGTACACTGGCAGTCCTTCCAGTTTGGACACAACCTCAAACAGGGTATCTTTCCATCTGTCAGCCAGTTTGTGTTTTCCAGGCACACCTAGATTCCGGAGAAGAACTTTATCCCCTGCTTGAATCTCCCGATATCTCACCTTAGCATCATATCTTCTTTTGTTCCGTTCTTCCATTTTTGCTGCAGCTTGGGTGGCCAACTCGTAGGCCCGACGAAGGTTTTGTTTGAGGTTCCTCACATATTGAAAGTGTGAAGTTGAATCTGTTCCATCAGGAGACACTCCCAACCGGACATCTATCGGCAATCGAGCTTCTCTTCCGAACATTAAGAAATAGGGTGAGAACCATGTAGATTCATGCCTTGTACAGTTGTATGCGTGGACCATGGTTTCCACATGTTTACTCCAAGACCGCTTCTCGATTTGCTTGAGAGTCCCTAGCATATCTAGGAGGGTCCTATTGAAACGTTCTGGCTGTGCATCACCCTCCGGATGATAAGGTGTGGTTCTGGACTTCTGCACCTGCAACATGCCTAACAGCTCCTTTATCAACTTACTCTCAAAGTCTCTACCTTGATCAGAGTGTAGCCGATTGGGTAGTCCATAGTGAATAAAATACTTCTGCCAAAGGACTTTGGCTACAGTCACAGCCTTTTGGTCTTTAGTGGGGAAAGCTTGAGCATATCTGGTGAAGTGGTCCGTTACCACCAGCACATTTCCAATTCCCGCTGTATCGTCCTCAATGCAGAGATAGTCCATGCACACAAGATCCATGGGTCCCGTACTTTTCAGATGACCCATAGGGGCAGCTCTCACAGGCAGGGTCTTCCTCTGGATACACTTCCTGCATGTCTTTACATGTTGCTCGACATGTTCCCTCATGCGAGGCCAATAGAACCGATCTTGTACTAGGCCATAGGTCTTGTCCACCCCAAGATGCCCATGTTGATCGTGGAGAGCTCTCAGGACCATGCCACGGTATCGGTGCGGTAGTACCAATTGTTTTCTGTCAGGGTGATCATGATACTTCACGACCCTATAGAGTACTCCATCTTCGAGATGTAGTCGGCTCCATTCTCTTCGGTATAATTCTCTTTGATTCACAGGTAGAGAAGTCAGCAATTTAGGATTCTTAGTCTTTATTGCTCTGATAACTATCCCAATATACCAGTCCTGCGCTTGAGCCTTCCTCTTGTCTTCTGTGGTTATACTGGACCACTGTTGAAGCATGACTGGAGCATGGAACACCTCAGGCACAGCTTCGGGAGAGTGGCTAATGGAGTCTATCCCTCTTAGCTCGGCAAATTCTTCTTGACTCTCGGCCACCACATACATCTGACAAAAGGCTCCTACCCCCGGCCCAGGGATCTCTTCCCACTCCTCTTCTTCTTGGTGAGGGGGGAGTCTAGGTCTGCGGGACAGGGCATCTGCGCTGACATTCTTGGGCCCAGGCTTGTACTTCAGGCTGAAACTGTAGTTTGACAAGGCAGCCAACCACCTATGTCCTGTAGCATCCAGCTTAGCTGTAGTCTGGATGTAGGTAAGTGGATTGTTGTCAGTCCTTACTTCGAATGTTGCCCCATACAAATAGTCATGCAGCTTATCCACGATGGCCCACTTGAGTGCCAGAAATTCCAATTTATGGACTGGATAGTTCTTCTCTGCACCTGTAAGACTCCTACTTATGTAAGCCACCGGCCTCAATCCTGCTGGATAACTTTGGTGCAGTACACCCCCTAGGCCTTCCATACTGGCATCCACATGGAGGATATATGGTTTCTCAGGGTCTGCATAGGCTAAGACAGGAGCTTCTGTAAGTCTCTTCTTCAGCGTCAGAAAGGCATCTTCACATCCTGAAGTCCATTTCTCTCCAAAGGGGTCTTTAGGATATGGTGCCTTAACACCCTTTACGTCAGAGATAATCTTCAGCAGGTCATGTAACTCTCGAGCAATCTTTGAGTAGTCTTTCACGAACCTTCGGTAGTAACCACAGAATCCGAGAAAGGACCGCAACTCACCGATGTTATTTGGTCTTGGCCAATTCAGCACTGCTTCAATTTTAGCAGGATCTGTGGCTACTCCTTCAGCGGAGACTATGTGCCCCACATAAGTGACAGAGTTCTGGGCAAATCGGCATTTGTCCACTGATAGCTTCAGGCCTTCAGCTTGAAGTCGATCCAACACCTTTAGCAATCTTTGTTCATGCTCCTCTGGTGTCTTCCCGAAAACAATTAGGTCATCTAGATACACTAGACACTCTTTGGGATTCATATCCCCCACAGTTTTCTCCATCAGCCTCTGAAAAGTAGCAGGAGCTCCTGTGACTCCCTGTGGCATTCTGGTAAACTGGAAGAACCCCAAAGGGCAGATGAAAGCTGTCTTTTCCTGATCTTCCTTCTTCATGGGTACCTGATAATATCCAGACCTCAAGTCAAGCACACTGAACCACTGGCTGCCAGATAGGGCGTTCAGAAGATCTTCTATCCGGGGCAAGGTGTACTGGTCTGGCACAGTCCTCTTGTTCAGAGTACGGTAGTCCACACATAGCCGAACTGAACCATTCTTTTTCCTCACTACCACAATAGGTGAGGCATAGGGGCTCCGGGACTCTGTGATGATGCCTGCTCCTTCCATCTGCTGGAGTATGTCCCGGACATCTTCCACATCTCGAGGGGGTATTCTTCTTGACCTTTCTCTGAAAGGAGTAGGATCAGCAAGTCTTATAGCATGGGTGGCACTCTTAGAACACCCCACGTCCATCTCTGCTCTGGAGAACACTCCCTCTCGGGTGGCCAGTTTTGAACGAAGGCTGTCTTTCCACTGCTGTGGTAGGGGAGAATCTTCTAGATCAAAATCTAAAGGTGCTTTCACATGATCCGTCTGTTCTGCACTCACAGACATGATGGACGAAACTTGATCTAAAAGGTGTATTACACCAATCTTCTGATGACGATCAATCCGGATTTCCGTGGGGGTTAAATTCTGTACCATCACAGGAAAACTCCGACACCACCTTTTTCGCCAATCTTTTATCTCAGGTATGAGAGTCCACCCCTTCTTCTGATCCTCTTCAGGCAGAGACTCAATAAGGTATTGTCCAGTTCCCCCCAACATTTCATGGTGCATTGAGGCTATGGCTCGTAAGGTTTTGGTCTCACCAGGCTTCACAAATGCAGGTTCTGTTCCTGAATAGTGGCACAACCCTGGTTTTGTTGCAAGGGCTAGTCGTCGACACTCTTTTCCTAGGACAGGGCTGACCTCCATCAGTCGGTCTAAGGAGACATCTCCCACTTCTGTCAGATAGGCCCTGAATACATCCTGTACCATCTTTGCATTAGTACCCAATATTATTGGGGCACACACTTTCTTGGCTGCAGGGCATATCAAAGCTTCCAGCTCCATAGGACATATCATCCCGGTATTTAACTGGGGAATAGTTATGGTCACTTTTATGCATCCCTCCACAGGTTGAGCTTGAGACCCAACGCCCCATAGCTGAAACTCTCCTGCAGGTTCCATAGGAATGTGTTTCAAATGACGTTCATAGAAGTCTCTGTAGATAATGGTGACTTGAGAACCTGTATCTAGCAATGCTGAAGCATGAATTCCTTCCACTTGCACGTGTATCAAAGATTTAGGCCCAATCTTGGCCCCTACAGATAGACTATATGTAGGCCGGGTCTTCCTTCGCTTGTAAGACCTGGTCATTTGAGTCTCCCCGAGCTCGGTTGCCAGCACCCCCACATCCACCTCCATGGAATCCGCAGGGCACTCCCGCTGAAAATGCCCTGACTTTCCACATTTAAAGCAGTTCCCTCGGCGGGGTGAATCCTCAGGAAACAGCTTTTTCTGAGTCTTCCTGTGTTGCCCCCCACTTCCAGGGGGAAGATCTGCTCTCTCTGGTGGTGATTTGCATAAAAGCTCCAATTCAGCCACCTTCTTCCTAAGAGCTGACAGTTCTGTATTCTCTTTCTCCTTCTGTAGGGGTGGACACATCTGGTCTTCCAATCTCCTGGCTGTATTTATTAATGTGGAATAAGGCAGAACTTTATCATCCAACTTGGCTCTCAGCAGAATCATAACTGGATTACTGGTCAAACCACCTCTCTGAATTTGCTTAGATAGCCGAGCATCCAACTCAGAGGCAGTGACTGCTCCTTTATGGAATAACTTTCCAAGCGATAGCTGTAACCGGTTGATATAGTCAGTGGCTTTTTCGTGCTCCTTCTGCTTAGTGGCTAGGAACTTAACCAACAGATCATCCAAATCTTCTGATTTCCCATAAGCATCCTGTAAAACTTGTAGATAGTCGTGCGCAGTAGCTTGCCCATTTACTCCCTTGTACAGTCTTATCATGTCTGTAGCGGGAAAACGAAGACTCTCCACCAACCGCTGTTTCTTTATGGTATCCGTACAAGACCATTCCTCCAACAACTGCATAGCATTATCCTTCCAGACCTCAAAAGGCTCTTCTCCTGCAGGAACAGGCTGATTCCCAGAAAACACCTTTAGTTTGCGGTAACTATGGGTGTGGTTTGCCGTCACTATGGCTTCTGAGAGTTTCTGTAGTATGTCCGATACATCACTACCTCCTGTAGGCAGGGTGTGTACTTCAGGGTTGTCTGGTTTCAGTAATGCTGTAGATGGATGAGATTCTGCTTTAGGAGTAATCATTCCCTGTCCTCTAGGAGGATGGGCAGCTTGTTTAGGAATGGCTCCGGCCTTTCCGGAGATGGGGGTCAGGAGCTTAGAATAATTTTCTGTGACATAATCTTTCCGTTCTAATTTAAAGGGTTGTTGCAGTGAGACCCTTTCTTTCTTATCAAGGAGAGCGTACACTAAGGAGCATCCTCCATCCAGGGCTCCATGTAAATGAATGTTGGTAGGCATCTCATGGTCTCCCAAGCCCGTATGACAATATATTAACATGTAAGTTTGGCCTTCAGAATCCTGCAGGATATCTCTGATGGTCGCCATTTCTATTCCCAGTCGAATTTCTATACACAAGATGACGTGATTCATCTCACAGCAGGATGGGACTTTGCATAACATCACAGCTTGCTGTAAGGGTACATTTCTTTGCTGGGCCCACTGTTTCACAAAGGAGGGAGTGGCCTGAGGACTTAACCTATTCTCACTGGTTGTACCCCAATACATCTCAGCAGTGCCTCCATCTGTAACGGGGTTTTCGGGGTGCCCCCTAGTGTCTTTGGGGTCCCCAAACCTAGTTAACTCACTATGCCTGACAGGCGGATCCTGAGCCTCCGCTATCTGGGAGCTGGGGTACATGTCTGCGGCAGTGCCTCCACCCAGTGGAGCATCCGGGGTAGGGATGTGGGGTCCCACTGGGAACATACTTGGTGAAATGAGACTGACACAGTCTAAATGGGACTAACTTTATATGGTAAGTAGCAATTGAACCAACATACATAGGAAAATACAATAGAGTAACACAGATAACAATGCAAATGGGGATTTTCCTCACTCACCCACCAGCACACCTGCGCCCCACCCCCTTATCTTCGCCCTAGCGGCCGTTGGTGCACATAGGAGAGTTGGGGCCCTTATAAGTCCTGCCTCACAGGGTCACTGAAGCAGCTTCAGATGTGTAATGTCCGTCACGGGACCTCAGAGTCTTTACTGTGAGTGAGGAGACAGGTGCCCTGTGGCGATACAGGGAGAGGCTTGGCTTACCCTCACAACACGATTAACCAGTCAGTCAGCAGCAGTCTCCTCTCACTGGATTCGCCAGACGTCTGGACTCAGTGCTTGTCTTCTTTCCTTTCCTGCAGGTCCCTCTCTCAGCTGGTGTGATCTTGGGTGAAACAAGTTCTCTCAGCCAGGTCCTATCTCTGTGCTACAGTCTCTCACATGTCCTCTCTCTGGCTCAGCATGTGGTCACTCTTAGAATCCTCCTCCCTCAGAGCTGTGCAGGAAGTCCTGACAGGCCCTGCGATGATGCCACACTCCTCTCTTGATTTCAGCAAGTCATGTGATCAAAGCTCAATGTTTTATTAACAGCATACTGAGTCCATGTGCCATCTACTGGGCATTTCAGATAATGCAGCCTGTGTAACTTCACGGGCTACATATATATATATATATATATATATATATATATATATAGAGAGAGAGAGAGAGAGAGAGAAATAGATAAATAGATAAATATTGACCTATAAAATCTCTACTTACCATATGCATATATATTTTTAAAATTTTATTTTTTGAGAAAATCTCATCCTTAGTTTCCTTTTATTTATTTATCATCCTACACTGTAAGCTAGTCTAATCATGGCCTTCTTCATCTCATTTATTTGTCCTCAATTTGTAATTGTTAAGTGATACAGATTATGATGATGCTATATACATGCTAATAATAATAATAATAGCTGAAATAACCCTGTAACACATATTTGCCACAAATGTTTAGATATTTTAAGTCTCAAGGTACAAATGCATTATATGCCATCAAACAATTTGCTCTTTAAAGGTACTTTTTGAAAATGGAATGATCCAAGCCTTCACCTACTGTAGGGCTGTATAGAATAGTCAAAGCTAAATAAGTGGAGCATTTTATTTTTGCAGAGGGTTTACATGAGATTAAATTTTAATGATGACATAATGCATTAACTGGCCCTCAAGGAATTCATATACATTTTGCATAAATAATTCAAAGGCTTTTCTCATGTGTCCTGATGCCATGTTCTCATTATTAGAGAAAGACAGGATGCGATAAAAGACTCAGTTGTCATTCTCTGCCATTTTGTTTGACATTTGTATTTTTGCAATTCAGTTCATATCTCAAATAAAAACTGTCATATTAACTCAAAAAAATCTAGCATAACGCAGTAAGCCTTTTATAAATTGTTCTGCCTGAGGATTTCTGCAGGGCACTAGGAATGGATTACTAATTTGAACAGTAGATTGATGGTGTTATATGTGAAGTGATATTTATGATGAATTTCTAGTTAGTGAAACAAAGTAAAAATCTGTCTAGGTATGGTCATGATTAGTAATGTAGACATATTTATTTTAATGAAAAGTTGTAAGTCTTTAACTATGTTTCATATATAAATACCAGAGTATGCAATTATACCTTTTTTTATTGGACTAACATAATATTTCAAAGACAAGCTTTCAAGAGTTTTCCTCTCTTCTTCAGGTCTGATGCAGTACTGATCATTCTGATAAAGTTTAACACTTAAAACAACTGATGTTAGAGGGGGGTAAGGGGGGGGGGAGCAGTGAGGTGTCATTAAAAGCAGATGTGCCTGAAACTGAAAGGTGCAGGTTGGCTGAGAATAGCCAGAAAAAAAAAGTAAATAAACAGAGGAGAGTCAATAAGCTAGTTGAAAAAAAATAAAAATAAAAGAGAAAAAAGAGAAAAAATAAACAAGAAAACAGCAGAGCAGGACATGCAAGTAAATAACTGCATATATGTATGTATATAAATTGATCCAATAAAGGTGAAGCAAGAATATTGAAAAATAACTATATAAGACATTAAGATGTGTGTTTATTAGTGATGTCCCGAACTGTTCGCCGAACGTTTCGCCACGAACGGTTCGCCGCGGACTCATCATTGAGTAAACTTTGACCCTGTACCTCACAGTCAGCAGACACATTCCAGCCAATCAGCAGCAGACCCTCCCTCCCAGACCCTCCCACCTCCTGGACAGCTCACTAAGAATGCAGCTTCACAATGGCAGCCCCCAGTGGTGCGGCACCTCAGTCCTTCCAAATAATTTGTTACCACCAGCGAATACCACACCATTAGCTCCGGCAGGCGGAGTGCCCATTCTACCCCCGGCCCTGACACCTCAGGTAGCTACAAATCCTACAGGGGTCCGAGTGTCACCATCCCAGAATGAATTCAATTCAGTCAGCTCTCATGGTTATCAAATCCCACCGGACTCCAGAAACACATCGCCCCGCCTGCCCCGGTGCTCTATCAATGACCCTTTTGGTCGCCGGATTCAGGGAGAGAAGGCCCCTGTAATGTATGTCTCCTTCAATCCCACTCAGGCCTCTGCTCTAATGAAATCACTCCCTGACCCCGAAAAACAGCCCATGCCCTTCTTTAGAGGGGTAGTTCAAATTCAACAGACCTATTCCGCCGCATGGCGTGATTTGTTAAGCATCTGTGCCATAAAGGCTGGAGATGCTTATTGGCCTTGCATTGCCCGCCACCTCTGCAACAACTGGCTCACTAGTGATACTGACTATGCATCAGGGATTGAATTCTGTGCCCAGCTGAAGGACTGGGCTAAGGATATGCTCGCAGATTTAGCAGCTGGCCTCAACGATGTTGTTCAGGAAAAAGGTGAATCTGTGGAGAGGTTCCATGCTAGACTTTTCCAAGTATTCTCAGACCTGGGATTTGATCTCAGCAACAAAATTCACTCCCAGATGCTTTCTGGTGCGTTTGTCCTAGGCATCAAAGACTCTATACTCAAGGGTATTATTGGTGCTCGCCCTGAATATAGGGTGGTTCCCCTGGATAAGTTACTCTTAGTTGCCAGAGGACTAGAATCAGCACAGAATCCTAGAAAGTTCAATTCAACTCCTATTATGGTGTCACGCCCAGTCCCAAGAGGCACCAGGCCCGCTGATGGAATCTGTTTTAATTGTGGGGAAAAGGGCCATTTCAGGAGTGATTGCCCCGAGCCCCGGAGATACCGAAAATCATATACAGACGAGGAGGTGCCTAAACCCACACCAATAACAAAGGCTCCAAAACCTCCCTTGCCCGATTCAGTCCAAGAAGATTAGGAAATTGGCAAGCCTGTGTCATTAACCCCTGTCATGGCAGTATCTTCAGGGGAACAAGGGGGGTCACTAGCCACTGTAACTTTACCTATTGAAGGTCACCCTACCACATTCCTTGTTGACACAGGTGCAGCCCGAAGTGTTCTGAGAGAACAAGACCTGCCTGATTCTTCATTCCTTTCCAATATTGACGTCTCCTGTGTAGGTGTAGATGGCCTCCCGAGACATAGTCCTTTAACTACTCCTTTACAGGTTGGCAACTGTCCCAATCTGCTTGCCCGATTTGTGGTGTCTTCAACATGTCCTATTAACCTATTAGGTGCTGATGTCCTTTCCCGCCTACAGGCATCTATCACCTTCACACCGGACGGCCAGGTGGAACTATCTACTCCCCTGTCCAAATCAGACACCTCAGCCTTGTGTTCCCTGCCTTTGATGCTTCATCTAGAAAAACCCCATGGGAATGCAAAGGCCCTGAGGGACAACTTTCCAGAAATTCTAATGACAAGTGTCCCCAAGAAACTGTGGTCTTCAGGCCCAGAGGACATAGGTCATCTAAAGGTCCCACCTGTGATTGTAAAGCTAATTCCAGGAGCAAAATTACCGAGAAAGTCTCAATATCCGTTGAAACCAGCACAAGCTGTGGCCATCACGGAACAAGTACAAGCACTACTGGCTAAAGGTGCTCTTGTCAAGTGCGAATCACCATGCAACACCCCATTGTTCCCTGTGAAGAAGAGGACACCTAAGGGTGAACCTGACAAGTACAGGATGGTCCAGGATCTTCGGGCTGTCAATGAGGCCACAGTTTTGGACACCCCGATTGTGCCTAACCCACACACCCTTCTCTCTGGTGTTCCACCTTCTGCCACATACTTCACAGTTATTGATCTGGCCAATGCCTTTTTCAGTGTCCCTCTGGACCCCACCTGTCAGTACCTGTTTGCCTTCACGCATGAGAAACAACAATACATGTGGACTGTTATGCCCCAGGGAGCACAAAATTCACCAAGTCAGTTTGCAAAGGCGATGTCTTCCATCCTTGATCCATGGCAATCTGACCACCCCGAGGTTGTCCTGCTCCAATATGTTGATGACCTGCTTCTTTGTGGAGATGACATCCCCACGACAGAAAAATGTTCTCTGGACCTCCTTTGTTATCTTGCAGATCAGGGATGTAAGGCATCTCTTGTCAAACTTCAATTTTGCCAGGCCACAGTAATCTTTCTAGGCCATTGCCTGTCCCATGGCACTAGACACCTCACCCGTGATCGTGTCGGAGCGGTTTTGGCCATTCCGCCTCCAAAAACTCCAAAATCCCTCCACGCCTTTCTAGGCCTCATTTCTTACTGCCGAGCGTGGATCCCAGAGGCCTCTCTACTCATGCAACCTTTGTACGATGCTCTTAAATCAGACCCGTTCTGTCTGTCCTCAGAAGCACATGACAACTTCTACACTCTCCAACGTGCTATTGCCTCTGCTCCCGCCCTTGGCTTGCCAGACTACACCAAACCATTCAAATTATTTGTGTCTGAAAGACAAGGCCACGCTACAGGAGTCCTTACTCAAGCCCATGGACCTGGTGGCCGCCAAAGGCCTATTGGCTTCTTCTCTTGCCAACTAGACATTGTGGCTAGAGGAACCCCCTCTTGCCTCCGAGCTGTTTTTGCCGCTCAGGAACTCATAAACCGCACTGGGGACCTGGTTCTTGGCCACCCTCTGACTGTTTTGGCACCTCATGATATTTCTGCCATACTTAACCAGGTCCAACTCAAACATGTCACCCCTGCCAGGCACCTTCGTCTCCAATGTCATCTCCTGTTACCTGACAATGTTACCCTTCAAAGATGTCAGGTTCTGAATCCGTCCACTCTTCTGCCACTCCCTGAGGGGGGTAGCTACTATGGATTTATCATGGATGAAGGCTATGTCCTACTTCTTACCCACACTATTAAAACAATGCACCTCAATTTACCCTTCTGTGACGGGCCAGAATATGCCTTCTGCACCATGTGGTACAAGCCAACCATCAACCCTGACCCTCATTATGAAGATGAACTTTATCAATTAGTTGAGGTAAAACTCATTCTACAAGATTTTTACTGCGATACTGAAAGCAACAGTATGATTTTGGTTCAACTACCACTTGGACTTGAACATCTATATCACCATTGGGACACAGCCATTCCACATGTCCCTGTTACCAAATCAAAGATAAAGTCATGGGGTGATCTTGGGCCCATGGCAAAACTATGGGCCACCATGGATGAACTACAGCTCCAAGAAAAAGGCGTTGTCAAGTACCCAACAACTGAACATGTAAAAGCATGGCCACGGTACTTTCTGGAAGAAGAATTTGAAGATCTGGTCATAAAGCACGACTATGATCCAGAAACGCCCCATAACTGTTTTGAACAGATGAAAATTGAAACAACACATTTGCCAACCGTGTATGAGGATCCAATAATAGATCCTGACCTCACCCTGTTTGTGGACGGCTCAAGGTATGCTGATGAAGAAGGAAAATATCACACAGGATATGCCGTCACCACAACAGATGAAATTATCAAGTCATCATCTCTACCATCAACAATGTCTGCGCAGGAAGCTGAATTACAAGCCCTAACTTCAGCATGCAAGATATCTGAAGGAAAGCGCGCCAATCTCTACACAGATTCAAGATACGCACTGGGCGTGGCTCATGACTTCGGATTAATTTGGAAAACAAGAGGATTTCTTACCACTGCCGGTACACCAGTCAAGCACAGTTCTGCAATCAAGGAGCTGATGGATGCCCTCCTACTCCCAGAAGAATTGACCATTCTGAAGGTAAAGGCACATGGGAAGTTTGATTCGGATGAAGCAAGGGGCAACCATCTGGCTGATCAAGCTGCAAAACAAGCTGCAAGAGAACTACAGGAAGTGAACAGAAGTGTGTCCGGAAACGAAGAAACTCCCACATTTACCTTGCAGACACTTCCAACTGATCTAAAAATCCTACGGGAACAACAGGCTGCAGTTGCTCCTGAAGAAATACAAAGATGGAAACAGAAAGGGGCAGTTCTGAAGGATGGAGTGTACTCCAACAACCTCAAGTTCTGCCTCCCTAAGAATTTTGTGACGAGACCAATCTCGCCACATTGCATTGGAGAAGCCTGGTTGCTCGCCTGCTGCCTTTGGACTATGGCCCCCTGTTAAAAGACATCTTTTTTTACCTGCAGAAAAGCTTCATTCGTGCTTTTCTGCCTGGGGTTCGGTAGATTCAATCTACCGAACAACCGTACGAATGACTGGACCACCTGGGAGCTGGGTGCCGGCAATTAACCTCCCTGAAGCTGCGGTTAACCGCAGCTTAATTGACAAACGCTGGGTGGCCGCCATTCGTATCCCGAACACGAGGTCGCGGCCATTTTAAACATACGAATGCACAGCGGTGTTCGCCCCTATTTTCATGGAACTAAAATTGGACACAGTTTTGCGCGAACACCGCTGAAGCCGCCGACCTCCCTTCTTGTTCGGTGGAAGTGCACGAACGGCCCGGTGTTCGGTAGTTCTGTTTGAATAGGTTATACCCCAGATAGGAATCCCATGGAGCCCATTCGTATGAAACTGACTGTAAAGACTTTGGCTCCATGGCGATTAAACTGTATTCGTGTGGTCTGAGTGCCATTCACCTAATAATGTGCACTCAGACCTGAGCTATCTGGGGATATGTTACATGTCTGTGTTTTATGTAATAAATGTTACTTTATGTATTTTAAAGTATAATACTGGTTTTGTGTCCCCACATGTGTAATGGAGTTTTGCTTTTGTCTTGGGAGATAATTGAGTTACTTCTCAATTATCTCCCAGGGCAGAGGGGAGGAAGCCAGGATGCATTGTGGGAATATACTGTGACTGTGTGTCCTATTTGTCTACTTGTCTGTCCCTTGTCACAGTCTCCCATTTGGTCCCCTAGGGGAGTGTCCACCAGGTGGGAGACCTGCATAAAAGCCGGGCAGGTAGCCTTCATTAAACAGACCACTGCTTGACCCTCAACACTGAGCCTTGTCTCGTCTTTGGGGGGATTTACTGTATGCTGCTAAGGACTGATTGCCAGGAGTGTAAGCCGCTTGGGAGCTTTTCCTGTTCGTCTGGTAGCAGCAATTTGTATGGTTCCTGTTCGTGTATTTGGAGTGCTACCTTATTCCCTTGTATGCCGTTCGGGAGTTTGGAGCATTCACTTGTATGCAGTTCGAGTGTTTGGACCATTCCCTTGTATGCAGTTCGAGTGTTTGGAGCATTCCCTTGTATGCCGTTCGGGAGTTTGGAGCATTCACTTGTATTCAGTTCGTGAGTTTTGGTGATTCTACAGTAGCTGTGCCTGTCTCTGAAAGGGGATTATCGTCTAAGCGGTTTTTTTCCCTTTTGTGCAAAACGGTCCGTTACAACTGGTGGCAGCGGTGGGACTGTTCCCACAGACTACAGGACAGCTACAGGCAACACCATTCCGTGGATTTACAATTTGAGGGCAACGCATGTCTGAGTACAGCGACCCTGACAGCAACAGAATGGAACCAGCAGTGTCATACGAGGAGGAGGACCTGGATGGCCAGGATGTATTAAGGAAAGGCATCTGGTACCAGACCCTGGATAATGTACAATACCAGCGGGGCGAGAGTCTCCCCAGTGAAGAGCAGCGGTTGCAGAAGCAAGTGGCCCTGCGGATGCCCTTCCTGGGAGAGCAGCCCCTGGATGAATGGGTGAAGGAATTGGAGCACCGGGTATGGCAGGAGATTTGGCTGGAAGATGCCTACCAGGCGCTCTGGTGGTATGGGGCACAGTACCTGCCCTGGACAGCCGAGCATGACAAGCCAGAGGGAGAGGAGTTTGATGGTCCTGGTTTGTTATGGGAGGCTTTTTCAGAGCCTGAATTTGGGAGCCCTACACAAGCCCGGTTCAGTGATCTCTTGGAGTGGAGGGAGAGCAGGTATGACTGGGACGACACTCACAACATTGAGCAAGACCTGGTCCACCTAGCAACCCTGGAGTGGGAACTGGAGCAGGACTACCGAGATCTCTTCCACTCCATTGAGAAGATTCAGCAGGACAGCAAGGTGACAGATCCAGTTCCAGACCCATTCAGCTGGGAAGACATTGTTGATATTTTCTGGGAAGAACCCCAGGTGGCCGGTAGAGATGGGACCGAGGTCTCTCCACCGGTCCTGCAGGAAATTGGGAGCCCAGTCTCCATTCCCCAGCGGCCGTGTGATTTATTGGGAATTGGGAGCCCAGTCTCCATTCCCCAGCGGCAGTGTGATATGCCGGGAATTGGGAGCCCAGTCTCCATTCCCCAGCGGCAGTGTAAAGTGCAGGGAGAGGAGAGCAGCGTCCTCCCTCCCCAGCGGCAGGCTGAGCTACAGGGGGCAGAGGTAGTTGTTCCTGCCCCCCAGCAGCAGAGTGATATGCCGGGAAGGCAGTGTAAAGTGCAGGGAGAGGAGAGCAGCGTCCTCCCTCCCCAGCGGCAGGCTGAGTTACAGGGGGCAGAGGTAGTTGTTCCTGCCCCCCAGCAGCAGCGTGATTTTTTGGGAATTGGGAGCCCAGTCTCCATTCCCCAGCAGCCAAGCGATGTGCCGGGAATTGGGAGCCCAGTCTCCATTCCCCAGCGGCAGTGTGATGTGCCGGGAATTGGGAGCCCAGTCTCCATTCCCCAGCGGCAGTGTTATTTGTTGGGAATTGGGAGCCCAGTCTCCAGTCCCCAGCGGCAGAGTATCCAGCAGGGAATAGAGAGCCCAGTCTCCCCTTCCCAGCAGCAGGACACTGTATTGGGAGCGGAGACAGTCGGTCTCCCTCCACAGAGGATGAAAGTATGTATGGGAGAGCTTGCTACCACCTCTCCCCAGCGGTGGATCATTAATGGGCAGGGAATAGAGAGCTCAGTCTCCTTTCCCCAGCGGCAGAGTGTTCTATCGGGAGAGGAGCCTGTTACCCCCTCTCCCCAGCGACAGCTTAGAGTATCCAAAGGGGAGACAGTCGGTCTCTCCCTCCAGCAGCAGAGCTGTGAAACCAAAGGGGAGACAGTCGGTCTCCAGCAGCAGGACTGTGTATCTAAAGGGGAGACAGTCTGTCTCCCCCTCCAACAACCAGGCTTCAACCAGGCTACCCTCCCAGTAGCGCTGGCAACAGGGCAGAGTGACGCTGGTCTCTGCCCACGCAGCACCCCACCAAGTCAGCGTACCCGTACCCAGCACAGCCGTGGTGAGGCACCTGGACATGGACAAGCTTCTCCTCTACCCAGGTGCAGTAACTATTTATTGTGGGTGGGCTGTGCTGTTGATTGTGTTTTGTGGGTGGGCTGCTGGACTAACAAGGGCACTGACCGGCAGGAGGTCAGATACCCTGTTAGTCTGTTTGGAAAAGGGGAGAGATGTGACGAGACCAATCTCGCCACATTGCATTGGAGAAGCCTGGTTGCTCGCCTGCTGCCTTTGGACTATGGCCCCCTGTTAAAATAAAAAAAATTTTACCTGCAGAAAAGCTTCATTCGTGCTTTTCTGCCTGGGGTTCGGTAGATTCAATCTACCGAACAACCGTACGAATGACTGGACCACCTGGGAGCTGGAGTATGCCAGCAATTAACCTCCCTGAAGCTGCGGTTAACCGCAGCTTAATTGACAAATGCTGGGTGGCCGCCATTCGTATCCCGAACACGAGGTCGCGGCCATTTTAAACATACGAATGCACAGCGGTGTTCGCCCCTATTTTCATGGAACTAAAATCGGACACAGTTTTGCGCGAACACCGCTGAAGCCGCCGACCTCCCTTCTTGTTCGGTGGAAGTGCACGAACGGCCCGGTGTTCGGTAGTTCTGTTTGAATAGGTTATACCCCAGATAGGAATCCCATGGAGCCCATTCGTATGAAACTGACTGTAAAGACTTTGGCTCCATGGCGATTAAACTGTATTCGTGTGGTCTGAGTGCCATTCACCTAATAATGTGCACTCAGACCTGAGCTATCTGGGGATATGTTACATGTCTGTGTTTTATGTAATAAATGTTACTTTATGTATTTTAAAGTATAATACTGGTTTTGTGTCCCCACATGTGTAATGGAGTTTTGCCTTTGTCTTGGGAGATAATTGAGTTACTTCTCAATTATCTCCCAGGGCAGAGGGGAGGAAGCCAGGATGCATTGTGGGAATATACTGTGACTGTGTGTCCTATTTGTCTACTTGTCTGTCCCTTGTCACAGTCTCCCATTTGGTACCCTAGGGGAGTGTCCACCAGGTGGGAGACCTGCATAAAAGCTGGGCAGGTAGCCTTCATTAAACAGACCACTGCTTGACCCTCAACACGGAGCCTTGTCTCGTCTTTGGGGGGATTTACTGTATGCTGCTAAGGACTGATTGCCAGGAGTGTAAGCCGCTTGGGAGCTTTTCCTGTTCGTCTGGTAGCAGCAATTCGTATGGTTCCTGTTCGTGTATTTGGAGTGCTACCTTATTCCCTTGTATGCCGTTCGGGAGTTTGGAGCATTCACTTGTATGCAGTTCGAGTGTTTGGACCATTCCCTTGTATGCAGTTCGAGTGTTTGGAGCATTCCCTTGTATGCCGTTCGGGAGTTTGGAGCATTCACTTGTATTCAGTTCGTGAGTTTTGGTGATTCTACAGTAGCTGTGCCTGTCTCTGAAAGGGGATTATCGTCTAAGCGGTTTTTTTCCCTTTTGTGCAAAACGGTCCGTTACAAATTTGTACCCAGCAGTCGTACAATGGGCACACGGACCTGCACATTTATCAAAGGATCTAATGAATGCTCTTGTACAAAAATACTACGAAGCACCCGGAATTACTACACTAACCAGTAACTACTGCAAGGCCTGTGTTATTTGTGCTAAATGCAATCCAGGAAAAACAATCAAAGTTCCTCCAAAACATCTGGTTAAACCCATGTATCCATTTCAAAGGATTCAAATCGACCACATCCAGATGCCAAAGAGTGGTCACTATGAATATGCACTAGTGATAGTGGACATGTTCTCAGGCTGGCCAGAAGCCTATCCAGTAGTCAACATTACCGCCAAGACAACAGCAAAACGTCTACTCACAGAAATTGTATGTAGATTTGGACTCCCAGAAGTTATTGAAAGCGACCAGGGCCCAGCTTTCACAGCATCAGTAACTAAAGAGATTTGGACTGCCCTAGGAGTGACCCTTGCTTTCCACACGCCTTATCACCCACAAAGCAGTGGCAAAGTGGAATGTATGAATAGTACCCAAAAGCTAGAATGTTAAAAATGTCACAAGAAACAAAGATGCCCTGGCCAGAAAGCTTGTCAATAGCTCTATTCAGTGTCAGACACACACCTAGAGGAAAACCCTCACTGTCCCCATATGAGATTCTATTTGGGACTGCACCTAGGCTAGGTTGCTATTTTCCCCAACAACTACAACTTCAAACTGATGTTTTAGTAGATTATGTAACTGAACTTGCAAATGCTTTAAACAAAATCCATGCCCAAGTTTTCTCTTCAATTCCAGATCCTGATTCTGATACGGGCAACCACAGTCTGCTCCCTGGTGATTGGGTCCTAGTCAAGAAATTTGTGCGGAAACACACCCTGGAACCAAGATTTGACGGACCATTCCAAGTTCTACTGATCACCTCCACCTCCGTCAAGTTGGCTGGGAAAAGCAACTGGATCCACGCCTCCCATTGCAAAAAGGTTCCTGTCCCAGAGGAAGCAGACTCCTCACAACCATGTACCTCTGGTACATCATCCCTTTGATTAGTTTCCTTGAGGCCCAACAAGTGGCCATTACCAAAGATGCTAGTGGGTACACATTCTGGTATAATTCATCATGCACCCGCGTAGCTACATTCACCTTTGATTACTGTGACATAGTAGATTGCCCATTTCCCAAGTCACAGATTCAAACCATTTACAAAGATATACCACACGCAAAGGACCCCTATGTTTGTGTAGTTGACAAGCAATGGGGACACAACTGTGACCATTGGGGGGCTGCAGGATGGAATACTGGGCCTGCCTGGGGTTACAAACCCAAAAGTGCCTTATCTAAAGTAGATGACCATGGTAGATCCCTCCTTCAAAGAATGACTTTAAGAAAGCCTGGAGGAGGTCTGCCCATGAAATTAATGTTAAACATTGAGCACCCTGGTCCAAAGGATGCTGACCAATATGTAATGGGAATGTATTGGAAAAGTGGTTCCTATAACAAATTAGGTCATTTCTATCTTAAAGATATGTGCCACTCTCCAGAGTGGCAAGGGGCTGTTCATATGGTCCTGAATCCACTGAAACCACATATCCAGTCTTTTAAGGACATGATGGCCATTGCTAACCCCACCTTCGAAGACACCATGGCCACTGAAACTGGTTACAATGATATCAATCTATGGTTAGAGTGGATGAAATATAATGCTAATAAACATAACAAAACCGCATGCTATGTGTGCGGTGGTGCTCGACCTCATCTTGGCACCGTTCCTCTAACTCTCCCTTTGGAGATAGGGAATTGCTTCCTCAGTCTTTTTGCCTACCGCTATAATTTCAACAGATCCCTCTGCGAAGCATGGACGGCAGAGTACCCCCTCTTAATTGGCAATGTCAAACCCCCAGATGGAATCACGATTTACAAGGGTAATTACACTTGTTATGCTATCTATGACGGGATTGGTAAATTCATGGGTAACTTTTCCAATGGCTATTGTGCCACCTACAGAACTGTTCCTATACGCCTGTTGCAACACCATACCAGGTCATTGGGGGATATTTACTGGTTATGTGGGGATCTACAGTTAAGATCTAGGCTGGAAACTGAGTGGTGGGGTGAGTGTACCCTTGCCAAAGTTATCATGCCCATTCATATTATTTCTGATAATCATCATGACACATACGACCCTCTACATACACCAGCCAGAGTGAAGCGCGAAACCCCAGTAAAAGGCAGTTTTGACCCCCACATTTACATAGATGCCGTTGGGGTACCTAGGGGGGTGCCTAATGAATTTAAAGCTAGAGATGAAGTCGCTGTAGGTTTTGAATCACTTTTTACCATAGTCACTGCCAACAAAAACCTTAATTGGATTAACTACATTTACTACAACCAACAGCGTTTCGTCAACTACACCAGGGATGCCCTCCAGGGCCTGGCCGAGCAGTTGCAGGCCACATCCCAGATGACCTTCCAGAAAAGAATGGCCTTAGACATGATTCTAGCTGAAAAGGGGGGTGTATGTAAAATACTACCTGACACCATGACTTGTTGCACTTATATCCCAGAAAACACAGGTCCAAATGGTAAAGTCACTATGGCCATAGCGAAGTTAGAGAAACTCTCAGAAGAGTTGAAGATTAATTCAGGGGTAACAGATCCCTGGGAAAGGTGGTTTGGTTGGATGTCAGGTTGGCAGAAAGCTTTAGTCCATATTGGTATGGCTCTACTAATTTTCCTTTTTGTTCTCGCTCTTCTCGTTTGTTGTGTCCTCCCATGCCTTAGAAAATTCTTACAGAAGACTACAGACCAAGCGACACTAACTTTCACTCATCTGACAATCGATGATCAAGATCTCACCTCACCCTGTATTCCGCTACAAACTCTCCCTTATACTGATAAAGTGCAGATGTTCTAGGAAGGGAACCAGCGCAGGGACAGCGTCCGTCTGTATGGGTTAGTCTGTTGTGGGAGATGTGGTAGACTAGCCGCTGCGGGTTACCCACGGAGTGAAGTGTTCGAGGGCCGTACTGACAGATGAGCTGCAGCCTGTTAGGGTCAGATAGGGGTAGACATGCACTTTGCAATAACACCAAGCTAGCGACCATAGGGTTTCTGTGTCTTTGGGCTAACAAGTCTTCTGGTATTAACAAATAAAGTTTATCTTTTAGTAACTAACATTTTAAGGGAGGACTGTTGTAGAATTATAGAATTCTTGAAATTATCTAAGCTAATACTTTGGCAGGAAGAAATGTGCGTCAGCAGAACAATGAGTTTCTGTTGAATGACATATTGTAGCAATTGAGCCACATGTTGGTCTTAATAAAGTACGTGTCAGCTGAATAGTAAAATGTGTATTTACTAAAAGAACCTTGAAACTAACAATACCAACTACTCAAAATGGCTGCCAAAGCACCCCTCCCATCGAGTGAACACCTCGTGCTTGTGTCCACTCCCGTGTCAAGGATGACACCACCTCTTGATGGGAGGGCATCTAACTAACCACTTAACACCTGAACCAATTAATAATGTTTATTTGTTGTTATCTTGAATTCTTCAGTGATGTAAAAATGCCTTTATAAGGGTCTGCGCACCCATTTTCTGTTAGAAGCCATTAAACTTTTCCAAAGTTCTTTCATTAACCTGAACCCTGTGTCTCAGTGTGAATTTACTTCTGCGTGCACGCAACTTTATTATCTTTAATTTGGACAGGAACAGATAGTCATTCAAACTTATTGGTTTGCAGAAAATAATCTACTACAATACCAATCTTCCACCTGTTTTCCAGAATCACCCGATTATAAGCTACAAAGGGAATAGGAATTTGCAAGATGTACTAGTTCATAGTGATCCCACTCAATGCTATAGAAAACCAACATAGAACAAAATTGAAAGGAATTTTCAAATGCATTGAATGTGTCACCTGCAGTCATATGCCTATGGGCTCGACTTTCTCACATCCTCATAGTGGCAAGCGTATTCCAATCAAACATCATATTACTTGTACCACAGAGCACGTCATATATATGATAACATGCCTTTGTGGCTTATCATATATTGGAAAAACTGATCTTACTTTAAAAGAATGTATCAGAGAGCATGACGGCGTTTCGGGTTTAACGCACAGAAAAACTGGTTGCCAAACATTTTCTGGCAGCCCAACACCATTTGCCTACTCTTTGTTTTATTTCCATTGATCATGTCCCCTCACTTACCCCGTGGTTGCGACAAATCTAAAATCCTCTTACAGCGGTAAGCACACTGGATCCATATTTTGGATACAGTTGCCTCCATAGGTCATAATGAAGTGTTATTTACTCTATGTTTTTGTGATTAACATTTGCCTTTTTTCATATATTACATGACATGTATCTGTATAGAAAAAAAAATTTTTGCACGATTTGTCATTTATTCTGGATATTTTCTCTTTCTTTTCCATATACAATATTATTGAAATATATGTTAACTAATATATTCATACATTGCTTTTTCAGATTTTTGGTTGTTTGCATAGTCTTAGAGATTGCTGTTACTTAGTTATTTGTACAGTAGGTCCCCTCCCCCCTCATTATCTTTATGGCCCCCACCCGCCGCCTAGGGGTGGGGGCCGGGGGGGGGAGGACAGTAGGTCTCCCCCCCTCATTATCTTTATGGCCCCCACCCGCCACCCAGGGGTGGGGGCCGGGGGGCAGTAGGTCCCCCCCTCATTATCAATATGGTCCCCCCCTTATTTTTCATTTTAGGGCCCCCACCCACCGCTCAGGGGTGGGGGCCGGGGGGGACAATAGGGCCCCCACCCAGCACTCAGGGGTGGTGGCCGGGGGGGACAATAGGTCCCCCCCTTATTTTTCATTTTAGGGCCCCCACCCACCGCTCAGGGGTGGGAGCCGGGGGGGACAATAGGGCCCCCACCCACCGCTCAGGGGTGGGGGCCGGGGGGGACAATAGGTCCCCCCCTTATTTTTCATTTTAGGGCCCCCACCCACCGCTCAGGGGTGGGGGCCGGGGGGGGACAATAGTTCGCGAACCGAAAAAATTCACGTTCGCGACATCACTACTGATTGGTAAGTTAAGTTTGTATTGGAAATATCTTTGTATGATTTTACACATTCTGTGATCTTGAAAAAGACCTGAGAGGGTCGAAAAGTCGATTATTTTGCTGAATGTAATTACATTACACGAAATCAAATTTTTTTCACTTTAAGTCCTGTGAGTGCATCCTTGATTATTATTTTTTTATATATTGGACGTGGATAGCACCCAGGCAAGTATATTAAATATTTTTATATAAATAAATAAAACCAAAAGGCTGCACTCACCTGAACATACACACATTATAGGGTGCTGCTGGGCCAATTCATACAACATACAAGAATCAAGCACACTCACTCATTCACTAAACAACAATTTCAAGTCTCACAGAATGTAATAGGTTTATTTAGAAACACCTCAACAAGGCAAAAAATAATGGGGATTTGGTTACAGTATATGATCGTACATTGCATAAGCCTGCGACCACTTCAATGTACCCCATCTTTGGCAGGTCCTACTCTAGTAGCCTAATGCTCCCTGGCTTTTCATCCCTCCCTGTCACAGTTTCCTCATTCAATGTTCCTATTTAACCTTGACCAGCAGAGAGTCCCAGGAGAAAGCATAAAAAGAAGGAATTACAAGAATGCATTAGGATGTTAGAGTAGGACCTGCCAAGAATTGGGTACATTGACATTGTGGCAGCCTTTTGCAATATATGATCATATCTTAAACCCCATAATTTTTTGCCTAGGAGTAGTGTTTTTAAATAAAACTATTACATTTTGTGAGACTTGAAATTGCTGTTCAGCGAATGAATGAGTGAGCTGGATCTTGTATGTTATTTGTGTACGGGATTATGAAAGGGGGCATATACTTAAAGTGAGTGAAGTTTTGATAAAACAAGAGTCGGTTGAGGTGTGCCAAAATTGACGAGAGGTTAGGCCTGTAAAAAAGAGGGCCCACCTGGATAGATTGATATGAAAAGAGGGTGTGGTGGGAGAGGAATTTCCGGAATCGACGAAGACAGGTAAGCAAGTTGTTTACTGGGGTTATATAGGCCTTAAATCCCTCCCACAACTTCAGGCATACGCCTTCTATATACTTATATGTGTATATGTATGTGTGTGTGTATATATATATATTTATATATATATATACACACATATACATACATATATATATATATAGTTCGTAACAGAGGAAATTAGTATCTTGTAATACCCAGGGCATACCTAGAGCATTTAGCACCCGGGGCGGGTCCTCGTTTTGGCACCCCCCAACCCACCCATGCACTTTAAAATGTAAAAAAACACCCACACATTTTTTTAATGTATGTAGAATTGAGCAGTGTTTGCATGTTTCAATGTAAGCATGTTTTTGTATGGAGTAAGTGTGAGTGAATGTAGGAATGTAGGGGTGTGTTTGTATGTAGTGTTGGTATTGTAATGCAGGCATGCATTTGTGTGTAGTGTTGGCGAGATGCAGTGGTGTGGTTCTATATAATGGTGATGTTTTAATACAGAGGTGTATATTTATATATACAGTGTTGTTTTTATTGCTGACTATGTCTTACTTAGAAAACAGAGAATACACAATCAAAGATATAGATCATATGTTTTCTGAGAATATTGAAATTGAAAATGAGATAGATAATAACAATTCTGATACCTGTAAAAATTAGTTAGAAAAAACACTCATTCGAGAAATAAAAATCATATGGGAAGTGGCCACTCTCAAAAAAATATGTAAATGAACAAATTACCCCTAGGGGACTTAGGTTTGAAAAAGACCCCACGTTTTATTACAGGATGGAATAAACTTTGAGAGGGCTTTGCCTTCAGTATGATGGGCTATATAGTCTCCAGGAGAGAAGACACTTTGATTAAATTAGATGAAGAAATCTCCACATGGAGACAAAAACTCAGTGACACCACCAATCCTGAAACTTTCAATCAAATAATAGTAGAAAAAGTAGAAAGAGATATGATAGCCATCAAAAAAAGAAATATATAAGAGATACTTATGACTATAAAACTGGTAACATCAGATTCCCAAATAAAAAGGCTTGCTAATCCAGCCAAACAGAATTGGAACAGAAGAAATGAAAGAACCAATACGAAAATTTCAAAGTAATTCTCAATATATAAAGGCATCTGGAAAAATACCTCCTAGGAATTCTCTGAATAGACCCCAATTTATTGAAGAATATAGACAACGAAGAACATCTTTTAGGAGAAATGATTCCCCTTCTAGAACAAACCCTACACATCTCCGCCAAAATTGGAGATATAGTGATGCAGTAAAATATTCCCCCCATATAGAGACATCACGGAAAAGATATGACACCAGAGAAACTACAAGGAAGAGTTACCCTGTATCAGGACAAGTACAAAGAACTAATCAAGCACCCCGGAAAAGTACATCTACTTATGAAACAACCATCACAGAAGCTTATTGTGAAGAATCCCCCTCCATTCATTCGATACTTTCCCTCCCTGCTACTTTATCCATGGATTTATTACTGTGACGAAGTGCCCTTCGCCACTTGTGCCTGGAGAGGACTGCTTGCCCGCCTCTTGCCCTGTGACTATGGACCCTGAGAGATTTCGCCCGTTCAATTCAGTATGATAGGAGTTATGTATTTTTGTATCCTTTTGTGTTTTACTGGGAACATGTGCTCAATGGAGTTTGCCTCTATCCCTGGATAATTGAATTATTTTCCCCATTGTCTCCAGGATTGAGGGCTCTGTAAAACCGGTTTGGGCCAGATAGCCATGCTGCCAGCCAGGCCCCAAAAGATACTTTACTAACTTCTGAACCCATGGTCTGATTCATGCCATTTTTGTGATATGTTTTTCCCTGAATGGATTGATTGTGAATATATAATTTTTATGTGAATGTGATGTATATTTTAGAAGTTATGAATATGCTGTAAAAACTGTATTTTTCCTACCTGTGATAATTGCATATTCTATTGTATAAGATAATTGAATCACAGGCAGAGGGGAGGATTTTGTGTGGGCTTTAACCTCTGTTTTATTGGCTACTGTAGATAACGTGTGTGTCCCTCCCCTGCATGGGAGCAGGGCATAAAAGAAACTGTAGCTTGAATACCTGTTGTTGTTACTTCCAGTAAAGTCTTGTTCCAGCATTAAGCCTTGGCTCATGTTTGGGGGATTGGAAAACTACACTCTGGGGATTGCTATAATCACTTACTCCCCAGAGTAAACTCTTGCAATAGCTTGATTTGTTCCTGCTACGCTCTCTGGATTTAGGAGAGGTTCACGGCGAGACCCCGGCGCAGCTGTATTGCTGGAAGTGGGGTCTGCAGTGCTGATGGTGTCGGTTGGAGTGCTTGGAGTCCTCAGCAAGCACTAGGCGCATCGATTGGTGGAGGTACTCAGTCGGAGTGCCAGCGTTCCATCACAACTGGTGGCAGCGGTGGGATGGCGTCCTAGTGCGAGGAGAAGTAGCGCAGAGGCACCGGTAATGTTTGGAATTACAATTTGAGGGCAACGCTAGTATTCGTACAGCGCCCCTGTTCACAGCAAACATGACCTTTGAGGGCGACGCTTATAGAGAGGAGATGAAGAGGCGGTTATCCAGATATGGCTCGAATTCTTCGACAGAGATGATTCTGGCAACTATGCTCGAATTGGCTGTGGAGAATCGAGCGGCATGGGAATGCGAGTGCCGATTGCGGAGATTGGGGCTGTTGCCAATTGGTCTTTCTTCCCAGCGGCAGACAGCATCCCAGGTAGAGGAGATTGTCAGTTCCTCGTCCCTGCAGCAACCATCATCACTGGGAGTTGAGACAGTCACTCTGACTCCCCAGTGGCAGTGTGTTGTCAAGGGAGAGGAGACGACTGGTCTCTCTCCCCAGCGGTGGCCTGAGTTCCAGGAGGAGGTGATGGTAGATCCCTCTCCCGTACAGCAACCAGCGTCCTGGGGAGGGGAGGCAACCGGGCAGCCGGAGGTGGGTGACCTCATAGACTTGTCCTGGGGACACATACAGATGGCAGGCAGGGCCAGATTAAGAGCCCAGTGGGCCTGGTGCTGACAATTATGACGGGCCTAATTACAGAATCATATCGACCAAAAACAGTAAAACTCTCCCAAGCATCATGTATCTGATGGAGATGGTGCTGGAGAGAAAGAAAACAGCAGCTATAAGAAAACACATACCCTAGGCTAATCTCTCACTAATTTATGTTTTCATCTTTCAAGTAAATCCATAACCCCTAACAGTAGTGTCCAGTCAAGTAGGAAGTCAATAGGCATGGTAAAAGGGTGTGCCACTGACACAAATCACATAACCTGCCAAAAGGGGCGAACATGCCCAAAAAGAGGACATGTCTGCTCAAAGAATTAGAAGACCAGCCTGGCATGAATGCATGTCAGGCTGCCTGCCAATCATGCAGCTGGCCAACTAAGGGCATACTATGCAGACAGCACCCTGAGCTTGGCATAAATGCATCTAATGATGCGCTCACTCAACGCTTTCTAAGGACTGTCCCCTAGCACTCGCTGGTCCACTTGTCTCCTTACCTTCTTACTAGCAGGCAGAAGCTCCTGGTATATGGTCCGGGACAGAGAAAAGCTGTATGTAGTGAGTGTAGAAGAAAGGGAACATGCCACCGTGTTAAAGAGACCAAAGTCAGCATTACCACAAGCATGAATTCATGACCCTATAGTGTTAACACCACCATCTAGCCCCCCTGGGCCCCTCATGCCTCCATAAATATAGCAAAATCCTACTATATTCAAGCCTGAAGCTGTAACTCTGCATGTTGTTAGACTCATAAAAACAAGCAGTCTGCTGACATCATTAGAAGTGGTAGCCTGATCCAATCACAGTGCTTCCCCATAGGATTGGCTGAGACTGACAAAGAGGCAGATCAGGGTCAGAGCCAGCATGATTCAAACACAGCCCTGGCCAATCAGCATCTCCTTATATAGATTAATTTAATGAATCTCTATGAGGAAAATTCAGTGTCTGCATGCAGAGGGAGGAGACACTGAATGTTTGAATGCATTGTAGGCAGCCATGACCCAGGAAGGATCTCTAACAGTCATCTAAGGAGTGGCCAGTGAAGTTATCACAAGGCTGTAATGTAAACACTGCATTTTCTCTGAAAAGACAGTGTTTACAGCAAAAAGCCTGAAGGTAATGATTCTACTCACCAGAACAAATGCAATAAGCTGTAGCTGTTCTGGTGACTATAGTGTCCCTTTAACTATATTCATTGTCAGCCAGTCCACACAAGTTTACATCCCTCTTAAGTTTCCATACGTGAAAAGTATGTTAGGGTTGCCACCTTTCTTGGAAAAACATACCGGCCTTACTAATTTGCATAATTAAATATGTATGGGTGACATCACATGTTGTAAATCACAAGGAGTGACATAAGAGAAAATGTTGTAAAATCACCAAAAAACTACTTAGTTTGATTCTGCTGTATAGATGGATTCCTCCCAGTGCCCCCATGTCTCCCAGTGCCCTCATGACTCAGTGCCCCATGTGTCGATTACTCCAGGTCTGTGTTCCTATGTATCAGTGTCTCAGTGACCCATGTCTCCCAGTGTCCCTAAGTGTCGTGTCCCCAGTGATCTTATGTATCAGTGTCTCAATGCCCCATGTCTCCCTGTGTCCCCATGTATCCCAGGGTCCCCATGTCACTAGGACACTAGGAAGACGGGGAGACCTGGGGACACGGGGAGACCTAGGGACACGGAGACACCAGTGACACTGGGAGACTAGGGGACTCTGGCTGGGACACATGGGGACAATGGGAAAATAGGGGACACTTGAAGACATGGGGACACAGACACCAGGGACAAAGATACTTGAGACACTGGCTGGGGGACATGGGGACATTGAGACATGGGGGCACTGGGAGACATGGGGACACTGAGACACCAGGGCCACAGACACTAGGGACACTAGCTTGGGGACATTGTGACACTTGAGGCACTGAGAGACATGGAGGCACTAGGAGACATGGGGACAGTGAGACACTGGCAGACTGGGGGCACTGGGAGACTAGGGGTCACTGGAAGACTAGGGGTCACTGGGAGACTAGAGGCACTGAGACACCAGGGACAATGGCTGGGAGACATGTGTCTGTGTCATAATGTCTCCCAATGTCCCTTAGTGTCTCAGTGTATGTCTCCTTGCAGCCTTTCCCCCATCCCTTACTTCCCTGAGCTGTAGGCTGTCTCTGCAGGGTGGGAGTTGCTGTCTGGACTCTCTGTAGCTGCTCCCCTGTGGCTCAGTGAGTATAGATAGGCAGGGAGGGATATGCTGGAACTTCCTATCCCTGCCTGTCTCCACATACAGCGACCCCTACTGGCCAGTGCTGGTATTGCATAGTAATTTCCATTTATACTGAGAAGAATACCAGCATTTGTATTGCCAGTATCACTGCAATATTGGCACCAGCCAGGCAGCCTCAAATACTGGCTGAGCCAATAAAATAAAAGCCAGGTGGAATCCCTAAGAGTAGTGTGTGAAAAAAAAAATGTAAAAAAAAAAAAAAAATTTTTTTTTTTTTAAATCAATGGGCCTATTCCATGGGCCTGGGCCTGGAGCTGCAGCTCCATCAGCCCCTATGTTAATCCGGCCCTGATGGCAGGTGGCAATGGGACCGAGGTCTCTCCACCGGTCCTAGAGGGATGCTGGGTACCCGGCCCAGATCCCCATCGGCAGTGCATCTCACAGGGAGAGGAGACAACCGGTCTCTCTTCCCAGCGGCAGCCTGAGTTCCAGGAGGAGGGGATGGCAGATCCCTCCACCCTACAGCAACCAGCGTCCTGGGGAGGGGAGGCAACTGGCCTCCCTCTCCTCCACCAACCAGAGGTACCTGAGATAGTGTCCTGGGGACGCACACAGATGGCAGGTGGAGATGGGATCGAGGTCTCTCCACCGGCCCTACAGGGATGCTGGATACCCGGCCTAGATCCCCAGCGGCAGTACATCTCCCAGGGAGAGGAGACACCCCGTCTCTCTTCCCAGCGGCGTCCTGAGTTCCAGGAGAAGGGGATGGCAGATACCTCCACCTTACAGCAACCAGCGTCCTTGGGAGTGGGGGCAGCCGGGCCCCCTCTCCCACTGCAGCAGGAGATACCGGGTGAGGGGGAAAACAACCCTAACTAGACTGGCGCAGATGGGACTGCGGTCTCTGTGCCAGTACTACAGGGATGCGGGATGGGCGGTCCACATCCCCAACCAACCCCGCAGGGATGCCAGGAGGAGGAGGTAAGCAAAACTTCCCCTCCCCAGCTACATCCCAACTGGGTCCTAGGGGCAGTGGATGAGCCTACGATACCCACTGACCCCCTTCCAGCAGCAGAGCTGGCATCTGGACAGAGCGCTGTTAGCCTCAGCCCCCCTTTTTCCCCGGGTCCAGAGCCTTGCTTACCTCGGGATACCCCAGCGGAAGAGCTGGCAGCAGGGCAGAGCACCGCTGGCCTCTGCCCCCCTAGCAGCAGCAGCAGTTTGCCTAGCTGCACCGGGGAGATCTTGAACCTACAGGCCAGTACTGGTTATCGTGGGGGGGCCACTCTGCTAATTTTTATTTGTGGGTGGGCTGCCTGACTAACCGGGGTACTGACAGACGGAAGGTCAGGGACCTGCACGCCTGGAGAGGACTACTCGCCAGCCTCTTGCCTTGGGATTATGGACCTGGGGAGGACTGGCCCTTTGAATGCTGTATGTGGGCTGGCCCGCCAAACAGACTTATTCTGGGACTAATGACTGGCAGCCCCGTTAGCCCCACTGGACCCGGAAAGGTCCAGTCATGTCTGCCGGAGCAGGGAGTAAAATGAATATGCTGTAAAAACTGTATTTTTCCTACCTGTGATAATTGCATATTCTATTGTATAAGATAATTGAATCACAGGCAGAGGGGAGGATTTTGTGTGGGCTGTAACCTCTGTTTTATTGGCTACTGTAGATAACGTGTGTGTCCCTCCCCTGCATGGGAGCAGGGTATAAAAGAAACTGTAGTTTGATCACCTGTTGTTGTTATTTCCAGTAGTCTTGTTCCAGCATTAAGCCTTGGCTCATGTTTGGGGGATTGGAAAACTACACTCTGGGGATTGCTATAATCACTTACTCCCCAGCGTAAACTCTTGCAATAGCTTGATTTGTTCCTGCTACGCTCTCTGGATTTAGGAGAGGTTCACCCACTGGCAGCTGGATCCTGGTCGTGGATACAGGGTGGGTGGAGACGGCGAGACCCCGGCGCAGCTGTATCGCTGGAAGTGGGGTCTGCAGTGCTGATGGTGTCGGTTGGAGTGCTTGGAGTCCTCAGCGAGCACTAGTCACTAGTCACTAGGCGCATCGATTGGCGGAGGTACTCAGTCGGAGTGCCAGCGTTCCGTCACACTTATATAATAAGACAATCAGAAAGGGAGAGTAGAATGGAAAATAGGAATAGAGATCAAACATCTATAACCCCTAATAGAGAACTGAGGAATTCTGAGGATCATCGATCTTTTTTCCGGAAGGGACCTATAACAGAGAGATTGAAAAGACAAGAAAAACACAAGTCATGGGAATACCCGGGAAAATGCCAAAGATCCAGAGAACAAGAGAAGAAGAGGAAGAAATAGGCAACAGAGAAAAGAAGGGGAAGAGATAGATTTAAATGGAATTTTCAACCTTACAGACCATACACTCAGCAAAGAGGAAACAACAATCCTCAAAAAAGGTCTAAAATTTGCACCTACAGCTGAATTCAATAAATTTAACTTTTTTATTGATATGAATAAATTCATGAGGAGTTTATGTCTCAAAAAGGTTTTTTATGATAAAAAAAGAACCAATAAATAGGGAAATACAAACCCCATACATACAAACCACATTAAAAGAAAAATCTTATTTTTTCCCGAAACACATGGTCTCTGATGAGATGAGATGAGATCTTTTGAGACCATGGTTATGGGAGAAATTAACAATATCAAAAAACTGAATAAATTCCAATTTAATATGACTAGACAAGAAAAAAAAACACTTTAAAACAACTACAAAAGAATAAAGACTTAATAATCAAGCCAGCGGACAAAGGGGGTGGTGTTGTTATACTTCCTAAAGTTAAATACTTGGAAGAATCCGAAAGGATCCTTTCAGACACTACGACCTATCAGAAACTCCCTTCCAAACCTACTAATAAAGTTAAGAACTTTTTTGAAAAATGTATACAAAAAGGGTTGGAAAAAGCAATTTTAACAGAAAAGGAGAGTAAATATTTACAGGTTATACACCCAAAGATCCCAGTATTCTATTACTTACCAAAAGTACCCAAAAACATATCTAATCCCCCAGGCCGCCCTATGATATCCGGAATAGACTCTATATCTTCTAGGGTCTATAGATGTTTTACTTCAGCCCCTAGTCATAAAGAACCCTTCACATCTTAAAGATACTATTCAGATCCTACAAGTGTTAGACTCTATCCAATGGGATACCACTTACCACCTAGTTACTAGCGATGTTACGTCTCTATACACCATTATTCCTCATGATGTAGGTATTAAAGCAGTCCAACATTTTTTAATTCAAGCAGAATTCAGAAAAGAACAAATTGAATTTATTTTAGAAGTAATTCACCTTATTTTAACGAATAATTTTTTGGGGTTTAACAATTCTTTTTATCTACAAATCAAGGGTACGGCGATGGGCACCAAATTCACACCCAGTTACGGCAATTTGTTTATGGCATACTGGGAAGAACATTTCGTATTTTCACCTCATCCCTGGGTGTCGAATTTGGTGTCCTACCACCGTTACATTGATGATATTTTCTTTGTCTGGAATGGTTCTCCCCATCTTTTAGATATGTTTTCATCTTTTTGAAATGATAATGAGTGGGTCATTATCCTCACGACCATCCATAGCCCTACAGATCTTCACTTCTTGGACCTACATATTTTTATCCAGAATCAACAGATACAAACAATAATTTTTTTTAAAGCTGTAGATGCAAATGGATATATTGAAAGGAATAGTTGCCATCATAAACCATGGCTCCAAAATGCCCCAAAAGGCCAGTTTATGAGAATTAGACGCAACTGTACTAAAGACGAAAACTATATTCAGCAAGCTACAAAAATCAAGGAACAGTTCCAAGAGAAAGGATATGAGGAAGATAATTTAATTATAACTATGGAAAAGACGAAGAATATGCTACGGAAAGAATTACTTACGTATAAATCCAAAAAGATTCTACCTAAATACCCCAATAAAATACCACTAATATGTAATTATAATGGGAATAATAAAAAAATTTATAAAATTATAAAAAATTATTGGCATATGCTACAGAACGATCCAGTCCTAAAAAAACATTCTCCCAGCACAACCCCAAATTATATATAGAGGGGCAAAGAATCTAAAACAAATTCTCGTTAAAAGTAGTGAAAGCCCAACAAAAAATAAAAAAAAATTAAGTTTAGAGAGCAGATATTATGGTTGAGGAAGCTGTCAAGCATGCAAATCCACTAAGAGTAAAAAAGACATCTTACTAATCTTCGAGAATTTATTAATAAAGATTTTAACATTAGAGACAAATTAACTTGTTTTTCAAAAGGTGTCATTTATGTACTAAAATGCCCTTGTAACCTACTTTATGTAGGTAGGACTATTAGATGTCTTCACACCAGGATCTCTGAGCATGTATGAAATATTAAAAAGGGTTTGGAGACCCATAGTGTCTCCAACCATTTTAAAATCCACCATGACCAAAATCCAGACCATTTGTTTTTTTGCCCCCTTAAAATGGTCAAACATGACTGGAGAGGGGGAGATTACTTAAAAATATAGGATTAAAAGAGATTAAATTTATTCATAATCTAAACACACTCATCCCACATGGTCTGAATTCTGATTTTGAAACTTGCCATTTTTTTTAACTGTTTATCTAATTATTAACATATTTTTAACCAAAGATTTTTCTAAATATAAATATTAAGTATATTTATTTAAAGATTGGATAATATAGCACAGCTTTGTAGAGACACCACTTTATTTGAAGATACTATGCTATGGGAGCACAATTAATAGCACTTTAATTAAAACCTTTGCACATTGTATCCACTTACTAACACAAGTTATGCACATGCACTTTCTAATTATTGTTTTATGCAAATTTTTTATGTCAAAATGTACTTTTAACTACACGATTATATATGTATTTAATGGACTTTTCATAAACTCCGAAGTGGAACGCACACGTCATACGTTGTGCGTTCCAACCGGACCGACGTCACGCCCACGTGATACCCGCAACCCGGAAGTGACATGTCATGACGCCGGAACTACACGCACCATGCGTTCCACAGATGGAAACCGGAAATCACACACAGACATAAAAAGATGCAGAGGAGGTGGACACATTCACTGCCGACTGAGGAAGCCCCTGGTACGGGGTAAAATGCGTTTCGGATTCTAGAGACACTCCCATATTGGATCTCTCACTATATTGTGGAGTATTTTTTCTCCACTCTTGTTTTATCTTTTATTTTATTGGATTAATAAACACTTTATATAGTAAGTAAGTGTTTTCAGTCATCTTTTCCACACCAGACCTACCACCAGAGGATCCTAAGAAGGAGAGGGTCATCCTATGTAATGGTCCCAGTGCTGTTCCCATGAGAGCCATATGTTTATATTTGGCTCCTGGTTTGTGAGTACCAGATCTCTTTTACATCTTCTTGTATATATATTTACTGACAATACTACACTATATTGTCCTATATCTCTTGTAGATATCTCTAGGAGTGTGATCCACCTACTGTATGTATTGCATTTGTAATGTTTTGGAGTGGTATAAGGGGTTTCCCACTCAGGTGATACATCACACTCACATCTCCTTCACTGTGTATATTATGTACACACTTGTGTGAAGTGTTGGCCAGATGTTGAGATGTATGCAGATATATACAAACACTGACACGCATGCAGATACAGACACACAGTCACAAACAGATACAGAGATACACATATACACACATGTAGCTACACAGACATCTTACCTGTTGGTTAGTCTCAAGTCCTTTCCTTCAAGATGGCTGGGATGTTGCAGGCCTACCTGACTTCACATGGATCTCATTCCCTGGCAGAGTTGATGGCCGGTCTTTCCCGGGAGCCTTCCCAAGAGTCCTTCTCTGGCCAGTGGCAGGAGGCCAAGGCGTTCCAGGCCTCCTACTCGCCTTTCCCCAAGTCCGGTTCGATGAGGCAGTGGCATGGAGGTCGGGAAGAGCAGGCGGCCCTGGAGCATAGTGCGGTGAGCGGCGGATCCGGGGCTTCCAGGAGGCGGCCGTGGACGGAGAGTACGGCGGTGAGTCAGGCCCAAGATGGTGGAGTGCGGCAAGAGCGCTCTCTGAGTCCAACTTCTCTTCCCGTCCAGGAGGTGATGACGGAGCGAGGTTGTACATCTGGGCGGAGCTTGGAGGTGCCGGATGTCACGCGGAGCGCATACATGACAGACGCACATCGCAGAGTGTGGACGCCATCTTGGAACCCGGAAGTGGATGGAAATCCGGTGCCAGAGCCCCAGGTGACCTGGGAAGGGGCTAAAGATTGCGGCCGGAGGTCGGGACAGCCCTGGAGCATGTCGGAGGCAGATACCCAGCTGCAGGACGAGCCAGAAGCAGGATGGAGTCTGGGATTGCCTGCCAGGAGTCCAGCACCCTGGAGATCCAGCAGCCGGTGGGCCGGGAGGCTTCCTGAAGACTCGGACTCAGGATCACAGGAGGAGGTGGAGTACCAGGACCGGATGGCGGTTCATGGTGCTTGCTCTATCGAGCAGGCTACCATGGCAGCTCCAGTAAGCGATGAGTTGGCCTGTGCTAGCGCTTGGGCTCCCTAGGACAGGATCAGGCTGCACAAGGGAAATTGCTGCGCTTGCTGAGGGCAGTAGTGGACAGGTTGCCAGGGACCGCTGTGCCTACACCAGGCGGAGGATGCACAGCCCTCTCCCTGTCTGGATGTGAATTGTCTCCTTTGGGCATGCATCACAGTGGAGACTCGGGATAAGATCCTCAAAGGAGAGTTTGTTGACTTCCAGTCACTATTTTCCCCGGAGAAGGATTCTGTGGATCGGCCGCGTTGCGGTGATCCACATGATCCTGAGAAGGGTAAACAAATCCCATGTATGTTTGGGAATTGGTTACAGGGATTCATGTTTTTTTCTAGTATCCTGGATAGGGCGCCGGCGTTGTTCGGGTATCTGGACCTGATTTGTGGTGCGTATAAAGTGTATGGGGGTCAGAGCTGGTTCAGATATGACCAGCAGTTCTGTCAAAAGATGGCGGCGTGTCCTGGATTGGACTTTAGCACTCAGGACAGCAGCCTGTGGCTATTGCTCATGACCCTGAGTCGTCCCGCATTCTTTCCAGGGGTAGCAGGCACCGGACCACTCTCTGGTGCGCAAGCTGGCCAGAAGAAAGGAGTGTGCTGGCTCTTTAATGAGAGCCACTACAGGTGGTACTCCTGCAGGTTTAAACATGAGCGCTCGCATTGCGGAGGGGCTCACCCCACCATGCGATGCTTTAAGAAGGAAAAGCAGACATTGCCCAAGGCGGGGTCTCGCGGGGATGATACCAAAGGGGAGGACCCAAGTGAGTGTGGCAAGGATGTTGCCATGGCTTGAGGTCTATCCTAAATGCTGCGACACCGCAGTGTTGGAGGAAGGGCTTTCAGTCTGGTTCTGGATCCCCTTTGTCTTTTCAGCAGAGCCGCCTTTGGCGGACAATCTTCGGTTGGTTCGGGGTGCTAAGTTGGATAAGGAGTTATAGTTAGGGCTCATGGCTGGGCCATTGCCTTTTCCCCCGTTTCCTAACTTGGGGTTGGTGCCTAAAAAGGAGCCTGTCTCCTTTCGGATGATTCATCACCTGTCCTACCCGGCTGGGAGTTCAGTGAATGATGACATTGATAAGGAATTCAGCAGGGTGCGTTATTCTTCGTTTGATCGAGCATTGTCGCTGGTTAGGAGAGCGGGAGTGGGGGCACTCCTGGCAAAATCCGACTTTTGGAGTGGGTCATGGTGCAGTTTTCGGGTATTGATTCGGTAACGGTATCTCGATGACTTCCTGTTTGTTAGTCCTCGGGAGAGTGACGGGTGTGCCCAGTTGACTTGTTGAAATTGGCTTGGATGGTTCAGTTGCACACTATGCAGGTGTTGCTGGGTCATCTGGCCTTTGCTTGGAGGGTTTTGCCTACGGGTCGGGCCTTTTGTCTGCGTTTGTCCTTGTCGACGGTTGATATAAAGGAGGCGCACCACTATATTCAGGTGACGGCCAAGCTGCGGGCCGCCCTGCAAGTCTGGAGTGCCTGACGGGCGGTCATGCTGGTTGCGTGAAGCGGTGTCCAGTGCAGAGCTGGACCTCTTTACGTATGCATCGGGATCGATAGGTTTTGGGGACTTCTTTCGGGGAAAGTGATGTGCGGCAGCTTGGCATTTGGAATGGTGTGGGTTGGACGTGATGCTTAACCTTACATTTTTGGAACTTTTTCCCATAGTGGTTGCTCTGGCATTATGTGGGGAAGACTTGTGGGATCGGGTGGTGGTTTTTCACACAGACAATATGAGTTTGGTCCATGTGATTAATCGATCATATTCTGCGTCTCCTCCAGTTCTGGCTCTCTTATGACATCTAGTGCTGTGACGCTTACAGTTTAATGTGTGGATGCAAGCTCGGCACGTCCCTGGGGACTTGAATGTCGTGGCTGACTCTCTGGGAGTGGATCGAGAGGGTCTTCTCTGCCCTTCGTACTTATGGGACCTAGTTTGGAGGCTTGATGCCCTTGGTGTCGGACTCGTTGTCTGCCCCTACGTGGAAGTCTTACTGATTGGCATGGGTAGGTTGGTTGTCATTTGTGGATGGGTCGGTTCGGCTGTTGTCTGAGGAGGCTGGGTTCGAGGTGACGTTACACTATCTGAATAGGCTGCTGGAGCAGGGTCACTCACGTGCAGCAGCGGAAAGAGCGTTGTCTGCTCTTTAGTTTCTGTTTCGCTTTTTAGGATGGTGAGATATTACAAAGGAGTTTTGCTTGCAACTGGTACTGCATGGTTGGAGGAGTCGGCAGCGTCCGGACCAACGTCGGGAGGTTTCCGTGGATTTGAAGTGGCGGTTGATGGGGGCATTGCCTAGCATCTGTGCTTCAGATAGCGAGTGCAAAAGAATAATAAGCGCTCTCTTCTCAGGGGTGAGCAGCAGTTCACCAACAAGGTGTTCCTCTACCTTGTGATAAATAGACAGATAAAATAGAAAGGTGAACAGCGCTAAAAATCAGAAAATGTACATACGTTTTGTAGAAATACTGGCCAGCAGAGTAACTTAAAAAAGTAACTTAAGTTACTCTGCTGGCCAGTATTTCTACAAAACGTATGTACATTTTCTGATTTTTAGCGCTGTTCACCTTTCTATTTTATCTTCAGATAGCGAGAGTTGGTTATTTCAAGTTGCATTCGTCCTTTGTTTCTTTGGTGCTTTACAGGTGGGGGAGCTTGTCGCCCCCAATTGCCGGTTGGTTTCCCCCGCTATTGCTATCAGATGTATGTTGGTTGGATAGTTTTGTGGACTTGCATATTCGCAAGTCTAAGACGGATCAGCCGGTACCGGACTTGTGGCTCCGGGTCGGTAGTACTGGGGGTGAGTTTTGTCCGGTTCTGGGTTTTCAGCATGATATGGTGGTTAGGCCTTCGTCGGTCTCGTTATTGGTTCATGCAGATGGTTCATGCCCTTATGCGTTTTCAGTTCGTGTCGGTGCTGGGAAAAGCATTGGTGTATTGTGGGTAAGATCCGACTGGTTTCTCTCCTCATTCCTTTAGAATTGGGGCTGCGACGCAGTCTAGCGTCTTGGGTTTGGAGGGTTCGGCTGTGCAGCGCTTAGGGAAATGGTCATCCAGGAGATATCAGCTGTACTTATGGCCTCATTTGTTATAGTTTGTTTCAGGGTGTGCGCCCCATTATGTGTGGATATTAGGACACTCGTTTATATATTGGGCAGCTCAGCGGGAGGAGTCACGCTCCTATGGACGGAACCAGGGGATTCCAGCGGAAGTAGCAAGGGTTCGCTGGAGGGGTATTCAGGGTTTGTCCTGGAATTTTACCCGGAGTGCGTTGCCCTTAGCAGGTTAGTGTCAGGAGCTATCACTATCCTTAGAACTGTGATCCTGAGAAGTGTGAATTTAGTGCACTCTGTCAAGCACGACTTTGCCCGGTGTTTGGCTCTATTCTCGGCATGTACGTTGATATGGTCCGAGATTGTTCCCCGTCCATGCTGGCGGGCCTTGCCGCATGCCAAGGGCCTGGAATGGAGCAGATGCAAGTTCAATGTTACTATTTCTAGGTTTGTGCGTCGACTTGGGGGTGTGTTGATTCGGCATGTGGAGCTGGAGGAGGACAATCATAACTTTATGAGGGTGGACGGAGTGCACCTTAATCAAATCGGTTAAGACATGTGGGTCTTCAAGCAGGTATAGAACAGGCGATGTCTGCGGGGGGCGCGATGCCGGAAAATGGGAATGAGGGCCGGCATCGTAGTGGCGGAGTTTCTTGCCAGCGCAAGTAATGCACAAGATAAGGCTTTGGAGAGTTGCAGCCTGCTAGGGCTGTTGGCAGAAGGCAGGCTGTACAAACTTTGGAAAGACTCGGTTTATCTGTCTGTTGGGTAGTCACCCCAACAGCAGACAGGTAGTAAAATGCTGGCTGTTTTTAAAAATTGACAATAAAGCCATTGCCCTTATCTAATACTCAGGTGTCATGTCATTATTGGGGGTAACGGGTAGGTTATCTGGTCAGCAGTCAAGGGATCCCCTGGACTGCAAGGAAGGGGAGGCATGGCTGCTGCCCTGCAGTAAGGGGTGGAATGTATATAGATACATAGTTGCTAAAAGATGGGTGGTATAAGAAGGGGTGCAGAAGGGGTGGATACTCACCAGTGCAGAAGGAGCAGGCTGGAACAGTTTCCCTCCCTCCCTTCCCTATGTTTATGTTATGGTTGTTGGTTTTTCTGTTGTTTGTTTCTATTCTCTTTTTGTCACAGCTAAGACGGAGTTCCTGGCCAGCGCAAGTAATGCACGAGACAAGGCTTTGGGGAGTCGCAGCATGCTAGGGCTGATAGCAGAAGGCAGGCTGTATGAACTCTGGAAAGACTCAGTTTATCTGTCTAATGGGTAGTCACCCCAACAGCTCACAGGTGGTAAAATGCTGGCTGTGTTTAAAAGTTTATAATAAAGCTGTGGCCGTTGCCCTTATCCAATACTCAGGTGTGATGTCATTATTGGGGGTAACGGGTAGGTTATCTGGTCAGCAGATCAGTCATGTGCTGCCATTGGCTGTTGATGACAGCATGTTGTGCATGCTGGCATCAGACAACACATTTGCATAGAATTTACATTAGCCACCCAGATTTCTGGGATGGCTGACACCTCTTAACTTTGATCTTTGTTTAGCGGATAACTCCCCTATTTGTTATCCTTATGTGTGATTGCCATATTTAAGGACACCAAATAAGAGAGCTATCTGCTAAACAGCACCCTAATTTGGCATCTTGACATATGGAATATTACATAAGGGGACCAATTTAGGGAATTCTCTACTAAACAGCTAAAAGATCAAAATTTTAAAAGCCTTTTTCTTAATTTTAATCTTTCGGTTGTTTAGTAGATAACCCACTTATTTCTTATCCATATGTGGGATTGACATATTTTAGGACACAAAATTAGGGATCTATTTACTAAACACATACACAACCACAGATATACACATGCATTTAGTTATTAAGAGGTCCAACCAACCTCCCTACCTTGCTCAGTGAGGGCTATAGTTGATCCTCTTCCTGGTGACTAGCGGTTGCTGCTGGGCTGGGATCTCTATGCTCTTCCTGGGGGAGGGAATGACAGAGTGACCTAAGGAGGGGGTGACTGGTGACAGAGTGACTGAGGGAGGGGGTGACAGAGTGACTGAGGGAGGGGGTGACAGAGTGACTGAGGGAGAAGGTGACTGGTGACAGAGTTACTGAGGGAGGGGGTGACAGAGTGACTGAGGGAGGGGGTAACAGAGTGAGGGGGTGACAGAGTGACTGAGGGAGGGGGTGACTGGTGACAGAGTGACTCAGGGAAGGGGTGAGGGTATTATGATTAGGTGGAGGTGAATTTACAATAATATTATTATCTTACCATTCAGGGGCTGTCTCTCTCCATCCCAGCCCAGGGTCAGGCAGTGCAGCAGGTGCAGGTAAGGGATCTAGATCCCCTGCATGTTCAGAGTGGCCGCAGGGGATAAACCTGTCCGAATACACGCTCTGCGCACCCTGCTGGTACACTCCATAACAACCTCCCTGGTGCTCAGTGATGACTCAGAACATAGGCTGGGAATCCCCTCCCTGTGATCTGACTCACTGACTGAGCACCGGAGCCGCGAGGGAGAGGATTATTATTGTACAGAGTGTGGCAACCCCCTACTGAGTGGCACCCGGGGCAGACCCCCCCGCCCCCACGCTCCCCTTAGTAATACCTTTATCATTATAAAAAAAAAAAATATATATATATATATATATATATATATATATATATTATGAGGTTCTCTTCTCAAAAGCTTCTCATTCCAAAATTGTTAGTCTAATAAAGAAAGCAATTAATTACTCATTTAATCTGTTATTTTTCATCTGCATCACTTGACTAATATGGCTAAAAATCTCTTTTCTCTCTCTCTCTCTCTCTATATATATATATATAGATATATATATATATATATATATATATATCTATATATATATATATATATATATATATACAGGGAGTGCAGAATTATTAGGCAAATGAGTATTTTGACCACATCATCATCTTTATGCATGTTGTCTTACTCCAAGCTGTATAGGCTCGAAAGCCTACTACCAATTAAGCATATTAGGTGATGTGCATCTCTGTAATGAGAAGGGGTGTGGTCTAATGACATCAACACCCTATATCAGGTGTGCATAATTATTAGGCAACTTCCTTTCCTTTGGCAAAATGGGTCAAAAGAAGGACTTGACAGGCTCAGAAAAGTCAAAAATAGTGAGATATCTTGCAGAGGGATGCAGCACTCTTAAAATTGCAAAGCTTCTGAAGCGTGATCATCGAACAATCAAGCGTTTCATTCAAAATAGTCAACAGGGTCGCAAGAAGCGTGTGGAAAAACCAAGGCGCAAAATAACTGCCCATGAACTGAGAAAAGTCAAGCGTGCAGCTGCCACGATGCCACTTGCCACCAGTTTGGCCATATTTCAGAGCTGCAACATTACTGGAGTGCCCAAAAGCACAAGTTGTGCAATACTCAGAGACATGGCCAAGGTAAGAAAGCCTGAAAGACGACCACCACTGAACAAGACACACAAGCTGAAGCGTCAAGACTGGGCCAAGAAATATCTCAAGACTGATTTTTCTAAGGTTTTATGGACTGATGAAATGAGAGTGAGTCTTGATGGGCCAGATGGATGGGCCCGTGGCTGGATTGGTAAAGGGCAGAGAGCTCCAGTCCGACTCAGACGCCAGCAAGGTGGAGGTGGAGTACTGGTTTGGGCTGGTATCATCAAAGATGAGCTTGTGGGGCCTTTTCGGGTTGAGGATGGAGTCAAGCTCAACTCCCAGTCCTACTGCCAGTTCCTGGAAGACACCTTCTTCAAGCAGTGGTACAGGAAGAAGTCTGCATCCTTCAAGAAAAACATGATTTTCATGCAGGACAATGCTCCATCACACGCGTCCAAGTACTCCACAGCGTGGCTGGCAAGAAAGGGTATAAAAGAAGAAAATCTAATGACATGGCCTCCTTGTTCACCTGATCTGAACCCCATTGAGAACCTGTGGTCCATCATCAAATGTGAGATTTACAAGGAGGGAAAACAGTACACCTCTCTGAACAGTGTCTGGGAGGCTGTGGTTGCTGCTGCACGCAATGTTGATGGTGAACAGATCAAAACACTGACAGAATCCATGGATGGCAGGCTTTTGAGTGTCCTTGCAAAGAAAGGTGGCTATATTGGTCACTGATTTGTTTTTGTTTTGTTTTTGAATGTCAGAAATGTATATTTGTGAATGTTGAGATGTTATATTGGTTTCACTGGTAATAATAAATAATTGAAATGGGTATATATTTGTTTTTTGTTAAGTTGCCTAATAATTATGCACAGTAATAGTCACCTGCACACACAGATATCCCCCTAACATAGCTATAACTAAAAACAAACTAAAAACTACTTCCAAAAATATTCAGCTTTGATATTAATGAGTTTTTTGGGTTCATTGATAACATGGTTGTTGTTCAATAATAAAATTAATCCTCAAAAATACAACTTGCCTAATAATTCTGCACTCCCTGTATGTATATGCATACATCACTTAGCCTACACTTAGTGCTACCTCAATCAGGGCCGCCATCAGGGCATGACAACCATAACGGTTGTCATGGGCCCGGCGGTCCTGGGGGGCCCGGATTGCTCAGATCGTCCGGGCCCCACATTCAGTGGGTACATACCGGGTCGCAGGGGGCCCTGCGACCCCGGTATGTACCCACAGGGCCAGCCTCTTCTCCTGGGGGGCCCATGAGGCAGCCACGTTAGGGCCCCCAAGGCTGGCCCTGCTGACACCCGGCGGTCCGGCGCGCGAGGGAGCACTCTCTGTGTGTTTCCTCTTCAGCTCCCTCGCGCACCGTACTGATGCCGGAAGATGACGTCATCTTCCGGCTCTGGCATCAGTACACGGCGCGTGAGGGAGCTGAAGAGGAAGCACACAGAGAGTGCTCCCTCGCGCGCCGGACCGCCCGCCTGCCGCCGGGTGTCGGGGGTGGGGGAGGGAGGAGGAAACGAAACTTGAGGGAGGGGGGAAAGCTGAACAAATGGAAGCGGGTGGGGTGTTGAATGACATGGGAGGGGGAAAGGAATGAAATGAAGGGTGGGGGAAGGAAATGACATGAGGGGGGAAGGAATGAAGAGGGGAAGAATGACATGGAGGGGAAAGGAATGAAATGTCGGAAGGTGGGGAAGGAAATGACATGGAGGGGGAAGGAAATCAAGAGGGGGGGAAGGAATGACATGGAGGGGGGAAGGAATGACATGGGAGGGGGGGAAGGAATGAAATGGGAGGGGGGAAAGGAATGAAATGGAAGGGGGGGAAGGAATGACATGGGAGGGGGGAAGGAATGACATGGGGGGGAAGAAATGAAATTTGAGGGGGAGGGGGGAGAGGAAGGAAATTTGAGGGGGGTAGAGAGGAAGGAAATTTGAGGGGGGGAGAGGAAGGAAATTTGAGGCAGGGAGAGAGGAAGGAAATTGGAGGGACGGGGAGAGGAAGGAAATTGGAGGGGGGAGAAGGAAAAGAGAGGGAGGGGGAGAAGAAGGAAATTGGAGGGGGGGAAGAAGGAAATTGGAGAGGGAGGGGGAGAAGAAGGAAATTGGAGAGGGAGGAGGAGAAGGAAATTGACGGGGGGAGGGGGAGAGATTTACATCCATCACACACAATGCATTACACACAGACACACGTACACAAGCAATGCATCCCTTACACACAGCAACACACAATGTACCCCTTACACACACTCAATGCATCCCTTACAGACGCACACACTGCATCCCATACATACACAAACTCATCTTGCAGCCCTTACACATACAAACACAGATTCACACAATGCATTCCTTACACACATCAGGACATCCCCCACACACACACTCCACCCTGTGAACAAACTCATTGGTGGAACATGAAGGTGGACCCTGGGACCCAGACCTTGAGCTGTGTAAAGAGCCCTCAAAAAAATGGAGCTGCTTCCCGTTCTCCCAGAACATTGATTTTGTGACCACAGTTACAAACCGCCTCCAGAGAGCCTGTTCTACACCAGACCAGTGGAGCCAGACGGCAGCTAGAGCCCATCATCATCCGGTTGTAAGTAGGCAATCTAGTATATTATTCGTGGCACTAATCTCTAATTTACCTCACATTAAAGGGACACTATAGTCCCCAGAACCACTGCAGCTTAATGTAGTGGTTCTGGTGTCTAGCCTGTCCCTGCAGGCCTTTTAATGTAAACACGGCGGCACTGCAGCACTGGTGTTAGTTAACATGGCAGATCATATGGGTGGGGCATTGTGATGTCACATGGGGGGGCAGCAAACTTTACTTTTGCCTATGGTGGCAAAAATCCTTGCATCGGCCCTGCAGACACTGCATCCCTGTGGGATTCAGGGGGGGGGGGGCAGCACTTTTGGCGGACTCGGGGGCAGGCACCGGGGGGCCCAGATGTTGAGCTGTGTCAGGGGCCCCAACATTTCTGATGGCAGCCCTGATCTCAATTATACATGTATACACTCTGCATGTGTAGATGCACACACACAATCTTTAAGCATTGTCCATACAGATGGACAGGAATGCAAGGAGACGTAAAGGTTAGCTGAACACAACAATACCACTCGGCAATATCCAGCAAACAGACAGATGAGAAACAATTCCTGTCAGTTTGAAATATATTATGCATAGTGGCAGGACAAACAAGGAATACTATGTGTTTTAAGCATGCTATTCTGAACTTTGTGTACTCATCCTATTCCATCTTTTATTGTTTATATAAATTTCAGTTTCTTATATGAATTCTTAGCAGGAAACTGCCAAAAGGGACCCTGAGAACAGTGGCCTCAAACACTGCCTCGTAGATATATGCCACCACCCGATATCAAACTATTCAGTGACACCAGATCACAGGATTGTGGCCTTCAAGATTAGACAAATAGCCCGTTCCCTTTTTACACTTCATCACTCTCCACTATTTTCAAGTCCACGCTTTCCCAGATAGTCTGCTCCGATACAAGCTTATCTGGGTCCAAAACAGGAGGGGAACAATGCAAAAATCCTGGATATCATGTCCCTATGAATAATGTTAAGATGTCAGAATATTTCAATTCATTTGGGTGAACGAATGTCTACATAAAGCATTCTTTAACACAGACAAACGTTAAAGGGACACTGTAGGACACAGCTGGCAAACATATAGCCCACCAGCTTCACCGACAGCATTCCCCAGCTACCAGCACTCACTTCTGCAGATGTGCAGTTTCAAATGCAAGAGACTGGGAAACAGCATGGGGTCTCATAAGGTCACATATTGCAACCTCAATTTTACACAGAAGATAGCTCAAAGTTAACCACTGCTCCTTCCTGTAATCTGCAATTGTAGATCTGCAAGAACATATCCAATAAGTGTACATCTAATATATATTTGAAGTAACATTGAAGTATTTTAGTATTTTTATTATCTGAATTTCTTATATGCTTATCTGATATCTGTTGATGAGAGAAACAGCAGCTCATCTTGCAAAATGTAAATATGTACGGTAAGTGCAAACTTGCAAGTTCATATACCAGAAAGTTACTCAAAAACAACATAATTTAAAATAAATTGCTGACACTCTGTGTGCTAATAAAGGAATCTGTTAACTTGCCTTTCACCTGCAATAATAAATATATTAATATATAGCATAACAACTTAAATGTTCGGTACTACCTTGAATTAATACAAGAAAAGTTGCTGTGATGACAGAAACGTATTTTTGTTTCCTTTAATTAAGTCACAAAACCTTCCATAGTGTGCCTGGTACACTCTAATTTCTGCAATAAACTCAGTTGCAGACGATCAATGATTCAAGGCTTGGCCTTTATGGTGGATATTACTGAACAGCTAAATTACCATAATACAAAGATGCAAGGCCATAATAAATTAGTTACAGAATTATATGATGCTGTACATAAATTTAAAATGAAGCTTGACCTGTGGGACAGGTAACTTTCAAAAGGTTTGCTAGTACACTTCCTTAAGTCCTTTCAAGGCACATCTGAATGCAATATCCACACTGAGAAATACAGCAACAAGATATGATAGTAAAGTCTTAGGTCAGAGATAGGAATAATAGAAAATAATGTATTACCGGATTTTAGAATTCATAAATAAATAGTGGAAATGGTAATACTAGCCAAAATCAGGATAATAGAAATACAGGAAGATGGTAAAACTAGCTAGGTCAGGATTACAGAGATTAAGTAGGTCATATAGTCCATTGGTATATATTTATAATAATTAATAACAATCTTGAAATTGAGATTGTTTCCAGAGTTGTATTGGATTCTATCTTAGGCCATGCATTTTATAATATTCTTGTGTTTATGTTTTGAACAGCAGGAGGAGGTGGCGGCTTATCACCTAAAAGACTTATGGAGCTATTTTTTTTTCTCTCTTGTAGTTGGAGAAATAAATTACATTTATAACATTAAGTGTACTTTTTGTTCATGCATATGTTTTCTTCTCTTTATTGCTGTAAGAAAAAGTAATATATTATATTTATAATTACAACATTACACAAAGTCTTACATTTGTGCACACAGTTTCTCTCTCATTTATTGTTGTACGAAAGTAATACATTACATTAATGGCATTGTGTGAAGTTGTTCTTTGCACCCACTTTTTTCTTTTTGTGTGTATACATAAATATTATGCATTTAGCCCTATTCTTATGTCGTTGGACAATTTGGAGCTCCAGAACAAATGAGTTTGACACTCCTGTTGTCCCACAGCCTTTGCTGCCCCCAGTCTTCTGAGTCCTACAGGCTTCTGAGTCCCACAGCTTTCTATCTCCTCAAGCTTTATGTGTCCCCAAGCTTTGTATCCTCCTCAACCTTCTGTGTCCCCCAGCTTTGTATGTCACCAGATTTCTGAATCTCCACGCTTTCTGTTTTCCAGAGTGTTTTGTGTCCTCTAGCTTTCCTTATCACCCATGCTCTTTATGTCCCCAGCTGTATTTATCACCATACTTCCTGTAATACCCCATCCTCCTACTTCCCCTCAGGTCTGTAAGTCCACCCAGAGTTGTGGTCTCTCCAAATCCTGGTTAGTCTGTCTATATATAGCCCATAACCTCTTTTTAATTCTTAGAGTCTGCACGGGTTGATGCTTGTAGTTTCTCACAACCCCGCCCTCAACACATCAGAGCAGTAGCAGCAAGAGTATGTAAGAGAGACAAAGAGAAATGGGATTGGACTTCACATCCTGGCCCCCTCTTCTCACACACTGGGATGAAGCTGGTTGTGGAATGGTGAGGTATCATATCTTGCCCATATAATTACTTGTGAAAGCTCCCCATTACCCCTATCCTTAAGCCCATGGATAAAGGAACATATAATTACTTGGGAGATCTCTCCATATGCCCATGGGTAATGGAACATATAATCACTGTTCCTGTCCTCTGGTACTACTTCAGAGAGGACGTGGTCATTAAAATCTCCCTTCAAAAGCACATTTGTCATCACCAAAACTTGTAATAATTCTGGAACTCTGAAATTGTAAAAAGCCCTCATTATGACATCACATAAACCTTCAAGTGAGCAATGTCCCGGTAATATGCTCATACATTTTAAAAGATGTACCCAATTCAACATCACACAGCTTTCATCTTCCCTAATTCCTTGCAACATGCATTGCATGTATTTAATTTATTTTCATTCATTTTATTTTACGTTCTACACATGTCAAAAATACCTTTTTTTTCATGTACTAATTTATTTTACACATTTTCTGTTTGTTATATATGTTCTTTTAACTCATTTTCTCACCTTTTTTCTGAGTATTCTGCTCTATTTCAGACACAGCAATTAAACTTCTTCAGTCCCCATATATGCACCTTAATTTAAATCTCTTCTCAGAAGAACCCGTTTGGTATACTGTAGACATGACTTTTAGCCTCCCAACATTCCCTGACATTTTTAAAAGGTTGACAGTTCTCGTGTGTATCCAGGGACCTCTTTACAACATTTGTATCTTTAAATTTTATTTTTATTAATCTGATTACAATAGTATTCTATTCTTCACACTACTCTTCCAGCCCACCACGCACCTATTCTGCTCTTTTCTGTAGTGGCTAATTCAAAGTCTCAATAATTTCACTCTAAATTCCTCATTTGAAATATAGCCCCACTTCTCATCTATTTGAATCCCTTTTTCATTCATCTGTTGAAACAATTGCCTTTTAGATAACCTGATGCTTGTCTTTCCTAAACAACAGTTGGTATGATGACTCTTACATTCCAACCATCAAATTTAATTGTTTTCTGCTATCTTTTGTGTCATTTTCATCTCATCCATCTTGTACTATCATGTGAAAATATGTAAAATGATTTGCTAAAGAAATTATTCTGTATCAGGAAAGTGTTCTTTATTCTTTTTGTCCTCATATGTTTAATTAGATTTTGCTCTCTATTACCCTTATACATGTTATGTCACTTTCACTTTGTTGGGAACCTATCCAAAGTGACAATGGAAGGTGATGACATTTATTGATATCTATATTTTCCTTCAAAGGGCACTTGTCGTTGGTTTAGAAACGAGATATATTAATGGATTTTCACCCTCTCTATTAACACGAGTAAGACAAATATGTGAGATACTCCTGAGTGAGCATTATTTTATGTAGCAAGTTATAACATCTTGCCTATTTTCTGCTGACTTTGCCCATACACAACTTGATTTTTTTTTTATTAACCTCAGCATCAGTAAAATTATTGCTGCTAAAATCATTATATTTCGAAAATAAAAAATGAGTATATGGCTGCTTATATTTAACTGTGACTGTCATCCCTTTGCTATGACTGGTAATATCATTGTTCTGTGGATGGCATTAAATATGCAGAAAAATGCACAATAAAATGGTTTGACATTTTAAAGCTATATAACAATTTGTTAGAAAGATGAGAATGACATTCGATTTCATGCACAAACCTGATGTTTCACAAGCAGAATATCAGTTGACAGTTGATAACTTCTTAATGAAATATCTCAACAGGAACACCCTCGTAGCAATTGACGCATGATATAGGCTGAAACACAGTAAACACTATTCATAAAAAAATGCATTCATCTATGTTGAATTTTACCATTTCAATTTCACCATTCTAACAATTACCTTTAGAAACACCATAAAAATGGAAATCAGGCCCTGCAAAATATGTTCACAGGAATTCATGTTGAAATTCTGTGATGTTTGACTTTATAAAAGTAATACCTGGATACATGAAGTGAATGGCAGTCTCTTTTTTTCTTTGTATAATTATAATTACAACATCAAAGGAATATATTTACCTTTCATGAATCTTGAAGAAGTACATGTAATATGAAACACATGCTATTCTATTTTATGGAAACTTTCTACAACATTTATGTGAGTCAACAAGCCACTTCACTGTTTGCACTCTGTGATGAGTCATTTTTAATCAAATGGAATAAAGGATTTTTTTTTTTTTTAAATGCCAAAGGTATACTTTTCAATATAGGACATCATATGCTTATATCTTACCTTTTATGCAGAACCATGCAAACTGAACATGTTTGTTACACTTAAAGGAACACTAACATTAAAAATTAATGTATTTATTTTTAACATTAGATAGCTCCTTATTTGGTTTAGTTATTAATTACTGGCATTTTGAATGACCAAAATCCCACTAAAAGAAAATTGCAAATTACATCGTCACATAACTGAAAAGAGACTTGCATCCATCAAGTTCAGCCTTCCTCATATATGTTTTTGCTGTTGATCCAAAAGAAGGCAAAAAACCCAGTCTGAAGCGCTTCAAATTTTGCAACAAACTAGGTAAAAATTCCTTCTTGATCCCAAAATAGCAGTCAGATGTCTCCTTGGATCAAGCAGCTATTACCCCACTAATTAGACATTATATATCTGTATGTTATGTTTTTATCCAATTTCTGTTTAAACATATGTATGGACTCTGATAAAACCACCACTTCAGGCAGAGAATTCCACATCCTTGTAGTTCTTACTGTAAAAAAACAACTTTTCTTTGCCTTAGATGAAATCTCCTTTCTTCCAGCCTAAATGCGTGACCTCGTGTCCTATGTATAGCTATGTTTATGAATAGATTTCCAGACAATGGTTTGTACTGGCCCCGAATATATTTTTATAATGTTATCATATCCCCTCTGAGGAGCTGTTTTTCCAAACTAAAGAGATTTAAATTTTTCACCTTTCTTCGTAACTAAAATGCTTAATTCCTTTTATCAATTTTGTAGCTCATCTCTGCACTTTTTCTAGTGCCATAATATCCTTCTTTAGAACAGGCTAATATTCAGTAGCTGTTAATATTAAACCTAGCTGAAATTTAGTAGAGCCAGTCTCCTCTCTACAGCTCAATCCACCTTCTGTGAAGTTATCAAGATTGAGGTTGCATTCAAAAGTATTGAGGACCTACAGCACATGCACAACAATCTATGAGAAGCATTCATTGCCATCATGCAGTGCGTAATGATGTGGAATGTTAAGATGTTTGCAAATTGAAATCCTTATAAAGGAAATACCTCTAGTGTCTGACAGTGCAGGAGAAAGGGAACAGTATCTATGTAGTGCCGTTTTACGATTGAGTCTTTTTACGATTACCAGGTCTAAGATTTAATTAGATGTATATATTTAAAAAGTGTATATGTTTGTATTATCACACCCACAATAGTAATCCATTACTCAGATAAAGAAATTAGTAAATTTTCCAGTGTGACAAATATATTGGAATCTAAATTGTCTTGATATCACATTTACTTATTGCTATTGTCAGTATTATAATTAATCTAACTTGTGGATATTATGATTTGATGAATCATTTTCAAGAATATCTATTAACCAAGCATACAATGTACTATATAATTGAAATTGCTTCATACTGGTTATTTTGCTGCCTTTTGGATCAACAGGGAAAAAAAATGTGAGAGGCTAAACTTGGACGCATATCTCTTTTCAGCTAGATATTACAAATAGTTTACATTATTACCATAGTTGTGTAATAACACTTACTGTAGGAATATAAAAGTATACATATCCTATTATTTTATTAATTTAACATTATTTATTTAATAAATGCTATAAAAGAAACAAATAATACTTATACAATTGATGTAAATTAGTATATTCTATTACCAAACTATTTATTGATGGGATTTGGGTAACTAACACAGAAAAATAGGTATTGATGCATGATACAAATTGCCACTGCTTTGTTCATCAAATATGTTCTTCACACAGATGCAGATAAAGAGAAAAAGAAAGTGGTATGAGAATGGTATGAGCAGGACTTATAAAAGGATAAGCACCCCTCCTTCTGCTGGACACACCTTCCTCAGTCAATCTTCCAGTAGTATTAAATAGAGACCAGAGTGTCTACCTCCACTTGAGAAAGCCACTTTGGTAAAATGCGTTGAGGTAGCTACCTCCACTTGAGAAAACCACTGGTGAAACGCGTTGTGGATATTTTAACTTTGTTTTAAATTGTATTTTAATAAATGTATTTTGTCCTCTTTCCACTGTGAGTGTGCCATTTTACTTTTTTATTATTTTCTACCTGGCATCCAATTTTAAGTTCCAGTAAGGACTACTCAAAAAGAATACACAATGGGGATTATACCACTTACACCTACACATTGAGCAGTTAGTCTGCCCAATTAAGTGTGAGTACCTATGTTTTATTCTATACTCCTGGTACCTTTTATACTGTGAGCACTATTGCTGTCTCTTTTATACTTTTTATGATCTTCATACCGATGATACATCTGCCTACCTACACTGTCTCACGTATTCTTTAAGTGGGGATTGTACCACTGTATGCCAGTCAGACTAGAGCTAGGTCAAGCTCTATCAATTGTAAGTAGGACCATAGACATTTTATTTACTTTTATGTTATTCTGGGATTTCCTGCACCATTAGTTCTTTCTTTCTGTTGTCTATATGGCTGAAGTATATGAAAGGAAAGCCAGTCTCCACTGTACAACAGCTATCAGAATTGGTGTTCCCAGTAGAGACAAACTTTCCCTGTACCGAAAAGGAGACTCCAGGGGCTTAACCCCAAACTACTTAAAGAAGAAAAGAGAAATAGAAAAAACACAGAACATACACCTGTTAAGAAACAGATGTAATGAACCTAGTATACCTGGAAATAATGATGTAGTCTAGAAAAAATCTATCAATACATATATTATGAAAGGGCTAATATGGCTCAATATGTCACTGCAGTATTTTTTCTAGTGGTAGTTATTTATTTATTTATTTATTTTCTTTCTGCTCCCTGCTTGATGTATTAGATATGATAATGCAAATACTGCAGAGACATATTGAACCAGATTTATTAAAGCTCATAGTAGTTGCCTACAGTATTGCTTTGACAGAGTATGATATATGATCATCATCCAGGGTTTATGTTCTCTCTATCTACTTCATAATTAGGGATAATTAGCCTTTCATAATATATGTATTGATAGATTTTTTTCTAGACTACTTCATTATTTCCAGGTATACTCAGTTCATTACATCTGTTTCTTAACATGTGTATGTTTTGTGTTTTTTCTATTTCTCTTTTTGCCTATATGGCTGCCAAGAATACTTTGATCTGACCCCATTCCAAAAGGAACTACCCTGACTCTTTGAGGTTTTATCTTCCTGCAAGTTTTACCATTTCTATTCACACTTGGACTTATATTTGAACTTTCTTTTGCTTTTTCTTTGCTTGTCCTCCTATAAAAAATAAGGCTTTTTTATATATATATATATTTTTTTTTTTTATATATATATGTTATAAAACATCTGTTTTTATAATTTCTGGCACAACCTTTATCCCACCTGTTTGATTCAACCCCACATGTTAAATGGCCAAACAAACAGGGTTCTTACCATCCTATCAGATAGGCATGTACATGGGAAAAAATTTCGGTTCGGTTCGGAATTCCAAAATTCAGCAATTCGGCACTTTGCCACTTTGGCACTTCGGAACCTAGGGACCTCGGCACTTCGACACTTCAGAACTTCGGCAACTTCAGCTCTTCGGAACTTCGGGACCTCGGCAATTCGGCACTTCGACACTTCGGAACTTTGGCAACTTCGGCATTTTGGAACTTCTCTTGCAGCCGCTTGGTAGATAACTCCCTAATTCCCACAGTATTAGGGAGTTATCTACCAAAAGGCTGAAAGACCTAAATTGGTCTTTCAGCCAAATTTACTAATACTAAGTAAATATTACTTAGTATTAGTAAATTATGCCCCTACTCGCTATACTGTGAGTAGGGGCATCTCTAATAAACAGTGAGCACCCAGTGGCTGCTCACTGTTTAAAAAAAAAAAAAGGGTCCCCTCTCCTGAGCCCCCACCTGTGACGTGCAAGTGGGGGCTTTTAAACTAAAGGGGGGGCTTATTTCCCCCCCGGCCCCTACCCCTGAGCGGTGGGTGGGGGCCCTAAATTAGAATGTGGGGGACCTATTGCCCCCCCTGGCCCCCACCCCTGAGCGGCGGGTGGGGGCCCTAAAGTAAAATAATAGGGGGGACACCTGTTGTCCTCCTCTCCGACCCCAACCCCTGAGCGGTGGGTGGGGGCCCTAAATTAGAATGGGGGGGACCTAATGTCCTCCCCCCTGGGCCCCACCCCTGAGCGGTGGGTGGGGACCATAAAAACTAATTAGGGAGGACCTAATGTCCTCCCCCCTGGCTCCCACCCTTGAACGGTGGGTGGGGGCCCTAAAAACTAATTAGGGGGTAACCTAATGTCCTCCTCCTGGCCCCCACCCCTGAGCGGTGGGTGGGGGCCCTTAATAAGAATGAGGGGGGACCTAATGTCCTACCCTCTGGCCCCCACCCCTGAACGGTGGGTGGGGGCCCTAAAAACTAATTAGGGGTGGGGACCTAATGTCCTCCTCCTGGCCCCCACCCTGAGCGGTGGGTGGGGGCCCTTAATAAAAAATAAACCCCCCCTCCCCGGTGACTAGGGGTCCCCAAACCCCTAATCACCCCCTCCCAAAAAAATTAACCCCTACCTACCCACCTCACCCTAAAAATAGTGAGGGGGCCATTAGCTAATCCTGTTAAAAAATAAAATAAAACTTACCATTTGATGTCTTCTTTCTTCTAAAAAACGAGTGCAAAAAAAAATAATCCATCTTCACCCGGTGAGGACTCCGCGCAGACTGAGCTCTGCAGGGCGGGAGAAGGCTTATAAAGCCTTGCCTCACCCTGCAATTAGGCTCAGAGCACTCTACAGTCTCTACATTTACCTGTCACAGCACTCTGATTGGTTAGCTTGTAATCCACCAATCAGAGTGCTCTGTGTCATTTTATACAGCGTGGGTAAATTCTTTGGAATTTTCCCACACTGTGTAATTTGACTCATAACACTCTGATTGGTGGATTAAGTATGGGTCAAGCATTTCTTGATTTGACGCAGTAACGACCATGTTATTGTATGGTATACATTCTCTTTGCCCTTTTTATTACAGACCTACCGTATTGTTGATCCTGGCACACCACAATCGACTTGTACTATTTACTATTGTGTTACATTCACACTGGTCTATAACTTCATTCATTATGGCAATTACTGCCCCGAACACAAATATTATAAATAATAAACTGTAACTAAACCCCCATTTTTTTAACGGTTTTAAAAACTATTAAATAGGGGAAGGAGCTTGAATGCCATGCTGGCAGGTCGCACATAGTATTCCACGACGCAAAATCTTACCAAAATAGCTCAAAACTAAAGGAAGCAGACATACACTCTGCATACACCACTTTTAACTGAGACGTGCTGCTGCAGTATTCACCAGTGCCCAGATCTGAGGCCTGCTGGGGCAGGTGCGCAGAAGTCTAGGAGAGGTGGCTGATCTCCCAGTTCTGAGTGCCCTCCTCACAGCGAACGTTCCATAGCCCAGCTACACCACCCTTTGGACCAGTGGGGAATATCCCGGCCCCCACTGGGTTACTCTGTTTTCCTGGCTGGAGCCAGCACTCCCGATAGAAGCAGACCACGTGGTGAATCCAAGATGGCTGCCATGTCAGAACGACAGCAATGCCAAATGGGCTTTTACAGCCAGGGGTGGAGAGACCATTTTGATGCAAGATTTGAAGCTATATGTTAAAACGTCTGTCTCCGGCTCCAGAATCGACCTCCGACACCAACTCTATCAGCTGCACGGAAGACCCCAGTTGCGGACTCTCTATCCAGTCCTTCATCTGGGCCTGAGGCATGCTTGGATTCTTCCTCACGCAGTTGTCCATCTACCCAAAGAATTAACCATGCAGAGAGGCTGAGTGTCATACTTACCCATTCCAAAGCTCCCCAATCCGGCGGTGCGTCAGATGCTGCACGATCTGCATGTGTATCTATTTGTACGAAGATGCACAAACTCGACATGACTCAAAGTGACTAATCAATCGGTTCGCATGAACAGAAACTCCCGAATTCGCTTCTTTAGGCACTCTACAGTGATGCAGACCAATGGGATTGGTTCCCTGGCTTTATAAGCCAGGATTTTTCAGTAGCAAGTTGCCCTGTTGTGGTTCTTGTATACCCAAGAGTGCGCTTTATATTTTTTGGATTTCTTGTTACCGACTTTGGGTTGTTTATCGTTTCTCCACTTTTTGTGTTCCTGAACTTGGCTTGTCTTACTGTTTGTGCTGTACTCTCCTACATTTGACATTGGCTTTCTTCCTGACTACTCTTTACGTTAAAACCGGCCATTCTAAGGCCCGGTAATACGTTATACCTCTCCTTTAGCAGATTAGGGTCTGTGTGTTTTGGGTTCTCCTACTCTAGCCGTGACACTGAGGGTCATTGTTCCTTCCAAGGGGAGCAAGGAGGTCTCAGATCTCGAAGCATTTGCCTCCTACATTGCTTGGGGCCAAGGTTATCGAGACTTCTCACACTACCAACCACTACCTGACGAGCAAGTGGATTATCTACAATCTCTGACATACCTGATGAAGAAGGTTGGAGGCAAGACTCTTTTGGATAAAGAAGAAATAATATCTGCTTTTATTATATGTTATGCTGGCATTTGTTTTTTTTTAAGTTTGAGGCTTAGTGTCCCTAATAATATTTAAGCTGTCAGAAAAGGTTACAAGGTTCTAACTTATCTTCTGTCATATTCATGTTTTCTTGTTCTCTCACTAAATTTCTCAGTTTTATAAGGCAAATGGTAGCCCAATAGCCTCCCTGCATGTGACTATTTCATGTCTACTTGTTTTTGCACTGCTAACTGTCCTAGCTTTAGTTTATGTTCAGACAAACAAGTTTATTTTCAAAATTTGTGCTGACCTCTCTAATGCCATGCTTGTTTGTCATTATATATGATGTGATTGAGCTTGTGTATGCTGTCGTGGCATTGCAGGCAACTATGGTTTTTTTTTTTCGACACAGCAAAAATAAAGAATTTAGAACAATAAATAAATAAAACTATTAAATAATGTGAAATATAAAGCTGGTGTTTAGTGAGTGAGTGCTTGAGATTCTGTAAGTTGTAAAGAAAGCAACCTGGTGTCATATATATGTATGAAACACATTTCCCTGTTTGTATATTGCAGAATATATATAGAAAAAGACATAACACAGAATTAAACTTTTGTCAGTTGTGCTTTCATTTATCATTATGTCATTCCAGAGAGACTGCATTGGGAAACACAGACACCCAGCTGTCACAGATCATTAAACTACCATCCATAAGAGGTGGAGCACAAGGTTAAAAGGTCTGTTGAAAGACAAATGTGTAAATGGATTCTGTTGGTAATGGAAAGGTATGATCACATTAAAAATGTAATGTTACAACAATGTTGTATTGGGGTTGTTCTATATTTTTTTTTTACTGCAGTAAATGAATCATCCTGCAGTAAATGAATCATCCCAGTTCTGAGGGCGCTCAGAACTGGGAGATCAGCCACCTCTCCTAGACTTCTGTGCACCTGCCCTAGCAGGCCTCAGATCTGGGCACTGGTGAATACTGCAGCAGCACATCTCAGTTAAAAGCGGTGTATGCAGAGTGTATGTCTGCTTCCTTTAGTTTTGAGCTATTTTATATAGAAATAATAAAATAAAAAAAATAAAAAATAATAATAAAAAATATATATATATATCTCACTATATATATGTGTATATATATATATATATATAGTTATTACATATTATAATATATACACACACTATATATTAACAACGAAACAGCTGTCCATGAGTGGTTTACTGGTTTTGCATATATGGGAAAAGCAATATATATATATATATATATATATATATATATCACTATATATATGTGTATATATATATATATATATATATATATATATATATATATATATATATATATATATATATATATATATATATATATAGTTATTACAATGTTAAACAAAAATCTGCACACCAGTCAAGCCATAAGACTTGCTTTTCCCACAGAAATCACAAATCTGCTGTGATGTTACTACCGCAAAGGATTCTGGGTGGGCATATGCAAATTAGTTTAACAAAGAATCACATTTTTGCCTCATTCCATTTTAAACATGGATTCCTTTTAGTCTGTGTTTGCTGTATACAAAAGCTTGGAACACAACTTAGGAAAATATGCAAAAGCAGTAAACCACTCATGGACAGCTGTTTCGTTGTTAATATATAGTGTGTGTATATATTATATTTTCCTGGCTAATCATGGCAGCATATACAAATGAGTTAGCTCCGCCCCTTACAGCTGACAGTACAGGAATTAAAGCAATGTCTTTAAAAGGTTGACATAGCTATAAGCCCCTCAGTCTTTTTCCGTTCCTACAGCCCTTTGGAAGGAAGCTGTTCCCTCTTTTGTACATTTAAATTCTCTCCTTATGTAGTTTTGCTCCTGGTATGATGTTCCTCTGCTTTCCGTCCGTCTCTTGGAGTCGCTGGGAGCCTGAGGAATGCTTTTTTATGTTGGGAATCCATCCTCCGGTTCCCCTGCTGGACAGGATCGTGGTGGAATGCTGCACATGCGCAGTTTGCACCTTTTTGGGGGGGCACCAATTCCCTATTCTGATAGATTGCAAAGCCATAGTGGCCATCTTGATTAAGGCAAAAAGCCGAAAATGCCAAATATTACAGAAATGATTTGACTTGAACCTTTTGTGTCTGTGTCAGCTCTTGCATTTGCCACAGGTAGGATGGAAGGATGCTGTATCCTATTTGCCAATGTCTTGTGTTTTTTTGCTTGATTTGGAGATATTGAATGTATTTATTTTTTATTATAGTTAGCCCATTATGACCTCTACTCCTAGAACCCCCTTACCCCTATCTGTATCCAGGTGAGTATTGGTAATTTATTTTTAACCATTTGAATAGGGTTTTGAATCTGTCTTTTAATTGATTTTTTGTAATGAGGATCATACGGTATCTTCTCCCCCAACAAAAAGAAGTGAAAAAAGCCAACCACTGTTCAGGGTGTGATGGTAAAACAGTAGAGGGCAAACAATTATGCCTAGACGGCTTACAGAAAATAGCTGCCTCCTCCTCTGAACCTGCCTAATCATCTGATATTATGACATGGATCAGAAAAGAAGTGGTGCAGGGTATCTCAGAGGATATGGAAGGTAAAAAGTGGTTAGAAAAAAGACCTAGACAAAGACAGGTATTCTCAGAGTCTTCAGCCTCCGAAGGTCTGGAACCATCAAAGGGATTTCAAATCCTTGACCAGATTGATTCCAGTAAAAGTGAGATAGACACTCTTTCAGAAACTCTGGATTCTTTGACCATTGATAAACTCATCCTCATAGTAATAAAGACCCTAGAAATAACTGAGGAACTGCCTAAGATAGACAGTTTAGACAAGCACTTTGTGGACTTTAAGAAGCAAAGGCTTTCCATTCCTCTTTACAGATCTATAAAGGATTTGGTACCAGAAAGAAAGGTACCATTTCAGGGTAAGTTATCTAAATTTTACCCCGTGGAGGAAAAAGCATCCAAAAAATGGACCACACCTCCAAAGATGGATGCTACTATTTCCAGGGTGGCCAGGAAGACAATCCTACCTCTGGATAGTTCCGCTTCCTTGCATGAACCAAGGGATAGGAAGATGGATTCTGACCTGTCCAAGATATATATGGCAGATGGAGCATGATGTCATCCAGCAGTGGCTCTCACAGCAGTATCTAGGCCCATGAAGAGTTGGGTAAGAGGTCTAGATTTAGATGTGAGAGGAGTGAAAGGATCCAGTCTCTGAGATTCTATCTGGGATATTCGGGTAGGTACTGCATTCTTCGCAGAAGCAGCCCTGGATATTACAAAGATATTTTAATTTAATTTTTTCATACCATGGCTCTATCAGTAGCTGTGAGAAGAGCCTTCTGGTTGCTTTATTGGGGTGCTGACGCCTCCTCCAAGGCTAACCTATGTTCCATATCCTTTTAGGGGGAGTTACTAGTTAGGAAACCACTTGAAGAATCCATCAAGAAGGCAGCAGAAGGCCGTGAGGTATTTCTGCCACATGACAAGAGGATGAAAAAGCCAAGCGCCTCATGGGCAGACAAGCAACCTCCCCGGAATAACTACTTTTGCGATACCAGGTAGAGAGTTCAACAGCAGTGATCCACGGCGTGCTGGTCAATCATCTTTCCCACGTTCAAACAGAGCTAGAAGCCTATCCTTTTGCTCATTAGGCAATAGCTTCTGACTATCCTCCAGAAGTAGGAGCACGGCTCTCTCTATGCCAGAACATGTGGACGTAGAACATCCAAGATACCTGGGTTACGTTTATAACTCAAACTGGATACAAACTTGATTTCCTCCAAAGACCAAGGGGAAATCTCTTCATAAAAAACACTTATTACAAGAGACAAACTCAAGATCAGAGCACTGCAGGAATATGTGGGGAATCTTATGATTCAGAAGTTTATCACTCAGGAACCAAGGAAAGAATACATTATTCACAACACTTTTTAGTTCAGAAAAAAAAAGATAAATGGAGGCTCATTCTACACCTAAGCCTAAGGAGGGTCAACAGAAAGTTATAAGTCAGATCATTCAGGATGGAGTCTTTTAAATACATCTGTCCAGCAAACTGAAGAAATGATTTTCTAGTGTCCATCAATCTAAAAGATGCGTACTACCATATCCAAATAGCCAAAGAACACCATTGGTTTCTCAGTTTTTCAATACGGGAGGATCACTTTCAATTTCAAGCTCTACCCTTTGCCCTAAGCACAGCTCTCAGAGCATTTTCAAAGGTCCTGGTCGTACTCATAGGAAGAATGAGGATACAGGGTATTGCTTTTTTTCCACTACTTGGACGACGTACTGTTAGTAGCTCCAGACGTCCAGAGTGCAAGACTCCAAAGAGAGATAGTACTGACAGAATTCAGAGAATTTGACTGGCTGATAAACTTACAGAAAAGCAGCCTCACCCCATGCCAAAGAGCAGACTTCAATACCCTACTAAACTCTGTTTACCTATCACAGGAAAGGATACAGAGGATATCGAAATTTCTCCACAGGGTGCTACAACAGCATGTAATCTCAGCAAGAAAATATAGGCAGTTGCTGGACAATCTGACATCCGCTATTGGCCTGTTCAGATGGGCCCAATGGCACCTCAGAACTCCTCAGCAGGCCATTTTAAATCAATTTGACAGGTGGAGGAAGAATTCAAATCAACCCCTGCTTGTCTCTCCTTTGGTAAAACTACACCTGACTTGGTAACTTCGAAGGGAAAACAAGAGGATACCCATTGGCAGAGCCAAATTAAATAATTCTGACAATGTATTCCAGTGCAGGGGGATGGGGGGGGGGGCACACTGCCAAGACCCGATTACACAGGGTCTTTGGAACGAACAGGAAGCTCTACTTCCAAGCATTATTCTGGAGCTTCGGGCCATTTACAAAGCACTGCTTCAATTCAGAATTAAATTCACTTCTGAGGAACAAGTGGATACAAGTCTGTTCCGACAACAGGGCAGCTGTGGCCTATATTACTCATCAAGGTGTGACTCACAGCCATCAGTTGATGAAGGAACTACGTTCCATCATGTGTTGGTGTCAGAAGAATGTCCAGGGTTTATCGGCAGTTCACCTTCCAGGGGTGCAGAACTCTATGACAAATTATCTGAGCAAAGTGACGATAGCCAGGAGCGTGTGGCAACTATGTCCCAGGATATTCCAGGAACTGACTCAGATCTGGGGAACTCCTCAGATAGACCTAATGGCCACTGCTCAGAACAAACAAGTTGAAACTTACTTTTCAAGACATTTTGATCAAAGAGTCAAGTGTCAGGATGCTCTAAACCAACCATGGAAATTCCAACTGGCATATGTCTTCCCTCTGATTCCTCTCATTTACACAACTCTGAAAAAGATCAAGTGGGAAAATGTATAGATCATTGCTATTCTTCCATTCTGGCCACCTCGTCCCTGGTTTCCAATTGCGACACAGATGAGTCGGGAGCCTCCGAGGGAACTTCCAGTCCAGCCAGAATTACTTCTACACTCTAATCCTCTGACCTTCAGATTGATGACCTGGAGATTGAGATGGAATCGGGCACTGTCATCAGGACCCTCTTGCAGTCCAGAAAATACTCTACCTTCTCTTCATATTACAAGATTTGGCAAACATTTATCTCCTGGGTCCATGAACAGCAGGTGGGTATAAACCCTCCATCCTTGTCATTGGTGCTCTGTTTCCTTCAAGCAGGCCTCTATAGAGGCCTTAGCTATAATACACTGAAGGTTCAGGTTTCTGCTCTAACTGCGTTAACAGGCACCCGTTGGGCATTGGAACCTTTGGTTATTTGTTTTATGAAGGCCTCCTATTAAGGATTTTTTGCCAGCATCGGACCTATCTCTGGTCTTGAAGGCCTTGACTAGGTCACCCTTTGAGCCACTTGAGCAGGTACCAGTGATGTTGTTAACTCAAAAGGTGATCCTATTGGTGGTTTTTTCATCAGCTAGAAAGATGTGTGAACTCCAGGCTTTATCCTGTTAACCTCCATTCACATTGGTCTTACAGGATAAGGTGATCCTCCGACCTGTCCCTGAGTTTTTGCCTAAGGTGGTGTCTACATTCCACTTGAATCAGGAAATTGTATTGCCTTCATTGTATCCTAATCCTACTTCCCAGGAGGAGAAGAGTTGACATACTCTAGATGTGGTGATGGCCATATTACTCTATCTGGGGAAAACCAATAATTTTGGCAGGTCTTCTAGATTCTACGTATTATGCATCATCTGATATTATTTGTAAGGCAGGCACCTGGTCTTCCTTCAACACGTTCATCCACCACTACATACTGGATGTCAGAGCCGCAGAGGACTTTCATTTTGGACGTTAAGTCCGTTCAGTTCACTTAATTCAGTTCACTCTTTAGTACACTAATGATTTAGTGTTGTTCTATTTTTCATTAAACTTATTTTTTGCATCCATTTTGCATCCTCTTTGTCCCTCTCTGTGAAGCTTGGGCATTTCCATTTGTATATGCTGCCATGATTAGTCAGGAAAGGAGAACATTTATTCATAGTTACCATAATTTTCTTTTCATGGCTATTATTCGTGGCAGCATATACTACCCATCCAGTGTGGTTTGGTTATTAGGCTTTTGGAGCTTGTTACTGACTGAGGGATTTATATCTATGTCATCCTTTTAACAACATCATTTTAATTCCTGTCCTATTGGCTATAAGGGGCAGAGAGCTAACCCATTTGTATATGCTGCCATGAACAGTAGCCAGGAAAAGAAAATGACAGTAAGTATGAATACATTTTCTCCTTTATATGTATACACACACACTTGATGATACTCTGCAATCATTAAAGTACAACATGGAATTTTGCCTAAATAATTCTGTTAACCTGAGAACCAGAGTGGAATCTTGCTAGTTTCTCACAAACCTCAATGTATCATAGAAAGAAATGAATGAGGAGTGTTAGATAATTGAGAAATGACTATGAGCTCATAAGAATGAATTTGATATAATGAAATATAATGAAAAGCAACATAGTAACAGTGACTTTGTTTTTCAGTAGGCTTCATTCCGTTGATTAGCTGCTGATATTTAATCAGCCGTAGTGGGTTATCTTTCACACCACATTACCATCACCAGCTCTGTTAATTACATTTGTTCATACTTTATGGCCTTTCATCAGGAAATTGCCTGCAGGTCTGTTAGCAGGTTGACCTGATAAACTGAAGTAAAACATTTTTAGAATTATTGATTGCTGATATTTTCACTATGTCATGATAAATGGTATGTCTTTTTATGGTTTCTATCTGCACACAAATGTTTTTTCACTAACTGACATGGCATCTATTGTCGCTGAGGCCAAATAATTACAAAGTAATTTGTGAGAAAAGGATATCAAATGTGACAGTGTCCATCACACGTTTAATTAAGGTGACAAAGAGTGAAATGGCATGATGGAATAGTAAAACTGGATTCTACGAATATCTGTCAGTTTCATTAAGTTACCAAACAAAAAGCGCAAGCCCATTACTTTTTGGCATTTTGTGTTAAATTGTATTACAGAACTCAAACTCCTCTTTCTTCTACTAACCAAGTTAAATATACATGTAATTTCTCATATAAAATACATTAAAAATCACATTTTTAATGTTTGAATAGAGATGAGTTATTTTCCAGATTTTGTTTTAATATGGTTTACTGTTTTTGGACCACTTTAGTTATTTTCATTGGTCCACCACAGACCAACTAAGTGCAAGAGACAATACAAATCAACAAACGATTCTATATGAATCCCCAACAATACAGGTTTAGCCATTTCCATCTCTGTTAAAATATTATTATAATGTTGCTGCTATGTCATTGCTAGCATGAACCATCAAAGATCCATTCCTCTCAAGTATCCCTATTTAGGAGTCTCTATTAAGTGCCCAAATCCATCTGTTCCTTTTTTCTGTTCTAATGTTCTTTTCTAGGATCTCCATAATACTGTTGTGTCACAGCAACCGTATGCAAAGTAATTGTCCTTAAACTACAATAAATTTGTTTAGAGTTCAGTTTGTGTAAATAGAATACATTGTTTTTGTTTCACATGACATTTAATTACATAAATTATTGTCAAGAAAGAAATCTGAATTATGTATTGCATTTCTAGAAGTATTGCTAAACAAGTCTAGCCTTGTGGACAATAATCACACCTAATCACAATCGATTTCTAAAGAAAGGAAGTAAAATGCATTCATAACAAGGTAACACTATATATAAACCAAGATCAAACAATTAATCTCTAAACATGAAACTAAATTAAACAAATAAAACAATGTCAACTTTAAAAAATCAATTCACAATTTTGGAACCAAAGTGGCTCTATCATCTTCTGAGGTCTTTGCATATTTTGTAAAAACCCCAGATAGTGACTGCTCTGCTTGTATTCCGGTGGCCATGGGGCCAGGTAAGGCAAGGGAAGCTCCTGGAGCTTCATCTGCCAGGAGCTACATCAGCACTGTAATCTTATGCATGCACAATACAGATATCTACTGAGGATCCCGCAAGACCAGAACAGCTGAGGGTTTGGTAGGGATTGACAAAAGCTAGCTTGACAAAAGCTACCTCTGCTCTTTATGTAGTATACCTGTGGGGATATTTATGGGTTGATAATATTAAGCAGTCAAGAATTGCCCACTATTTCAATTCTCTTAGATCTTAGAGATCGTTATCATGTAAGTGAAAATTATTCCATAAATCACAATCTGTTATAAAAATAGATTTTATTTTTATTGTAACAATTAATTAACAATAATATTAGGCAGCATGCATGACAATAATCAGTGAATATTTAGTATAACATAAATATGCAATACAATGGAATAGCTAACACGTTTTCCAAAGGCTAACAGCATTTTCTGTCAAGACTTACACGATTTATGAGGTATTTTGCACACACAGAAAGTAAAGCTTTTCACAGCGAAGAGCCATAAAACCCTGGCTAACAGTTAAGTCAACTGAATAACCCTTTCAATGCTGGCTAGATCCTCCTGGGCATATAGTATCCTATTCTCCTGTGATTTTCAATTAAAATAACATTTAAACCAGCTCATTAGTCATTTCCTGGAACCATCCAATAAGAATAATCTACCAGATTTTTACAAAAGCAGAATTTTAATTTGTCTAAAAAGATATCTTATCTTATATTATAGCAAATCAATACACCTGGATAAAAACAGCGGTATGCTAACACGTGATACTATCACATTAATATATAATTATTCTTAATTCCACCTGCAGAATGGAATGTTTATAACTATATATTCTTTAGTTAACTAAGATTTCTAAATATTAAAATCTGACCGTGATTTATCCAGTCATATATCATGATATTAGTAAATTTTAATTAATTTAAATTAATTAAATAAAACAAGCATAATTACCAGTTATGTAGATATTCTCATCAGATGAGTAGGTAGTCCCAGAAACTTGATTGGTTGTATGTAGGTGCGTGAATGATAGAGAAAGTGTTGTTGGAAAGTGTTAAGAGTTTAAAAGAGTTGAGTGTCCATGAGTTTAAGAGTAGAGTGTTAGTCCCAGATATTGTCCTGGATTTCTCTGCATGTCCGAGTTGGAGTCCCCCAAACCTCAACTCCCTCTCTCTGTATCTCTATATCCCTCTCTTTTCACTTTGTCCTTACTTTTAAAGGACCAGACTCTTTGTACGTCATTAGTTGATAAACCAATAGGAAGCCGTAGGTGTGTCCAATCTATGGATCACAATTTAGGTATTTGATCCATAGAGGGCAGTCTCGTCTAACGAAACCTTCCTATCCAGGAAAGAGTTAACTTTTCCTGATGACGATTTTGACGTCATTTGGCTTATCTAAAATGACTACCATAACTTAGATTTGCTGTCAGTTCAAAGCGTTTGTCCAAGTCTTTGTGGCAACTACTTTGGTCGTAACTTGTAAAATTGACAGTTCTAAACTCAATTTCACCCCTTACTACAATGGTACCTTGTAAAATTTAGAAAGTAAAATTAATTACTTAGTCTTCTCTGTCACTAGTGTCTGTGTTTAGATAATGCATTCCTTAGCTCAAGCAAGTGGTTAGTGAAAGTAAGAAGAAATCAAGGAAATTATGTGTTTTTGTTATCCTGAAGATAGCAAAATGGAGTCCGCTTTGTTCTGAGTGGCTGTGGCAATATACACTTTTAATTTCTTTTTAGCACAAAATGTCTGTTGATATAAATATTCTGACATACCATAGGCAACTAAAGACAAAAAGCCATAATGATTAGTTAGGGTTACACAAGGTCTGTTACAATACAATATAGTTAACCCCTTCCCGACTGAGGACGGTTCAGGACCGTCATCGGCATTTTTGGCTTGCCGACCGATGACGGTCCTGAACCGTCCTAACGGTCTGAGCTACTTACCTGATCGCCGTCGTTCCCCCGGCGGCGATCAGCGTGGCTCCGGTTGTGGGGAGACTGCCTGCAGCCCAGACAGTCTCCCCACACTGAATTAGGACCCCTGTGGCCATGTGATCGCTTAACACAGTGATCACATGGTCACAATAGGTGTCCATGTGTCTGCCTGCAGTGGGACTGTCTGTGCTGACAGGCAGTCTCCCTGCTAGTGTAAAATCAAAAAAATAAAATAAAGTTAGTGTTAATTAAAATAATAATAATAATTATATATGTGTATATATATAATGCCATACTAAGTGTATTTTTATATTAATATGTACTTATATTAATATAAAAATACACTTATAATTAAATTACACATGTATATATATAATATATATAATAACTATATATATTGTATATATATATTATTATAAAATATAAATAATAAGTAATTTAAATTAAATATTTTTTTAAATAATAATAACAATTTTAAAAAAATTATATATCTATATGAAATTTTATTCTAACTGTATTTTAAAATTAATATATATATATTTATATCAAAATACACTTAGAATGAATTTGTATATATATCTATGTATATATAAATAAATAAAAATAATACGAAATATACATATGTCCATATACAAAATTACATAAATAATTATATAAATATACACGTAGACTTAAACTATATAAATATGCATATATATTTAAATTCTATGTGCATATTTATGTAATATTTTTACATAATTCAGTAATTTTATTGATTGCAATTTGAGGGACCTGCCTGCCAACCCAGGCCGAAATTCCAGAGAATTTAATTTGCTAGCACTGTATTTTACCCTGTAACGTTCTACGACACCCTAAAACCTGTACATGGGGGGTACTGTTTTACTCGGGAGACTTCGCTGAACACAAATATTAGTGATTCAAAACAGTAAAATATATCACAGCGATGATATTGTCAGTGAAAGTGACTTTTTTTGCATTTTTCACACACAAACAGCACTTTTACTGATGATATAATTGTTGTGATACGTTTTCCAGTTTTTAAACACTAATATTTGTGTTCAGCGATGTCTCCCGAGTAAAACAGTACCCCCCATGTACAGGTTTTATAGCATTTTTGAAAGTTACAGGGTCAAATATATGGGTCAAATATTTTTACATTGAAAATGGCCAGGTTGGTTACGTTGCCTTTGAGAGCGTATGGTAGCCCAGGAATGAGAATTACCCCATGATGGCATACCATTTGCAAAAGAAGACAACCCAAGGTATTGCAAATGGGGTATGTCCAGTCTTTTTTAGTAACCACTTGGTCACAAACACTGGCCAAAATTAGCGTTCAATTTAGTTTTTTTACTTTTTTCACACACAAACAAATATGAATGCTTACTTTGGCCAGTGTTTTCGACTAAGTGGCTACTAAAAAAGACTGGACATACCCCATATTGAATACCCTGGGTTGTCTACTTTAAAAAAAATATGTACATGTGGGGTGTTATTCAGAGATTTATGACAGATAATAGTGTTACAATGTCACTATTGATAAATTTTTAAAATGTATGTTTTGAAACCGCAATATCCTACTTGTACCTATAGCCCTATAACATGCAAAAAAAGCAAAAAAGCACGTAAACACTAGGTATTTTTAAACTCAGGACAAAATTTTGAATCTATTTAGCAGTTTTTTTCATTCGCTTTTGTAGATGAACAAAAAGGTAATGGTTCAGCGCTAAACAATCTAAAAGAAACTAAAACAAAATGTAAAAGCAGCAACCTATAGGAATGAGGTCCCTCTAAAAACCTCACATGGAATAGGACAAACAGAAATGAGTATATAGGTCGCGCTAAGGGGACAAGGAAGTAAAATAAATGAAATAAATAAAAATGATAAAAAAAGTCCCAAATATAAATAAACCTGTGTTGTTCTAGGAGAGTATACAGTCCAAATGGATATCTGAGTCTTCTTATGTTGAGGATGTCTTGGAATGCTTGTCAATACGTAGATACATAAAAAAAGAAGAGGAAGAAGAACTCCAATAGTGTAGAATGTCGATAAAGTTTCCAGGTATGGATCTATAAGTAGGTAAATGACTCACCTTGGCGTGAGCAGAAAAACCTTGCTCAAGTGTTCTTAGCGTTCAGTGGCGTCAATCCCCCACTGGTAGGATATAGGCGATGGGGTCCTGGACAATTCCTCGGTATATAAAAAATGAGAGACGTATATAGTGCTCACTGATGTTTATAAAAACAAATAAAAAAAGGTAAAATACTCACATGTACATGAGCAGGAAATACTGCTCAGTATGATGGCGCAGGTGGTACAATCCCCACCTTAGGATTCTTGGAAATTGGCGTACTTCAATCCAAATTGATGACCAGGTAATTTAAATTAAAAATATAAAATAAAAGGAATTAAAAGTATATAGGCAAAAAATAAGGGCCAGTATTCCTTTATTAAAATATAATTTATCAATATATATAACAGACTTTGTAATAGCCAAAACAAGTTTCACCACACAGGGCTTTATCAAATGGCATTTAAAAGAGAGAAAAACCTGGTACACAAGCTGCTTTTATAAGCTAAAAAATACAAATAGGCATTTGAATTTTGGCGCCAAAATGACGTCACACTTACAATATGCATAATTTAAAAACAATTTAAAAGTAAGAAATTGAAATGTAAAAGCATTATATAATACAATATTAAGATAATTGTCAGTTTCAAATAGTAAAACGAGCATCTTTTATAATGTTGTACACAAGGAGAGATGATGTCAGTGAAGAAAATATATTCGCAATTAGTATATATACAAAAGTTGAAATTGATGATATAGGAACATAAATAAAAGGGGTATGAAAATGTCTGTGGGCTTAAAACAGAAAAACGAGCATTATTAAGAATAGTAATATATAATGAAACACGTGATTGCGGCTAGACGCGATCACGTGATCGGAACTAGGTATTGTGGGAAATGTATGCCAGAGAGTCGAGAGATCGGCGCAGAAGTATATCGCCTGTCTCTCGACTTGATAGTGCAACAGAGGCATATAGGAGCTGGATAATTAGCCCTACATGTGTATAGAGACCTAATAGGGGAAGGGAGAGGAGGAGAGAAGAAAAAGGGGGAAAGAAAAAAGAGGGGCTTATATATAAATCAATCTATTAATATCCCAACAGTTGATCCTACAATTCACACAGATTTAAAAAAACCCTCTAAGTTTTACCCCTCACATTTTAAATCGGGTCCAATAGAGGTCTTTGAAAAATTAGTTCTAAAAGATTTTGAGAAAATAAAACACAATAAATACGATCATCAGAATTTAACACAAAATGAACGCAAAGCAATTAAAGAACTTCAAAATGACGAAGATATCGTCATTAAACCTGCGGATAAAGGTGGAGGTCTGGTTATCTTGTCTAAACTATCATACATTGAGGAAGCCAATCGTCAACTCAATGATCGTGAAGTATATGACAAGTTACCATGCGACCCAACTTCAAAAATTAAAACTATTTAAAAAGATTTTCTTACCAAGGGACTTGATTTAGACATCCTAAGCAAACAAGAATTCAATTATTTAAACATTCCCTACCCCAAGATACCGGTTATTTATTTTCTCCCCAAAATTCATAAAAATATGACTAAACCCCCTGGGAGACCAATTGTATCAGGGATTAACTCTGTTTTATCCAATCTCTCAGAATATATAGATATTTTATTACAGCCTTCAGTAAAACTAATGAGATCCTATCTCAAAGACTCGATGACCCTTTTATCCTTTTTAAAAGATTTTATATGGTGTCAAGACTATATTTTAGTTACGTGCGACGTCCAATCATTATATACTATTATTCCCCACACCTTAGGATGTGAGTCAGTTGAAAAAATTTTAAAAAACCAAACTTCGATTCCAGTCTCACAAATAAATTTTATTTTAGAGGGTATTCACATGATTTTAACCAACAATTATTTTTGGTTTTATGATTCTTTTTATATTCAAAAAAAAGGCACAGCCATGGGAACCAGGTTTGCCCCTAGCTATGCTAACCTCTTTATGGCTGATTGGGAGTCTTCGGCCATTTGGGGTGATCATAGCTGGCGGGCAAACCTGATCGCATACTTTCGCTATATAGACGATTTATTTTTTATTTGGCAAGGCTCAGAGACCTCTCTTAAATTGTTTTTAGAATTTTTAAACAACAATGATAAAAGTATAATTTTAACCTCAAATTATAGTAAAGTATCCATTGATTTTTTGGATCTTAACATTTTTATTCATGAAGGCAATATTCAAACCAAGACTTTTTTTATAGAAGTATGTACTAATACCATCATAGACCATACAAGCTGTCATTATAAACCCTGGTTAGATGGGATTCCGAAAAGTCAATTTCTTCGTCTTCACCGTAACTGTTCTCTATCAAATGATTTTAAAATCCAATCTACCTCTTTGAATAGTAAATTTTTAGATAAAAACTATGAACCAGAAAAATTGAATGCAGCATTAAAAGAAGTTAGTACAAAAGAAAGAAAGGACCTTTTAGCATACAAAGCTAAAAAGGAAGACCCCCCAAAATTGCCTATTATCTTAGACTTTAATAAGAAAAATAAAGATATAAAAAAAATCATTAATAAACATTGGCACATTCTTAAACAGGACGACCTTTTAAAAGACTATATCCCTGACAAACCAAATGTGATTTTTAGAGGGGCCCCAAATTTTAAGAAAATTCTAACGAAAAATTATACTAAAATTACTTCATCAAAGGAGACCTTTCTGTCAAAACCAAAAGGTTTTTTTAAATGTAACAAATGCATCGTATGCAGATCCACAAATCCCAATACCAATACTAAAACGACTCATTTCTCCTCCACCATCACCAAAACTATGTACCCGATCAAAGACTTCATAGGATGCAATACTAAAAATGTTATCTATTTATTAGAATGTCCATGTGGTTTTCAATATGTTGGCATGACAACAAGGTGTTTAAAGATCAGACTGGCAGAACATTGCCGCAATATCAAAAAAGGATATGATAACCATTCAGTGTCCAAGCACTTTTTATTTCACAATAAAGTCCCAAGTGCTCTTAAAGTTACCGGGATAGAAAAAGTTTCCATGCCATGGAGAGGAGGGGATATGAAAAATATTTTGGGGAAAAGAGAGATGAATTGGGTTTTTCAATTAAAAACCCTATCACCTCAAGGATTAAATGTAGAATTTGACCTTTTTAACTTTTTATAAATTATTTTTTTACTTCTTACTTTTTTTTTTTTTTCCACTTTTTTCACTCATCCATTTTTCTTTCATTCATTTTTCTTTCCTCAATTTTGTTTATATTTTTATATTTATTTTTATTATCATTATAGTATATATTTTATTATTATTTATTTCTATTTTTATTTTTATTTCTATTCATTATTTTTATTTTTATCTTTATTTTTATTTTTATTATTATTTTTATTTTTATTTTATTTTATATTTACCCTTATTTTTATTCATTTTTCTCTTTTTTACATATATCCTTTATTCATATATATTTTTATCATTATTATTTTTATCTTTTTTCTTTTTTCCTTTATTTTGATTTATGCAGGATATTCCCTGCTATAAGCCCATCTTTTTTCTTTCCCCCTTTTTCTTCTCTCCTCCTCTCCCTTCCCCTATTAGGTCTCTATACACATGTAGGGCTAATTATCCAGCTCCTATATGCCTCTGTTGCACTATCAAGTCGAGAGACAGGCGATATACTCCCAGCTCCGATCACGTGATCGCGTCTAGCCGCGATCACGTGTTTCATTATATATTACTATTCTTAATAATGCTCGTTTTTCTATTTTAAGCCCACAGACATTTTCATACCCCTTTTATTTATGTTCCTATATCATCAATTTCAACTTTTGTATATATACTTATTGCGATTATATTTTCTTCACTGACATCATCTCTCCTTGTGTACAACATTACAAAAGATGCTCGTTTTACTATTTGAAACTGACAATTATCTTAATATTGCATTATATAATGCTTTTACATTTCAATTTCTTACTTTTAAATTGTTTTTAAATTATGCATATTGTAAGTGTGACGTCATTTTGGCGCCAAAATTCAAATGCCTATTTGTATTTTTTAGCTTATAAAAGCAGCTTGTGTACCAGGTTTTTCTCTCTTTTAAATGCCATTTGATAAAGCCCTGTGTGGTGAAACGCGTTTTGGCTATTACAAAGTCTGTTATATATATTGATAAATTATATTTTAATAAAGGAATACTGGCCCTTATTTTTTGCCTATATACTTTTAATTCCTTTTATTTTATATTTTTAATTTGAATTACCTGGTCATCAATTTGGATTGAAGTACGCAAATTTCCAAGAATCCTAAGGTGGGGATTGTACCACCTGCGCCATCATACTGAGCAGTATTTCCTGCTCATGTACATGTGAGTATTTTACCTTTTTTTATTTGTTTTTATAAACATCAGTGAGCACTATATACGTCTCTCATTTTTTATATACCGAGGAATTGTCCAGGACCCCATCGCCTATATCCTACCAGTGGGGGATTGACGCCACTGAACGCTAAGAACACTTGAGCAAGGTTTTTCTGCTCACGCCAAGGTGAGTCATTTACCTACTTATAGATCCATACCTGGAAACTTTATCGACATTCTACACTATTGGAGTTCTTCTTCCTCTTCTTTTTTTATGTATCTACGTATTGACAAGCATTCCAAGACATCCTCAACATAAGAAGACTCAGATATCCATTTGGACTGTATACTCTCCTAGAACAACACAGGTTTATTTATATTTGGGACTTTTTTAATCATTTTTATTTATTTCATTTATTTTACTTCCTTGTCCCCTTAGCGCGACCTATATACTCGCTTTTGTAGATGAGTAAAAGATTTTTCAAGTAAAAGTAAAAAAACATGTATTTTTTCAATTTTTCATCATATTTTTTTTTTTTTAAATTAAAATACATGAGATTATATAAATAATGGTATGTAAAGAAAGCCCCCTTTGTCCTGAAAAAAACAATATATAATTTGTATGGGAACAGTAAATGAGAAAGCGGAAAATTACAGCCAAACACAAACACCACAAAAGTGTAAAAATATGCCTGGTCGCAAATGTACAACATCGCAAAAACAGTCCAGTCCTTAAGGGGTTAATTAAACATTGCTCATCAGGTAACTAAAATGTATAGAGACAAAAATAATATAAGTGTATTGATAGTGCACAGCTTAAGCTCCTAAATAAAATAGAATAAATTAACTTGATTAAAATTAGTCACCAGAAAAACTACAGCTTATTGAATTTGTTCTGGTGAGTAGAATCATTACCTTCAGGCTTTTTGCTGTAAACACTGTCTTTTCAGAGAAAATGCAGTGTTTACATTACAGCCTAGAGATAACGTCACTGGCCACTCCTCGGATGGCTGTTAGAGATCCTTCCTGGGTCATGGCTACCTAAAATGCATCCAAACATTCAATGTCTCCCACCTCTGCATGCAGACACTGAACTTAACTCATAGAGATGCATTGATTCAATTCATCTGTATGAGGAGATGCTGATTGGCCGGGGCTGTGTTTGAATTGTGCTGGTTCTGCCCCTGATCTGCCTCCTTGTCAGTCTCAGCCAATTCTATAGGGAAGCATTGTGATTGGATTAGGCCACCACTTCTGATCATGTCAGCAGACAGCTTGTTTTTTTCTGAGGCAAAAAGCATGCACAGTTACAGCTTCAGGCTTGAATACAAGTAAGATTTTACTATTTTGAGCATGAGGGGGACAGGGTGGCTAGATGGTGGTTTTAACCCTCTAGAGTCAGGAATACATGTTTGTGTTCCTGACCCCATAGTGCTCCTTTAAGAACTAGTTATCTGAGAAATGTGGACTATGAAATAAAGTTTTTTAAAATATAATGGAAGTTAAGATATTCTTGTTACACAAAACAAAATAGAAAAAAATAGAGACTGTTTGCACAAAACAGAGTGCTACTACCATTTATTTGAAGGACAAACCCCAAACGTTTCGGAGTAATCCCTTTGTCAATGCATCATGGTTTTATGCTGCATAGTATGTACTGTTATTTTGTACTTTCATGTTTTTTCTGGGGTTTTCTCCAGTTCCTCATATTCTTTCTTCTTGTAAGCTTACATTTGATCTATTTTACCACAACCATCTGACAACTTTCCAGAATCCCAGCAGCAACAGAATATATCTGTATAGAAAAACATGCTTCTGACTTCCAGGGCTAGCTTCTGGAGACTGATTACAGGAGCAATGACCCATGAGGCTAACACACTGCTTCAACTGCAATACCAGACAATCAATCTAGAGCACACAAAAAATTGAATCAGGAATAATAAATATTATACCAATCTACCAATTCATTGAGAACAGGAAATCCCTCCTTCATGGGGGCTGTCTCAAACAGTCTGATATACCTACACCTTCTGACAGAGTACGCCAATTACTAGTGTGTGTTGGAAGGTATGAAATCTTGTCGCGTGACACTACAGCAAGTAGTAGCCAAAATGCAAAGCTATAAATAGGAGAAAAGCGAGTAAAGAAAGGTTGCTGTTAATCAATAGAAAATAAAAAAATTATATTATGGTGTTTTAGCCAAGATGCCAATAAAAATAATAACAGTTTTGTGTGTACATCCAGTTATTTAGATTTTTCATTCTACGCTACTTTATTCCAGGTTAAAAAATTTTTATAACAATAACCCCTACGAGTCAATTGCGGGCAAGTACGAATAACCATATGTCCACAGATTGGATATCAGGTGCAAGAAAATGATGTATCCTATCAATAAATATGCATATGAATATTAAACTATAGTATTATAGATGTTAATATATCAATAGTAAATATTTATATTGATTATATGTTATATGTGTTTCTCTACTTAAAACATCTGACGTTGGTTTTAATAATCCACCTAAACTTTCTCAGACTAATCCCACTCCTGATAGAAAGTGGACATCGAAGCAAAGCATTATATCTATTTTTACTGTCTCATTTGTCTCATCTGTCATTTGTAATTTATTGCTTCACTTTTACTTTGCTATATATACTCCTAAAACACAATACTGTTAGTTCAGAACAGGAGATTATTTTTTGCAATTGATGAATAATATTTTTCATGCCTTAAATTTGCATAATCAATGTTCATGCACAATTTATATTTTCTTGTCAAACAATTTCATGTGTATATTCATCCCAATGTATCCAAATGTGAATGTCATACATTTTTTCCAGATCACTAATCTCATTATTCTATGAATGCTCTCAATTCCATTACCTTTATTGCAAACCCTTGAAGTCTTTGTCATTCCTATCTTAACTCCCTCAAGACAAGAGAAGGGCTTTCACACCATTATGATGGTGTAGCACAACCCAACGAACTGGCCCTTCCTCCAGCAGGCGCCTCCACAGCAATCATAATTGGGGGACCTGCATAAAAACCCAGACAGCCCTTCTGCAGCCAATCATTCAAATCCGAGTCCTGTGATCACAGTAACATTGCAATCATATGACTCAGATCGGCTTGATTAGCAGGGTTGGGCAATTGGTTGCAGAGGGTCTGCCTGGATTGTCAGGTACGTCCCCCAATATATAATTAATATAATATCATTATATAGAAACAATGTATATATTTCTATATTTAGAATTCAAATATATATAATGACGATTATATCATCAGTGAAAGTGCAGTTGTTTGAAAAATGCAAAAAAGTAATATAAACACTAACTTTGACTTGGCTTTGTGGCCAAGTGTTAACTAAAAAAGATTGGACATACCCCATTTTGAATATCCTGGGTTGTCTACTTTTGCAAATGATATGCCATGGTGGGATTCATTTTTATTCTTGGGCTGCCATATAGTCTCAAAGGCAACATGGGCCCAGCAAACTAATCTGGCTAATTTCAATGTGTTAAAATGTAAATGGGCAAGCGCTTTATTTGGCTCCTTAAATTTACAGAACAACATGAAACCTGCACATGGTGGGCATCATTGTACTCACGGGACAGCGTACAAATGTGTGTATTTTATTGCAGTAAAAGTAAACAGTATTAGAACATTCACAGTTGAACTGCCATGCAGAGCTTGGAAAATACCACATTTTAAAATTCTCACACATTTTTAGATTTTATTTATATTAAATTATGTTCATATATTAATATTTGATATGAAATGATAGCCCAATTTCTATAAAAAACAAAATGATATAAAATAAGTGTGGGTGCACTTAAAATGGAAGAGTTCTAGGTTTTGTTTTGGTACAGAACTTGGACATTTGCCTCTGTCCTTAAAGCGGCACTGTCATGCCGAACTTACCTTTCCTCAATTTCTTCCTCTTCTCCCCCTCTCTCAGGATCTGTTTTTCTTTTCTTCCTGTCTTCTTTAGTTTTCTTTAAAATCATAAGACAAAGTAGGGACTCTTTGCCTTATGGAGGATTCCTCCGCTTGACCAGCTCTGACCAGCGGAGGAGCAAAGTGTGCTTCATTTCCGCTGGTCAGAGCAATTTTCCCATGATCCTTACCTTCCCTCTGTGTTCCCGCGATGCTTCCTGTCACTTTACACAAAACTGCCAAATTGCGTTCTAACTGAATGAGAACAGTATGTTCGTTTCTTTTAGAACGCAATTCGGCACTTTATTCGGATCGGAATTTCATTCGAGTAGGGGCATGTGCGAGTAGGGGCATGTGTAGTAAGCAGTGAGCAGCTTATAGCTGCTCACTGTAAAAAAAAAACAAAAAAAAAACTAATAACCCCCCCATGCCGGCCCTAAATAAAGATGGGGGGGGACCTACTATCCCCCCCTGGCCCCCACCCCTGAGCAGTGGGTGGGGCCCTAAATAAAGATATGGGGGGGAACTTCTGGCCCCCCCCCTGGCCCCCACCCCTGCGCGGTGGGTGGGGGCCCTAATAAAACAATAAGGGGGACCTACCTCCTCCCCGGCCCCCCCCTGAGCGTGGGTGGGGCCCTAAATAAGATGGGGGGAACTTGGCCGTGGGTGGGGGCCCTAATGGGGGGCCTACTGTGCCCCACCCCTGGCCTCTAATAAGGGGAACCCGGTCCCCACCCCGCCGGTGGGTGGGGGCCCTAATGTAAAACACCCCCATCAAGGTGACTAGGGGTCGCAAGCCCCTAGTCACCCCCCCCACCCAAAAAAAACCTATCCCCTACCTACCCCACTCACCCTAAAAATAGTGAGGGGGGAATAAAATAACTAACCTGTAAAAAAAAAAAAATTAAACTTATCATTTGACGTCTTCTTTTTTCTAAAATCTTCTTTCTTCAGCCCCCAAAAAGGACAAATAAAAATCCATCATACCTGTTGCACTTTAAAAAAAAAAATTAATCCATCTTCGCCCTTCGAGGGCACGCCGCGTACTGAGCACCGCAGGGCAGGGCGGGTCAAGGCTTATAAAGCCTTGCCCCGCCCTGCAATTAGGCTTAGAACACTCTGAGTCACTTTACAAAGCGTGGGAAAATTTCAAGCCACCCAATCAGAGTGCTCTGTGTCATTTTACACAGCGTGGGAAAGTTCTTTTGAATTTTCCCACGCTGTGTAAAATGACCCATAACACTCTGATTGGTTACTTAATCCACCAATCAGAGTGTTATGAGTCATTTTACACAGCGTGGGAAAATTATTTTGAATTTTCCCACGCTGTGTAAAATGACTCAGAGCACTCTGATTGGCTTAAACCCACCAATCAGAGTGTTCTAAGCCTAATTGCAGGGCGGGGCAAGGCTTTATAAGCCTTGACCTGCCCTGCGGAGCTCAGTACGCGGCGTGCCCTCGAAGGGCGAACATGGATTAATTTATTTTTGCGCCTTTTTTTTTTTTTTCTTAAAGTGCGACGGGTATGATGGATTTTTATTTGGCCTTTTTGGGGGCTGAAGAAAGAAGATTTTAGAAAAAAGAAGACGTCAAATGGTAAGTTTAATTTTTTTTTTACAGGTTAGTTATTTTCACTATTTTTAGGGTGAGGGAGGTAGGTAGGGGATAGGTTTTTTTTGGGTGGGTGGGGGGGTGACTAGGGGCTTGGGACCCCTAGTCACCTTGATTGGGGGGGGTGTTTCATTTAGGGCCCCCACCCACCGCTCAGGGGTGGGGGCCAGGGGGGGAGGACAGTAGGTTCCCCCCCTTATTGTTTTAATGGGGCCCCCACCCACCGCGCAGGGGTGGGGTCAGGGGGGAGGACAGTAGGTCCCCCCCCTTATTGTTTTATTAGGGCCCCCACCCACCGTGCAGGGGTGGGGGCCGGGGGAGAGGACAGTAGGTCCCCCCCTTATTGTTTTATTAGGGCCCCCACCCACCGCGCAGGGGTGGGGGCCGGGGGGGGGACAGAAGTTCCCCCCCATATCTTTTTTAGGGCCCCCACCCACTGCTCAGGGGTGAGGGCCGGGGGGAGGACAGTAGGTTCCCCCCTTATTGTTTTATTAGGGCCCCCACCCACCGCGCAGGGATGGGGTCCAGGGGGGGAGGACAGAAGGTCCCCCCCTTATTGTTTTATTAGGTCCCCCACCCACCGCTCAGGGGTGGGGGTCAGGGGGGGAGGACAGTAGGTCCCCCTCCCCTTATTGTTTTATTAGGGCCCCCACCCACCGCGCAGGGGTGGGGGCCAGGGGGGGAGGACAGTAGGTCCCCCCCTTATTGTTTTATTAGGGCCCTCACCCACCGCGCAGGGGTGGGGGCCAGGGGGGGAGGACAGTAGGTCCCCCCCCTTATTGTTTTATAAGGGCCCCCACCCACTGCGCAGGGGTGGGAGCCAGGGGGAGGACAGAAGGTACCCCCCCTTATTGTTTTATTAGGGCCCCTACCCACCGCTCAGGGGTGGGGGCTGGGGGGGAGGACAGTAGGCCCCCCCCCTCATTATCTTCATGGCCCCCACCCGCCGCTCAGGGTGGGGGAGTGGGGGAGGAAAATAGGCCCGCCCCCCCTTATTGTAATTTATGTAATTTTTTTTCAACAGTGAGCAGCCACAGGCTGCTCACTGTTTAGTATACATGCCCCTACTTGCGGTATAGCGAGTAGGGGCATTTGGGAGATTTTAATCCCCCTTGTGCTATTATGGGGGTCATATTGACCCCCATAGAGTGAGAGGGGGACCTGAGGGGGCTTATGAAGTGGCGGTAGCTCCCTCCTTGTAATAAACTGCACGAACAAACAAACAGTGATACTCAGATACACTGATACATTGTGTTTGTTTGTTCGGCTGCTATTTCTATTCACTCATTCGTCTGTCTGATGAATGAATGAATAGATGAAATTCCCATTCGCATGTCCAGGTGTTTCACTGGGCATGTGCGGGAATCTCACAGGCTATCTAGTGTGGGCAGGTGACGTGTCCCACAGGGACTTCATCTACCCACACAAAGATGGCGGCGCCCTGGATATAGATCGGGTCAGAAAATAATGATTAAAAAATAGGTAATGTGGGGGGCTTAGGGGCATTTGGGGATGCCTAGGGTGTTAGTTAGATGTAGTGGAGCCCGGAGGGGGGTTAAAAAAAAAACGGGATTCGGCATGACAGTGCCGCTTTAAGGAGTAACAAGCCAATAAAAGGCAATAAAAGTTATGATTTTGGTCACAAACAGGAAAATGAAGAAAGAATTTAAATAGTCAATTACATTCTTAGTATAACACTAAGCCTAGTCAGCAATATATTTTCCCAGCAATGCAATGTGTGCTGAAAAAATAGCGCAAATCTGGAATGAAAGCCTCAAACAGCAAAACATCTTCTATTTGTGCAGCTTTAACACCACCAAAACAATGAGACCACAGCATTTAACAAGAAATGGGTGCTGGCAAATTAACCCTTTTGTTAACACAGCTGAAGGCAGCACAATGTGTGGTTCTGAAAGAAAACTTGGTTTAGTCTCTACAATTAACCATTAAAGGTCTTTCAAATGACCCAAGGTGTGGAGCATAACAATTTGGGATTTGGGGTTCCAGAGCGTCCCCAACCCATGATCAGAGACTACTCAAACCCTCTAGCTGTAAATGCGGTGGTGGGGTCCCAATGCCACTAGCCAGCAAACCCCATGCTAATTACGCTATAGTAAGCTATAGTACATCTTGCTTAAAGTTCCTGTTCCTTTTCTTCAAGTAAAAATCATTCTTCAGCCATATATCATCTCAAAGATAAAACCCACAATACACCATTACAATTGTTATAAAATTAAAAGAAAACTCATTGCAAAAAAACAATCAGCACTGTTAAAAAAGAACTGATACCCTCAAGCTGGGTGGCACAAAATAAAGAGATTAAAGTGGAAGCAGCTTTTAATTCGTCTCCTGATGATTTCACAAACACTGTGTTTTATTAGTTAGCAAAGCGTCAGTCTCAGATATAAGTCTTACTTAAGCAAGAGTTAAACAAGAATAAAGCATGAAACAAAACAAGCGGAGGAAATCACTTCCAGCTGGAGGTCATACAATGAGAACGAAGGACAATCACAACATAGAGGCATTAATCTGATGTTGTCTAATATGCTTTCCAAATGATTTAATATCTTTAGATAAACGTTTAAACGTGATTTTTCAAAGTATTAAAATAGCAAAAAAATACCATATATAAAAAAAATGTTAATTTAAAGAAAAATATTAAAATATTACAAAATCTAAATGTTTTTTTTTAAGACTGCATCATTTTAAAACGTTGTCCAAAAATACTAACTCCTTTGGAAATCGAATGCAACAATATTAAATGAAGGCCAAAGTGTCATAGGGAAAACACAAAATCCAGTCTAAAAAACATGAATAGTAGTACACCAAAATATGGGCTGAGTCCAATGGTATAAGCAAGTGTGAAGAGTGGTGGGGTGGGAATAGGGAGGCAGGGAATTAATTAAGTGTAGAGGAAAGAAGCAATGCCAAAAGATAGTGCCAAATCTTGATGAGGCCATTCTCCAGTGAATGGACTTCAGAAAAAGTAAGGAAAAAAATGAAAAAATAGGTAAAGTTGAAAATGGCAAGCGAAGGGGGTGATGAACTATGTACAAGACAGACAAGAAGGAGGATAAGTAAATACATAGAGCTAGAATGAAAAGATGAAGCCTAAGCATCCAAGGACAAAAGACAGTACACCCAAATCAATGTGCAGGAGAAAGAAAAAAGGAATGTAATAAGTGGAAGAGGAGTGTCAAGGTTCTCTTAAAGAGACAAACAAATTCACACTGTGTAAGTGATAAATATTGTCAAAGTAAATCAACATCTCCAGTAAACCAAGAGTCCCAAATTTTATGTAAAGTTTTGGGCATGTCATGTAATTGTGCTGTATGTAGCCATAGCATCCTGAGTTTTCCATAGAACCGTAGAAAGAGTAGGAATGAGCCAATAACTCCTTAATTGCTCTATGAGTTATCAGAGCGACCAATACACACAAATTCACCCCTGCATTCAAATGTCAACACTACGTATAGACACACCCATAGATTCAAAGGCAAACACTGCACACAAGTAAACCACTGCTTTCAAATGGCTACGCTACATAAAAACACACAACACTAAACACAAGCTCCTGCATTCACGCACACATACACCATACAAAAACATTCTTGCATTCAAAGACCCAAATCCTGTTTAATGCTAAATACAATCCTGCAAGCATGGGCAAATGGTAACTCCCCAGCTGGCATTGTGAGAGATGTATAACAGATGGCGATCTACCTTTTGGCCATCCTTGTGATAGGGGGGGCCCAAAAAATACTTGCACCAGGGCCCTCTCTATTCTAGTTCCGCCACTGTCTCCAATAAATATGGAAATATTTAGTGAAAAAGCAAATATTTATGCATGTGTATGTGTGTATACTGGAGAGGGGAGCCCAGGAACTAAGTTTGTCCTGCACCTGATTGCAATAGGTGAGCTATTGGAAGCAATAAATAAGAATTTGGTAAAAACACATCAAATATGGTGCTACTATCACCTATGTGGGTCACTCCACCACACAAACAAAATATATAAATTGGTGAGAGCACACTATAAAAGAGCAAATAGTACCACATACAAAGCAAGGAATAATCCTGTAATACAAAAGGGAACAGGAAAAATCATAGGGTAGTAAAGCTATAATTAAGTGAAACATAGTTGATAATTAGTCTCACTCACATGCTTCTGAGCCATTTAAATAAGCTGGCTCAGACTAAGGACCTTAAATGGAAAGATAAAGGTGATCTCATGATTGATTATTGCAGCTTTCTCTTTGTTCTTTAAATCCTATCCTCTTTGATGAAATCCAGGATGCAGGATACAGAGAAATGGAACAATTAGTGACAAACTGCTAATCCAGCATGCTGTCTGAGTGAAAGTGAGACTGACCACTCAAAAAATCAAATGTTATTTGCCTAGCCTTTCTTCATAACTAAACTTTTCCATTCCCATTATTCATTTTGTAACTTTTTTTTTCTAGTTCTGCAATATCCATCTTTAAAACTGGTGCCAAAAATCAGTCCGCATATTCAAGCTAGGCGCTTACCATTGATTTATAAAAAGACAAAATTATATTTTCGTCACGTGAATCAATACCCTTTTTTATTACGGCATTACATACTGTTGCTTGTTATATTGTTTGGATTTGTGAATGCTACCCAAAAGGTGCCTTGCGGAATATAACATAAATAATTGTAATTGCAGTTCTAGGGATTCAGAGTTATACCAAGAGTTAGCCATCCAAAATGGAAGTCAGACATTGTCTCTTCAGCATATATTATGTTAATATAATGCAAACAGCGAAGAAGTTTCTTAATGTAGTGCAGATTCGTATTAAACTACGCTACAATCAGAAGTCGGATTGTAAGTCATGATAGTACATATGACAGATTTTGCTGTATAGTAGAAAATGCAGTTAAAGGATCACTACAGGGTCAGGAACACAAACATGTTTTCCTGACCCTATAGTGTTAACACCCCCATCTAACCCCCCTGTGCCCCTCATGCCTCCATAAATAGAGTCAAATCTTACTGTATTCAAGCCTGAAGCTGTAAATCTGCATGCTGTTAGACTCAGAAAAACAAGCAGACTGCAGACATGTGGTAACTTGATCCAATCACAGTGTTTCCCCATAGGATTGGCTGAGACTGACAAAGAAGCAGATCAGGGGCAGAGTCAGCATGATTCAAACACAGCCCTGGCCAATCAGCATCTCCTCATAGAGATGAATTGAATCAATGAATCTCTATGAGGAAAGTTCAGTGTCTGCATGCACAGGGAGGAGATACTGAATCACAGGATGCTGTGCACAGTGCTGCCCTGTGCTCTGCTGGCAGCAGATCTGAGTGGATGGAGGCATATTATGCCTCCATCAACTCCGAAGTCCCTCTGGTTCACTCTGAGTGACTACAACTGGAGGTGTTCCTAGCTTTCAATGTAAACACTGTATTTTCTCAGAAAATACATTGTTTACACGAGAAAGGCTGCAGGGAGCTATAGTTCTCACCTGAACAGCCTCATTAAGCTGAAGTTGTTCAGGTGACTATAGTGTCCCTTTAACAAGAATGTAAAGTACCCAAAACTAGGCATTTGATTGTTTTAAAGGAGAAGCAGTAGTCCATAAATATCTACAGAGAAAAGAGAGTATTGCTTTCTTTACATAAGTAGTTATCTATACAATATTTCATATAATATAGTAAGATGCGTATTCAGTCAAGTATTCAGCATAATGATCCACCCCTTAGGCCCTGTGGCTGTCTAATAGTGTACATATTCTCAGAGGATTAATAAGAGGCAAAACTGATAGCATACAATTCAACAGCTAAATCAATAAAAAAAAAGACAAAAAACTAAATAAAATGTACCGTGCAGGAACTCAGATAAACCTATGCAATCCACGGGCAATACATAGTCCCACTTAGGAATGATTATTGTCAATCATGGTAACCCAAGTTAAGGCAGATGTGTTATCCAACTGTGGTTGTGAGATTGGCCTAGTGATGGCCTTGGTTTCCCCCCTGGAAACTCAGCCTCCTAGGAAGTCTCAAAATGTGGCTGACGTAGACCGAGGCCTGATGGTGGACTATACTCAGCCTCTTCTTGAGGTACTCTGATTGCCATCACCATTTATCGCGCCCATTCTAGGGCCAGAGCAGCTGATCCCTCCATTGTCTCAGCAGTAATTGCTAGCGTGAGTGGCCACTCATCCCCTGCAGGTAGATGCAGACGATTGCTCAGCTTCAAAGACTTTGTCTAGCTTTGTACACTGGACACTGCAGTCGTCACATGAGCCTGCGGCATCCGTCATTTTGAGTCAGTCACTGTGTCTGCTTGATCTTTTGGCAGCACTGCATAGTTTTGGTATAGAAGTAGGGCCTCCAAGGTGTAAGCCGGGTTCACCCCCAGTCCGAAGGGTGAAGGAACAGGGCACAAGATTGACTACACTAGGACTCAGGCCAGGAGATCACCCACATCTCCCATTTGGTTATCCGATGCACTGTGTCAAGCATGTCAAAAGTATTCCATTAGTACGGTGGAAAATATGTTTATCAACCGCTCCAAGGTGGACCAGCCAAGTCATAAATAAGGTAAGTTCACTACCAATCTCATAATGAAAACAAAAATAAGTGATTAATACAGCAATATTGGAAAATAAGCAAGAAAAATGTTTCTGATACTGAATCTTTTAAGGTAAAAGTGAATAAATTGTTCTGAAAATGTTATACATATGGCAAGTTATAATAGAAGAAAACAACCTAAAGTTCATGGGGCATGTATGGAAAAAATGTTTATGTTAAACTATTTATTAATACCCAAGACTACTGATCTGCACACTGATTTTCATAAAATAGTATGCCATACCTTCTCATCTTTATTCATGATCCTGATTGCATTGACTTTTCAAGTCTTTATATAAATGACCTGAGTATAGTACTGTGTTTTTTTTCATATCACAATAGAACTTAACATGGGTTAAACAGTTTTCTGGAATGGTTAATTGTTTTAGAGATTCAAAATGTTTAACACAACATTATCTTAACTATCCTTAAAGGAGCACAAACATGTATTCCTGACCCTATAGTGTTTAAACCACCATCTAACCCCCTCCCTCCCCTCCCTAAATATAGTAAAATCTTACTTTTATTCAAGTCTGCACCTGATGCCTCTGCCCCTGATCTGTCTGCTTGGCAGACATCATCAGACATGATTCTGTGTGCTAATAACAATAAGAATAGCAGAACACTGACGAAACATCGAGAAAGGTTATATAAATCATTCAGTATCTGCACATTTCATCCAACACAACCAAGACCCTAGTCAACTAAAGTTTATGGGCATTGCCAAATATAGACAACACTGGAGAGGAGGCGATGCCATAAAAAATTTGGGAAAATCTGAGATGGAATGGGACACCCTACACCAAAAAGGTTTAAATATAAAATTTGATTTAATTTTCTATAAATAATTCCAACCTATTTTCTATCATTTTTATCATTCTGTTCTTATATTCCTACAATATGCATGGCTCACTTTATATGCAAAAATATGCCAGGTTCACTTTAATGTTAAACGTGCACATATATAATATATGATTGTATCACTGACAAAAATAGGGATGATGCTTTTTCTAAATATAAGAGGTTTTTAACATGATGAGTCTTTTAATACAAAGAGTTTTATAATAAATACGTTTATTCATAAACATCGTTTTTAATATAATACCATCTTGACCTCACAGTCTTTTTTTATTGTTATACTGGAACTGCTGCAAAGTCACTGCCACAGAAACGTACTAGGAATGGCAGATGGATTCCTGTGGGATCTGGTAGACTTAGAGTTGTGGATAAAAGGCATATTGCACAGTATGTTGCCCTACATAATTCATTTTCTGCATTTTCAGAGTGTAATAGTGTTGTGGAGAGAGGCACTGAGGCTAGTGGTGTTGTGGAGAGAGGCACTGAGGCTAGTGGTGTTGTGGAGACAGGCTCAGGCACTGAGGCTAGTGGTGTTGTGGGACAGGCTCAGACACTGAGGCTAATGGTGTTGTGGAGACAGGCTTGGAGACTATAGTGAGGCCTAACAGAAAGCAGTTGTTGTTGGGGGATTCCATCATAAGAGATGGACAATGGTGGTCTTGTGAGGTGTCTTCCCGGAGCTACTGCTCAATATTGTTAAGCGAGAAAAGCAGGAAGGGGAATTGGATGTACTTGTACATCTAGGGACAAATGACTTGGCTTGCAATGAGGTTTCAGAGGTTAAGGAAGTATTTAGTGTTTTTGCCAATGATATAGGGCAGGTTGCTTCCACACTGTCATTCTCTGAAGTTCTGCCTGTGCATAACACTCAGAACGACAGGCGGATGCGTATTAGGGACTTTAACTTGTGGCTTGGTGAATGGTGGTGGGAGCAAGCATTTGGCTTCATTTCTCATGGTAGCTCTGTTTGGAATGGAAATAAACTGTACAAAAAAGATGGTTTGCATCTTTCTCAAAAGGGAACAAATGTTCTCAGTGAGCAGTTCAGAGGTTTTGCTAGGATGTATTTAAACTAGGAGGGGGGGGCAAAAGGGTGATAAAACATCAATCCAATTGTCCCCAAAACAAGGACAGAAGGTGCCTGTAGCAAGTGTGTTAAAAAATGATAAGCTTAGAGTCATGTCTACAAATGCTCGCAGTTTAGGGAATAAGATCCATGAACTTGTGGCAATAATGGCAACTGATAGTGTAGATTTAGTTGCTGTTACTGAGACATTGTATAATGAGAAAAATGACTGGGACATAGCAATACCAGGGTACTCTTTATATAGAAAAGTCAGGGAAGGCAAGAAAGGGGGAGGGGTGGCCCTGTATGTGAAGGATATCATAAAATCTAGCATAATAAAAGATAGTGAGGCGAACATAGGGTCCGTTTGGGTTACGTTAGAATTTGGTAATCACACAGTAACTCGTGTAGTAACTCGGGAAGTTATCATCATGGGTGACTTTACTCCTCCTGATGTGAATTGGAAAACAAAAATAGCTGCTTGTGCCAGGAGCACACATATTCTAAACTCCCTACTGGTATTGTCTCTAAAACAAGTTGTTAAGGAGCCAACTCGTAAAGAGGACATACTAGATTTAGTGTTAATAAATCGAGATTTGGTATCAGATATTACTGTAGGTGAAAGTTTAGGATCCAGTGATCATCAGTCAGTGTGGTTTAATATAAGAACAGTGACTGAGTCACACCACACAAAAACAAAAGTTTTAGACTTTAGAAAAACAGACTTTTCTAAAATTAAAATATGTGTAAAGGAGTCATTATCAGACTGGAGCAATTTATATGGAGTCCAAGAGAAATGGGATTATTTAAAAGTTGCACTACTGTAGGCAACAGAAAATTGCATTAGGCTTGTCAGTAAAAGCAAAAAAGAAACCACTGTGGTACTCCGCAGATGTGGCCAAAATAGTAAAAAAAAAAAAAAGTTAGCATTTAGTAATTATTAAAAACCCAGAGTGAGGAAGACAGAATGATCTATAAGATTAGGCAGAAAGAGGCTAAGCAAGTTATAAGAGCTTCCAAATCACACACAGAAGAGAAAATAGCACAGTCAGTAAAAAAGGGGGAAAAAACTTTTTTTAGATACATAAATGAGAAAAGAAAAGTAAAACAAGGATTAGTTAGATTAAAAACAAAAGAAGGAAAATATGTAGAAGAGGATAAAGGTCTAGCTGACTGCCTCAATTAATATTTTTGTTCGGTATTTACAGATAAATATGAAGGAAAGGGACCTCTGTTAAGAAAAAGGATAAATAAGTCATTTATTACATGTGAGTTTACAGAGGAAGAGGTTCTATTTCAACTGTCAAAAGTAAAGACAAATAAGTCAATGGGACCTGATGGAATACACCCAAAGCTGTTAAAAGAGCTTAGTGGTGTACTAGCAAAACCATTAACAGATTTATTTAACCAATCATTGTTAACAGGAGTAGTCCCAGAAGATTGGAAGTTAGCGAATGTTGTGTCCATTCACAAGAAAGGTAATAGGGAGGAGTTGGGCAACTATAGGCCAGTAAGCCTTACTTCAGTAGTGGGGAAAGTGATGGAAACCATGTTAAAGGATAGGATTGTTGAACATCTAAAAACACATGGATTTCAAGATCAGAGACAACATGGGTTTACTTCAGGGAGATCATGCCAAACTAATCTTATTGATTTTTTTGATTGGGTAACTAAAATTATAGATCAGGGTGGTGCAGTAGACATTGCTTACCTAGATTTCAGTAAGGCTTTTGACACTGTTGCACATAGAAGGCTTATCAATAAACTGCAATCTTTAAGTTTGGATTCCAATATTGTTGAATGGGTAAGGCAGTGGCTGAGTTACAGGCAACAGAGGGTTGTAGTTAATGGAATATATTCGAAGCTTGGGCTTGTCACCAGTGGGGTACCTCAGGGATCTGTACTTGGACCCATTCTCTTTAATATTTTTATTAGTGATATTGCAGAAGGTCTTGATGGTAAGGTATGTCTTTTTGCTGATGATACTAAGATATGTAACAGGGTTGATGTTCCATGAGGGATAAGCCAAATGGCAAATGATTTAGGTAAACTAGAAAATGGTCAGAGTTGTGGCAACTGACATTTAATGTGGATAAGTGAAGATAATGCATCTTGGACGTAAAAACCCAAGGGCAGAGTACAGAATATTTCATAGAGTCCGAACCTCAACATCTGAGGATAGGGATTTAGGGGTGATTATTTCTGATGACTTAAAGGTAGGCAGACAATGTAATAGAGCAGCAGGAAATGCTAGAAGAATGTTTGTTGTATATGGAGAGGTATTAGCAGTAGAAAGAGGGAAGTGCTCATGCCATTGTACAGAACACTGGTGAGACCTCACTTGGAGTATTGTACGCAGTACTGGAGACCGTATATTCAGAAGGCTATTGATACCTTAGAGAGAGTTCAGAGAAGGGCTACTAAACTGGTTCATGGATTGCAGGATAAAAATACTAGGAAAGGTTAAAGGATCTTAACATGTATAGCTTGGAGGAAAAATGAGACAGGGGGGATGTGATAGAAAAATTTAAATACATAAAGGTAATCAACACAGTAAAGGAGGAGACTATATTTAAAAGAAGAAAAACTACCACAACAAGAGGACATAGTCTTAAATTAGAGGGACAAAGGTTTAAAAATAATATCAGAAAGTATTACTTTACTGAGAGGGTAGTGGATGCATGGAATAGCCTTCCAACTGAAGTGGTAGAGGTTAACACAGTAAAGGAGTTTAAGCATGCGTGGGATAGGCGTAAGGCTATCCTAACTATAAGATAAGGCCAGGGACTAATGAAAGTATTTAGAAAATTGGGCAGACTAGATGGGCCAAATGGTTCTTATCTGTCGTCACATTCTATGTTTCTATGTTTGTTATTATTAATATAGATATACAAATCTTATATTATAATTTTACACATTCCGATTTCTGTAATCACATATATAATGGCTCACATTTATAATCAGTGGCTTATCATATAAACCAGAATGTGAAACTGACGATCTCCTGTTAATACATACTTTTTCATGTTTTTTAAGCACCTACTATATGTCCCATATAGAGTCTTTTTTCAGAAACTATCTCCTTTTGGCATAAGTATGCATACATATCGGACTTTTGCCCTTATTCAAAATGGAGTCCAGACCACCACATATGTCACCTCCGAGCTACGTACAACAACCCCTCAACCCAGGAACCGGAACTTACACCACTTATTTTCCGGAAGCCGGAAACAGCTGCGCAAACCCCAGAACCGGCTAATGGATAACCCCGGAAAATTTAAAAAAATAAATAAATCCTTCCACTGAACGATATCCACTTTTGAAAAAGCTACGACGAAACACATCAAGTGAGGACTTACTCTACCCACAGATTTGTTTTCAATTGTTATTTTATTTATCATAGTAAGCTGTATAGTTCAGCATTTTTTACAATAAAGTACCATTTAATTTTATCTATCTGTGGAGTATTTACCTTTGCACAGCTCCTTATATCTTTTCGGCTCCTTCAATATCCTCAGGTGAGGATTGTTCCACCTAACGCTCTAGACACCAGAGCAGGCCATTGCTCTGGGTTACGTAAGTAGGATCATTTCTTTACTTTATATCACTTTTGTATACATACCATACCATTGGAATGTCTCCTATGTTTTTTCCACATGTCCACATCACCTTGAAATCAAGTTTGAAAAACCCTCAACCTATATCCTTAGACAGGGATTATTCCGTCCAGGCCTTCGAAAGAGAACTGATACAGCTCTATAAAGTGTGAGTGTTCACTTGACCCATACATACTGTTCTCAATGTATCTACTGTATTGCACTAATATTTGTCTCTTGTTTTGTATTCAAAGATTTAAGAATTAGCAACTACTTCTACACTGCTCAAAAAAAATAAAGGGAACACAAAAACAACACATCCTAGATCTGAATTAATTAAATATTCTTCTGAAATACTTTGTTCTTTACATAGTTGAATGTGCTAACAACAAAATCACACAAAAATTAAAAAATGGAAATCAAATTTTTCAACCCATGGAGGTCTGGATTTGGAGTCACACTCAAAATTAAAGTGGAAAAACACACTACAGGCTGATCCAACTTTGATGTAATGTCCTTAAAACAAGTCAAATGAGGCTCAATAGTGTGTGTGGCTTCCAAGTGCCTGTATGACCTCCCTACAATGCCTGTGCATGCTCCTGATGAGGTGGCGGATGGTCTCCTGAGGGATCTCCTCCCAGACCTGGACTAAAGCATCTGCCAACTCCTGGACAGTCTGTGGTGCAACGTGATGTTGGTGGATGGAGCGAGACACGATGTCCCAGATGTGCTCAATTGGATTCAGGTCTGGGGAACGGGTGGGCCAGTCGATAGCATCAATGCCTTCATCTTGCAGGAACTGCTGACACTCCAGCCACATGAGGTCTAGCATTGTCTTGCATTAGGAGGAACCCAGGTCCAACCGCACCAGCATATGTTCTCACAAGGGGTCTGAGGATCTCATTTCGGTACCTAATGGCAGTCAGGCTACCTCTGGTAAGCACATGGAGGGCTGTGCGGCCCCCCAAAGAAATACCACCCCACATCATTACTGACCCACTGTCAAACAGGTCATGATGGAGGATGTTGCAGGCAGCAGAACGTTCTCCATGGCGTCTCCAGACGGTCACATCTGTCTCATGTCCTCAGTGTGAACCTGCTTTCATCTGTGAAGAGCACAGGGCGCCAGTGGCGAATTTGCCAGTCTTGGTGTTCTCTGGCAAATGCCAAAAGTCCTGCACGCTGTTGGGCTGTAAGCACAACCCCCACCTGTGGATGTCGGGCCCTCATACCACCCTCATGGAGTCTGTTTCTGACCGTTTGAGCAGACACATGCACATTTGTTGCCTGCCAGAGGTCATTTTGCAGGGCTCTGGCAGTGCTCCTCCTGTTCCTCCTTGCACAAAGGCGGAGGTAGCGGTCCTGCTGCTGGGTTGTTGCCCTCCTACAGCCTCCTCCATGTCTCCTGATGTACTGGTCTTTCTCCTGGTAGTGCCTCCATGCTCTGGACACTACGCTGACAGACACAGCAAACCTTCTTGCCACAGTTCACATTGATGTGCCATCCTGGATGAGCTGCACTACCTGAGCCACTTGTGTGGGTTGTAGACTCCATCTCATGCTACCACTAGAGAGAAAGCACCGCAAGAATTCAAAAGTGACCAAAACATCAGCCAGGAAGCATAGAAACTGAGAAGTGGTCTGGTCACCACCAGCAGAACCACTCCTTTATTGGGGGTGTCTTGTTAATTGCCTATAATTTCCACCTGTTGTCTATCCCATTTGCACAACAGCATGTGAAATTGATTGTCACTCAGTGTTGCTTCCTAAGTGGACAGTTTGATTTCACAGAAGTGTGATTGACTTGGAGTTATATTGTGTTGATTAAGTGTTCCCTTTATTTTTTTGAGCAGTGTATATCGTATGTATACATAATTTATTCTAAGCGCTGTTCACCTTTTATATTTTACCTTTACTGTATATCTCACAAGGGTAAGGGAACCTCTTGTTGGTGAATTGCTGCTGTTTTTGTTGATAGCGAGCGCCTATCTATTCCTTTTTTTTACAACATTATCTCAGACATTTTGTAGAACTATCCTTAAAGGAACACAAACATGTATTCCTGATCCTATAGTGTTTAAACCACCATCTAACCCTCCTGCCCGTCCCTTCCCCCCTAAATATAGTCAAACCTTTATTTTACTCAAGTCTGCAGCTGATGCCTCTGCCCCTGATCTGGCTGCTTGGCAGATATCAGATATGATTCTGTGAGCCAATCACAAAGCTTTCCCATAGGACTGGCCTAAGACTGTCAAGTAGGCAGATCAGGGGCATAGCCAGCACAGGTCAAACACAGCCCTGACCAATCGGCATCTCCACATAGAGATACATTGACTCAATGCATATCTAGGAGGAAAGTTCAGTGTCTCCATGCAGAGGGTGGAGACAGTGAATGGCAGTGCTGCACATTGTGTAGCACTGTCCCAGGAAACACTTCTATTAGCCAAATAAGGGTGGCCAGTGGAGTTCTCTGGGACCGTGTTTACTGCAAAAAAGGCTGAAGGGAATGATTCAATAATTATTATTATTATTATTTTTATTATTATTATTGTTATTAATTTTTTTTATTTATATAGCACCAGCAAATTCCAATAATACAATAAGCTTTCGTTTTTCTGGTGACTATAGTGTCCCTTTAGACTGAATTCTTTTGACATTTTTGTTTTGATTAATTTTTTCTTCAGAATGTGCCTATATTTTTTATTTAACTTTACAATAAAGATACTAGAATTATAATCTAACCTTATGTCTTGTTGTACATTTCACACATCATTATTAATGCCACATCATTATTAAGTTTATTCAAATAAACAAGCATGTCTTCAAACATATAGATAAATGAAATCAGTACAAACACAAGGTGAATTATTCCAAATTAATACTAAAAAAAAAGAAGAAAGCAGCTTCACCCCATCCCATGATTGAAGTTTTTCATGTTTCTGTTGTTTATTAAGAAATTTGTTTTGACTTTTTTGCCAAATTTCTTCCTCTTTCCACACACACGGTTATAATATTCTTTAACCTCCAGGCATAGCTTTCATTTTCAGTACTCATACTTTTACAATGAAATATGTATATACAAAATATGATCACATGAAAAAAGGTTGATTGCAATTGTTCTTAATATGGCAGTTACTGAATTTAAAATGACTTTACAGGACTAATTTAATTTGCTGACATGCTAAGCTTGTACAAATTCTATAGTTTTACATATCAGGACATAATGTTCCTTAGCAGGTCTTAAAATTAGGTAAGTACAACCTCAGATGAACAACAACATATGACATTTACACCGTGTCAAGATTTATTTAACAAAAATAAAGTTAAAATAGTGAAGCCATATGTGAAAAACTAAGTACACATTTACTGCTTCCATAGGAATTAACAGGCTAAGTAGCAGACAGGTGCTGATAATCAAATGCCCTTGATTAATTGATCGTCAGCAAGTGTGACTACCTCTATAAAAGTCAAATTTTTATAGAGCAATGATCTTAGAGAAGCAATTGTACCACCGCCAAAAAAACACCCATGCTAAATAGTTTAAAAATTTTGTCCTGAGTTTAGAAATGCCCAATGTTAACATGTTCTTAGCTTTTTTTGAAATGTTATTGGGCTATAAGTACAAGTAGCACTTTGCTATTTCCAAACCATTTTTTTTTTTTTTTAAATTAACACAAGTTACATTGTAACAGTGATATCTGTCAGGAATCCCTGAATAACACTTCACATGTATATATTTTTTAAAAGAAGACAATCTAAGGTATTAAACTTGGGGTATTCTGACTCTTTTCATGCAACCATTTTACCACCAATCTATGCCAAATAAAAAAAATAAAAATAATAATAAGTGATTTTCTTGACATACATAGCAATTTAAGAATACATGTACGGAGAACTTTAAGGGTTACTGCCAAAGAACACCCCAATATGTGTTCAGCATCATCTCCTGATGATTGTGAAACCCCCATGTATATGTGTCTCAGGTTCTCTGGGGGCTAAAAGACCCTGGAATTTTCAGAGCTGGTCATCATGCACCCATGTCCTATTTGGGACATTTTTAAAGCCGGCCAATGTGATTTACCCCCATCAAACCATATTTTTTTGAAAAGTAGACATCTTAGGGCAGTGCTGGCGAACCTATGGCACGTGTGCCACAGGTGGTATGCCAAACCCTCTCTGTGGGCACGCGGCCATAGGTCGCCGAGAGAGGGGGGAGCTGACGCCGGTTGGCAGCAATGCAGACTAGGCACCTGCCTTTCCAAAACGGCAGGCGCCTACTCTTCTTTTGTGTCAGGAGGACCTGGAGGCAGGGGGAGGGATCTGGCAAGCACTTATTCTATTGTGGAGTCACTTATTCTATTGGCATTAGGTGCCTCTTGGAATAGAAAAAATGACCATGCCACTAGCATCTATGGTAGAGGGACAATGGATGAGGTGGAGACTTGGACGGACTATTAACATGAAATCCTACATAAATATTACCTTGTGTATTAGATCACTGTAAGAGTCTCATGAAGTGAAAGGAACACTTTAGTTCCGCCCTCTCCCCGAGCCCCTAATGATCCGAGTCCACACCAAGACAATTGGTCATGACGGCAAATAATTGATACTAGTGGAGAGGAGGGGTTAGTTTCTCTACTCAAATAAACACCCAAAACTTAACTCCAGTAAGCGTCAAACTGTAAAGGGCGGTGTCTTGAACATCAACAGTTCATCATAGCCCCGCCCCCTTCCCGGCGAGTATGTAGGTTCATAGAAAGATATTAGTGACAGTGTCTTGCCCTCTTCCCCACCTACTATGATGTAGGTCCACAATTTGGACATGTGGATATGACAGAAAGTGACAGCATACAATGCAAAATGCCCTCCACACACTTGAGCTAGTAGGAGGGATTTGGAAATGGGCGGCACTTTGAACACAGACGAAAAGTCATAGTTCGACCCCCATCCCTCGTCCAATGAGGAACTTGGCTCTAGTCAGCACATTTGATTTGGATTAAAGTGAAGAGTCATTGATTGGTTCTCAGTCCTTTAAAAACCTGACCACCTCCAGAGATAAGGTTAACCCCTGACAAAGATGCCGTTAGCCCCGAAACGCATGTTTCACTCACTTTGAGCACTTAAGCATTATGCACTCCATACCACTTTAAGTTTTTGTTATATTTCAGTCTTCATTAGGACTTTGAAGTGTGGGTTAGTGTTTTAGCTTGAATGAAGGTGTTGCTTAGGAGCTGTAGCCTTTTAGGTTCAGTAGGTGGATAGTAAATAGGTCTGCTTTGCTTCAATAGCTTAGAACACCCACAAAGGTGTTTTCTATGAGCTGCAGACCATTAATCAATAAGTCAGGCAGTAACTTGTTTTTCCTTCAACCACAGTAGCGCTGAACATACATGATTCCCAGGAACTTCTTTATCCATACTCAGCATTTGGTTAGACAGGAATCGTTATCTGCACAGTGGTAGTGACCATCTACAAGATCATATCCTGAGATTTCTCTCTACTTGCCTCCTAGTTTATCCTTATCCCTTACCCACTTGTCCTCTACCCCCACCATTGTGCAGTTTACCTCCTAGTGGATGATATCTAATGCACCACTTAGCGAATAACCCCCGGTGGCTGTTTTTTTTCCTGTTGGATGCATTTATATTAGTATCCATATGGTATGCACCGTCAAGTATTCACCATGGGGTAAATTATCCACTTATTCAGAGGTAACTGCACACACTTCCCTAGCTGGAGCATTTGTATCTTTTTAATTTTTGATTACAATAAAGTTTCCTTCTTATTGTAGATACTTTGTTCCTAAGTTAGCCCATTGTGGGCACTGTGGGTTGACCAAGTTATTGTATATACAGTAGTTAGCTTTCCATTATTATCTTTATTTCCAACAATTTTACCAGTTTGGAATCCCTCACGTTCTCCTTTTGTGGGATTCCATCCCTTTTCTATATTGTACTATTTACAGGGTTCAAGCACAGGGTTGGTCTGGTACCACCCACACTGACCGCTCTGTTCTAAATCCAAGTTTATCTTGGACTCCATCACAGTTCCCCTCATTCTGGATCATTTGAATGCACAAGTCTACTCAGTAGTAGCAGGTAATAAATAGAGAAACAGATTATACCTACAAAAGTAAACAGAATTTACTCAGCTTACAAAAGGAAAACTTTAGGCGAAAAGCAGGGTCATTGCAATGGTAGTGACGTAGGGACTGTTAACCCTATGGAACTACATGGTGCCTATTAACTGGGGCATAAATAGTTGAGTGAACTAATATTAGGTTACAATTAAATTCTAAAAGCATTTGTAGCAAGATGCAAGCCGAAAGATTGTATGCTTCATTGCTTTGAGAGAATCATCTTACTTTAAAAGCATTTTATCTGAATACAATTATTTTTCTAAATGTCAGCTAGTCAGTCTTTACACTTCATTATCTGCGTGGTTATTTTGAGTCTTTACATGTAAGAGCTCCTATTACTGGGATTCTAATTTAGTCATCTTTGCTTTTTTAAAAACAGCTGTGTCCCTTTAAGAATTGTATTTTTGTTGTTGAAAATAAAACTGTTGGTTAAAAAATAAAATAAAAGTTTTTTTTTCTTTTTTTATCTGGCTCCTAGATCCCAAGCAAGCTTGTCAAGCCCTGTTCTAAGCACCAACTAAACTTTTGGTTGATGAAACATGTTTAGTATAGTGTATCATGTCCCTACAGTTTAAAGGACCACTATAGGCACCCAGACCACTTAAGCTTAATGAAATGGTCTGGGTGCCAGGTCCAGCTAGGATTAACCCTGCCTGCTGTAAACATAGCAGTTTCAGAGACACTGCTATGTTTATATATGGGTTAATCCAGCCTCTAGTAGCTGTCTCATTGACAACCGCTGGAGGCGCTTCCGCGCTTCTCAATGTGATTTTTAGAAGACGCCAACGTCCATAGGAAAGCATTGAGAATGCTTTCCTATGGACTGGCTGAATGCGCGCACGGCTCTTTGCAGCGCATGCGCATTCAGCCAATGACGACCGAAGGAGGAGGAGAGTCCCTAGCGCCGGCGCTGGAGAAATCTGAGGATTTAACCCCCTTCTTTCCCCTTAGAACGGCGAGAGTGGGACCCTGAGGGTAGGGGCACCCTCAGGGCACGATAGTGGTCCTTTAACTGCTCATTTTTTAGCATAATCTATAAATTATGTTTGATTTCAGGGATAGCATTACAATATACATAGCCTTCTATCTGTGGGAGAAAGGCATGCTTTAGTAGATGGATCAGAGAGTTAATATTCATTATGTACTCCTCTACCTTCAGTTTAGTTGAAATCAATAGTCTAAAACCATTAAGGGATGCCACACTCTCTCAAAAATATATATGTAGACAAGACAAGGCCTATTCTTGTTCACTCCTAGAGCAGACAATTTATAGCCCAAAATCATTGTAGACTTTATAACACTAAGGGTCAAGAATCAGTCCCATTCTACACTCTGACATACTTTTCAAATGTCCCCAGGCTTGAGCAATTAATTTCTAGATAGAAGGAAAATCCATATTCTGCATTTAATTAAAACCCCTAGCTGCTGTGTTAGTGAACACTAACCTGCATTGTATCTTCATAAAAACAATAGTAGCTAAAATGTGTTTACTGTACATTACAGAAAGAGGTAAAATAACATGTTACACATATTAAAAGAACACAAATTGGAATTCATTATAATGCTGATTTTCATGAATCAAGGATACTAAAAAAAAAATGCATTGGGTTTTAAAGAAAAATACTGCTTTTAAAAAAATTTGAAAACAGCATGTCTAAACTGTATAACATGAAGTTGTTCTCTGCTGTTTCTCTTCGAGTCATTACATTTCAAATTAAATAGTTACTTGGAGTTTATTTTATCAATTTTCTCCACAATCTTAAGGACTACTTTTCTTTAATTAGAAAACTTTTCTCTTGAGATATATATATATATATATATATATATATATATATATCATTTTAAAATTATGTTACATAAAAAGTTAAATGTAATAATTACACTTCAGATGAAAACATAACTTTTTTGTCTTTCAGAAATAATTTCAGAAATAGATTTTGATAGCACATTGAACCATGTTTACTCGTTTAGTCTGTCCATTTTCTTGCAATAAGAAAGGGTTTTTCATTTTTGTTTTGTTGTTTTTTAGATTTTCGTTTTTCCAAGGGAGAGACTGTCTGATGCTCCTATTAATGCATACATTCATCTTCTACTTCAGAGTAGCACAACAACATTATTGTTTTTTTCCATTTGTAATAGCCGAGTCAAAAGGTAAGTACAGTGTGAAAATGTTTGCATCAAATGTACAGTGGATTCATTAAGAGTAAATTTATATCTTTTAGTTTGGCAACTCTAGCATTAAATCTGACATTCATAAGAATTCACAATGAATATATATATATATATATATATATATATATATATATACAGAAAATAAAGAGATGCACTCATAGGGCTTAATCAATGAAAACAAGAGGTGGTTTATTCCAATAGGTATAGCATAAAAAATTGCCTATGGCCACTGTGTCCCTAGTTTCTCAGGGTCCCTATGTTCCCCAGTGTCTAAGTGTCCCCATGTCTCCCAATGTCCCAATGTCTCAGTGTCCCCATGTCTCCCAATGTCCCAATGTCTCAGTATCCCCAAGTTTCTCACCATCCCCATCTCTCACAGTTCCCACTAGTGTCAGTGTCTCAGTGTCCCCAGGTGCCCACTAGTGTCTCAGTGTTCCCAAGTGCCCCTAGTGTCTCAGTGTCGCCATGTCTCACACTATCCCTAGTGTCTCAGTGTCCCCTAGTGTCTCCCAGTGTCCCCTAGTGTCTCCCAGTGTCCTCATGTCTCCCTGCAGCCTTTCCCTCCATTCCTCACTTACCTGAGCTGTTGGCTGTCTTTGCAGTTTCGGAGCTGCTGTCTGGACTCTCGGTGCAGAGCTGCTCCCCTGTGGATCAGTGGGTAGAGAGAGGCAGGGAGGGAGATGCTTCTCTCCAAACACTCTGCAACCCCTACTGGCCGGCGCTGGTATTGCAGAATAATCTCTGTTTACACTGAAAGTGACATTTGTATTGCCGGTATTACTGCAATACTGGCCTCGGCTAGGCAGCCCCAAATACCATTAGAAATACTTATGAGAAATACCTGGCAACCCTAATACCATGCAGCTCCATGTGCTTGGACCTGGAGCTGCAGCTCCATCATCCTCTATGTTAATCCGGCCCTGTATACTTGAACAAACTTTTTACATTATGAAACAATCAACTCTAATATTGGGAAAAAATTATAACGCACAGGTAGATATTTCAAGATATTAATGAAATAATTAAATTATTGTACCATTATTATTCAATTTCCAGTTTAACCTATGATTTTTCTGTTAGAGAATTCAGCTTTTTATATGTTAGATAGATATAAATGTTTTAATTTTCACCCAATACCCCATATTTCTCTAAGTTGGTCATAGCCAATGAAATTTGTTATTGAATATTACAAATTTAATTTCTGTTTTGTCCTGCCCATGTGGTTATTAATGTGTGGGGAAAACATCCAGAATGTTAAAAGTTACGATTAGGGAACATATTGGTGATAAGAGAAGAAAAATGTCTTAATCATAATGTTTCAAAGCATTTTGCAGAGTGTGATAATTGGGATATTAAAGGTTTAAATTTTTGTGCAATAGAAGTATACACACATTGGAAGGGTGGTGACATTGATTTTATTCTTGTCAGAAAAGAAATGGAATGGCTTTTTAATCTTGACACCATAACCCCCAAAGGATTGAATGTGGACTTTGAAATTACCAATTTTTTTATAAGAATATATATTATTTTAACAAATATTTCCTATGTATCATATTTTTTCACATACATGTGTATGCGTTTTATATATTTTTTACATACATATATTCTACGTTTTTACTCTAGTTTCAAAAAATACTTATGTAATCTCCTCCTTTTTTGAGAACTTGAAGATATTTTCCTTTATTTATCCCCGTTATCCCCTATATTCTATTCTCTCCTGGAAAGCTTTTTATTTGTAAACGCATAGTCCTCCCAAGAGTCTCCACTATGGATATTACGTCAGGTGAATCAGCCTCAGACAATGAAGCACAGAAGGATCCGGAAATTTTTTTAGGGAACGCAGAACAGGGAATCACCACGAGGAGCCAAGGATAAGGCGCAGAAGGAGGAGAACAAGACGTGGACAGAAGGGCAAGGGCAACTCCACGAGGAAAAACTCAAATGAGGAAATAACCCCTATCTTCAACTTGTCACATGGAATACTAAATGAAGAAGAAACAGACATTTTTAAATATGGCTTATCCTTTGTACCCACTGCTGCCCCTAATCAGTTTAAATGGAACATAGAACTATTCAAGTTTGGAAGGAATATGTGCCTCAGAGATTACTATCACAGACCAGAAGAACAAGGGTCAGTGAACGCTCATGTAATTTATGCCACCCAGGACCATCACACATCTCGATTTAGAGCTAAATCCAACTTTGATCCACAGACCCACAAAGCCTCAATCAAAACCGAGAGTGGGTGGTGAGGCTGGTGGGGGGAGGCTGAGGGTGGTGAGGCTAGTGGGGGGGTGGGGAGGCTGGTGAGGGGAGGCTGAGGGTGGTGAGGGAGCCTAAAGCCTACCTGTGTAATATCGCGAGACCATCAGAGCGTTGCCATGGTAACCCGCGGAAACGCTCTGATTGGCCAATTCTCGCAAGACACATGGTCTGCAGCTCTGCTCACTGCGGAGCTGCAGACCTGTGTCTGCGATGGTGGCCGGGCAGCCAGGAGGGGCCTCGCACCCGGCGGCATACCGGGCAAGCCACTGGACCCCCTCCTGGTGTCAGGTCCTCGGTCACTGACCGAGGACCTGACACAGTCTGCCATAAGGTGGTTTAGGCGGCCTCTGTTTGTGGTTATTTGCGGTGCGTTAAACGGGGAGTTTGGTCTGTCACTGTTAAGCGGGCGTAACCCTTACACTACCTGATCGATACAACATCATACCTGATGTTTTAAAGCACGTTATTCCAAACAATTTAGGAATGTTAGGTGATTTATGCCCTTTATGGATTAAAACCAGACTCTGCATCAGCTATGTAATTTTCCATGGGAGTTTTGCCATGGATCCCCCTCCGGCATGCCACAGTCCAGGTGTTAGTCCCCTTGAAACAACTTTTCCATCACTATTGTGGCCAGAAAGAGTCCCTGTGGGTTTTAAAATTCGACTGCCTATTGAAGTCTATGGCGGTTCTCCCGGTTCGCCCGTTCGCGAACATTTGCGGAAGTTCGCGTTCGCCGTTCGCGAACCGAAAATTTTATGTTCGCGACATCACTACCCCTCAGCAATATGAATTGTGTTTTTAAGAATTTTTATATAATAGCTTTACAGTATGCTTATCTAGGTTCATCAATTGACTAGGAACACTGGTGAAAAAAAAAAAAAATGTGTTTGAAAATTGTGTTCACTTTTATATAACACTACTTTTAGATGTGTGGCACGTGTTTCACGTTAAATTCACAGAAGTAGCACTTTTAATTCATTATAGTAGCACTTTAAATTCTCTGCAGCAGCACTTTAACTTTACTGAAGTATCACTTTAATATTTTACAGCACTTTATAAATGATAAAGCACTTTATATCATAAGTAGTCTATTCACTTTAGAGTTTTAATGCACTGAATTATCATTTTAACATCTCATTAGCACTTTATAAATTACAATAGCACTTTACATCAAATGCAGTTAATTCACTTTAGAATTCTAGCCTCAGTAGGCACTGTATATAAACATAATATGTTAATGATTTGATGTACTTCTCAGAATCATCTAGTGTTTATGTATACATTTTAGCCAGTACCTATGTTACCAAGATTGCAAGTATGTTTTTAATTGTTCTAACTGTATCAATTACTTCATATTGGTTTAATTTCTATCTTGGCACAGCCAATGCTTATGGGTATACATGCACTATTGCTCTATCAGCATTCCTTGTCAGCAACAAGCACTATTCTATCTCACTATCCTTCCTTTGTATACACAGGTTGCTACAGCAACCTATTACACGTTCCACTCATGCTCCATGTTGTCTTTTGTTTCCATAGTGTCTCACCAGACGCCCCGTTGCCAAGGCAATGCGGGACATCATTACATCACGTGGGGGCGTGGCTTATATCACGTATGCGCACAGAGCACTGGGGAACGCTAGCGGCACCACTCCCATCACTAGGGGTAAGTTAATTTACTCTAATTTCTTCTCTTATATAAATGTACTGTTTCATTTATGCCTGATCCTGATGAAAGTCTCAGTGGGGACCGAAACGTTGATGGTATTTTAATGGAATTTCAATAAACTTTTTTTATTCTATAAGACCATGAGTGCTGATTGCTACCTGAAACCTACATTTTCTTCCCTGGATTACTAGCACCCGGCAAATACTTCATCAAAGCATGAGTGCAAGATGAGTGCAAGGATTGCCTGTATTATATACATACACCTTTTCATTTATCTGTTTGTGTGTCCTTTTAACTTTCACTTTTTTTCACGTAGAGTACCTATATAGAGAGTGTTGTTTGTCTTGTTTTTTGTCCGATTTGGACTTTTAAAATGACCTATTAAACATTTGTTTATATACATTTTCTCATTTTGTGATCATCTATAAGTTAAGGTTACCCTCTCCATCCTCTTTTTCTTCTTATTCAGTCCAGGTAGTGTGACGAACTACCCTTTGCCACTGGCTTTTGGAGGGGCCTGATTGCCAGCCTCCTGCCCCAAGACTATGGGCCCTTCATAAAGACATGCTAAAAAGGGACTTCCATGGGAAAATGTGCCTCTTCCCCTCCCCCTTTTTCCTGTCCTATTGTTCTCTAGCAGGGCGTTGTCCCAGGGACACTGCCAGACCAGTTGCTTTTCGGACATATTGAGCGCTCAGATCCAAGCTATCTGGGGATATGTTAGACATATAGGTTAAACATTGTATTATAAAAGTTATGTATTTTAAGTGATTTTTGTAAGTTTTTGACTTAGAGATATTTCCTGTACCTAGAGATAATTAAGTTACCACAGCCACTTAAGCCAATTATCTCCAGGATACAGGAGAATATAGACCGGCCGTACAGCCTAAATCTGTGGAACTCTTTTGGGCATGAAAACCATGCTTTCGGTCGGTCAAAACTTTTGTAGCCTCGTCTCGTTATTGTAGGGAACTGCTATATTCACACTGGGGATTGCTATACTTTGTAAACTCCCCTGAGCGTTAATCACTTAGCTCTTTTAAGAGCTGTTCCTGATACACTCTCCTGGAGGAGAGGTCTTTCCCAGACAGTCCTGGAGGACAGAGGTTGATCTAGGGTGGAAGGAAGACATTGAGACTCCAGTTAAGCTACGTCGGTTGTGGAGTCTGCGGTGGTTGTGGTGTCCGGTGCGGTGCTTATGGTCCTCGGTGTCAGCTAGGAAGCATCCATCAACGGAGGTGCCCAGTCGGGGTGCCAGGTGATCCATTACAGGTAGGATTAGTACAGGGCAGAGAGGCAAAAAATAACACAGTCAAACTGTTAAATATGATTTACGCTGCTCGCAAGAGTGCCGCTACCTTTCTCCTTCTCAACAGATACCGAGAAGGCATCTGTTGAGAGGAGGTTTATTACATAGTTCTTAATTTAATTATTTTTAAAGCTTTTAAAATAATTAAATATTTTGGGTTAACTTTTACAATTATTTTTTCACATAGTTTATCCAAAAATGTCAAATAATTTAAAAACTTTATCCAACACTATTATATCGAAGCCACTGTGTCTGAAGTACATTAATGAACATATTTATTAAGCAAAAGTGGCCAAACTGAAAGGCTGCATCAACAAAATTCACAAGAACTGAATTGGAATAAAAAATATGATGAATTGAATGAAATGCAACTAAATGTTAACCAAGCCAAATTCTCATTATACCTTACTAACAATTCACAAAGTTTCACTAAACATCCTGAGAAGATCTACAATCCCTGCAAATGTCTATTTACCACTGTGTAAGGGGTTAGACTTTCCACTGAAGGTACATTATTTGCCAAAGCAAATAAAATAGAAGAATCCTAAATTATGAACTCTGATTTTATCTCCATCATTGATCCTCATTGGTGCATAACAATAACTTGAAGCCTAGTGAACTATTCTTCAATTTGGACTAAACACAGAGAAATACCATATAAATGTATGAGGTCCATTAATACCATGTGCAGGACAGCCTGCCTCCTTATTTTTAAAAGACAACAAAATAATTCAATTTCAGAAAGCAGTTGGACTTTCTAATTCTTTGGATTTATTGTTTTGTACACTGTGGCTATTTTGGCCTTGAATTCAAAATTTGAAATCTAACAAAGTGAATTGAAATATGTGCAATGTTTCTAGGAAACAAATCAGGTTATTGTCTCTTTAAATTATATCTCTTAGAGATGATGTCACTCATGGTGTAATATGGATCAATGACATCAAGCTTTTAATAGTAAAACCTACACATGGCAGTGCACAGGTTACTATCTCTTTAACCTAAAACTCTCATTGGTGACTAAAGTCATGTAATGGGGATCTATGACATCAACCGTTTTTGTAATAAAAACTATATAAGGCAGTGCACAGAGCAGTCAGGTATCATTACCACTTGTGTGAGCAGGTATGATCTAACTTTATACTAAATTCAAATTCCCAGTTTATTATAAACGTGTTCTCTTTCTTGCACAATATCTTATTATTAACTTGGTTCCTGTGTCATCCCTTCTATATCTTTACTCACTGATGGAATCACAATTTGTTAGTTTCCTTATTGCAATCAGGACCAGATTAAGAGCCCAGTGGGCCTGGTGCTGACAATCATGACGGGCCTAATTACAGAATCATATCGACCAAAAACACTAAAACACTCCCAAGCATCATGTATCTGATGGAGATAGTGCTGGAGAGAAAGAAAACAGCAGCTATAGGAAAACACATACCCTAGGCTAATCTCTCTCTAATTTATGTTTTCATCTTTCAAGTAAATCCATAACCCCTAACAGCAGTATCCAGTCAAGCAGGAAGGTAAAAGGGTGTGCCACTGACACAAATCACGTAACCTGCCAAAAGGGGCGAACATGCCCAAAAAGAGGATATGTCTGCCCAAAGAATTAGAAGGCCAGCCTGGTATGAATGCATGTCAGGCTGCCTGCCAATCATGCAGCTGGCAAACTAAGGGCATACTATGCAGACAGCACCCTGAGCTTGGCATAAATGCATCTAATGATGCGCTCTCTCAACACTTTCTAAGGACTGTCCCATAGCACTCGCTGGTCCACTTGTCTCCTTACCTTCTTACTAGCAGGCAGAAGCTCCTGGTATATAGTCTGGGACAGAGGAAAGCTGTATGTAGTGAGTGTAGAAGAAAGGGAATATGCCACAGTGTTAGAGACCAAAGTCAGCATTACATTAACCCCTTAAGGACCAAACTTTTGAAATAAAAGGGAATCATGACATGTCACACATGTCATGTGTCCTTAAGGGGTTAAAAGATCACTATAGGGTCAGGAACACAAACATGAATTCATGACCCTATAGTGTTAACACCACCATCTAGCCCCCCTGGGCCCCTCATGCCTCCATAAATATAGCAAAATCTTACTGTATTCAAGCCTGAAGCTGTAACTCTGCATGCTGTTAGACTCAGAAAAACAAGCAGTCTGCTGACATCATTAGAAGTGGTGGCCTGATCCAATCACAGTGCTTCCCCATAGGATTGGCTGAGACTGACAAAGAGGCAGATCAGGGGCAGAGCCAGCACAATTCAAACACAGCCCTGGCTAATCAGCATCTCCTTATAGAGATGAATTGAATTAATGAATCTCTATGAGGAAAGTTCAGTGTCTGCATGCAGAGGGAGGAGACACTGAATGTTTGGATGCATTTTAGGCAGCCATGACCCAGGAAGGATCTCTAACAGCCATCTAAGGAGTGGCCAGTGAAGTTATCACTAGGCTGTAATGTAAAGACTGCATTTTCTCCGAAAAGACAGTGTTTACAGCAAAAAGCCTGACGGTAATGATTCTACTCACCAGAACTAATTCAATAAGCTGTAGTTGTTCTGGTGACTCTAGTGTCCCTTTAACTATATTCATTGTCAGCCAGTCCACAAAAGTTTTGTTCCCAAACATCCCTCTTAAGTTTCCATACTTAAGTAAGAGTATGTGAAAAGTAGTTAGGGTTGCCACCTTTCTTGGAAAAACATACCGGCCTTGCTAATTTGCATAATTAAATATGTATGGGTGACATCACATGATGTAAATCACAAGGAGTGACATAAGAGAAAATGCTGTAAAATCACCAAAAAACTACTTAGTTTGATTCTGCTGTATAGATGGATTCCTCCCAGTGGCCCCATGTCTCCCAGTGCCCCCATGTGTCGATTACTCCAGGTCTCAGTGTTCCTATGTATCAGTGTCTCAGTGCTCCATGTCTCCCAGTTTCCCCTAGTGTCATGTCCCCAGGTCTCCCAGTGATCCTATGTATCACAGTGTCTCAATGCCCCATGTTTCCCTGTGTCTCCATGTATCACAGGATCCCCATGTCACTAGGAAGACGGGAAGACCTGGGGACACGGGGAGACCTAGGGACACGGAGACACTAGTGACACTGGGAGACTAGGGGACTCTGGCTGGGATGCATGGGGACACTGGGAAAATAGGGGATACTTGAAGACATGGGGACACAGACACCAGGGACACAGACACTAGAGACACTGGCTGGGGGACATGGGGACATTGAGACATGGGGGCACTGGGAGACATGGGACAAGGAGACACCAGGGCCACAGACACTAGGGACACTAGCTTGGAGACATGGGGACATTGAGACACTTGAGGCACTGGGAGACATGGATGCATTAGGAGACATGGAGGCATTAGGAGACATGGGGACAGTGAGACACTGGCAGACTGGGGGCACTGGGAGACTAGGGGGCACTGAGACACCAGGGACACTGGCTGGGAGACATGGGGACACTGGGAGACATGGGAACACTGTGTCCCCATGTGTCTGTGTCATAATGTCTCACAATGTCCCTTAGTGTCTCAGTGTCCCCATGTCTCCTTGCAGCCTTTCCCCCATCCCTTACTTCCCTGAGCTGTAGGCTGTCTCTGCAGGGTCGGAGTTGCTGTCTGGACTCTCTGTAGCTGCACCCCTGCAGATCAGTGAGAGAGGCAGGGAGGGATATGCTGGAATTTCCTGTCCCTGCCTGTCTCCACACACAGTGACCCCTACTGGCCAGTGCTGGTATTGCATAGTAATCTCTTGTTTATACTGAGAAAAATACCATATTTTTTTGTATTGCCAGTATCACTGTAATATTGGCACCAGCCAGGCAGCCTCAAATACTGCCTGTGCCAATAAAATAAAAGCCAGGTGGGATCCCTAAGAATAGTGTGTGAAAAAAAAAATGTAAAAAAAAAAAAAAAAAATTTTTTTTTTTTTTAATAAATCAATCGGCCTATTCCATGGGACTGGGCCTGGAGCTGCAGCTCCATCAGCCCCTATGTTAATCCGGCCCTGATTGCAATACTGGTGATTATTGTGATGTTTCTTGCACAAACTATATTTTATTCCTTTTGACTACAATATGAATTTTATCAGGAGATGGATTTCTTGTAGTGCAGTAAGGGAACCTCAACACAAAATATTTTAGATAAACTATAGCCTTTTCTTTCCTCTCTGGATTTTCTTTATTTATTCCATTTGAAAGAGTACCTACCACACATAGTCCCTGTGTTGCTTTAAATAATTTTGAATTGCTTTAATTCGAATACTATATAAACCATTTAATTTATGTTCAGTGAATCCTTTTCTAGCATTATGGATTCGTTTGGATATAACGAGTATGAGGAAGAAGTAAGTATCAACTTAATTTTCAGTTCAACACATACAATTTCGTCTTTCCCTTATTTACTAAAGGAGGAGTGTCACAGCACAGTGATACAGCATAACCCATTACTGATAAATAGAAAGATTCCCTTAATGCAATAGCAGGTATAAATTGGGCACTCCATACTAAACTCTATTCTTTCCATGTACTATGTAAATTCACTCCTATAGTCTGCCCAATCAGAATGCAACAGAAGGAAAAATATACAAAATAAAATTAAATGTAACCTGTTAAGTCCCACTTACACACTGCTCCAGTTATGGTTTTCACCTTGGTACTTTAACAGGACGATGTTCAGTCTATCAGAAACTAACTATACACATTATGTATGAAACTAATGTTATGTTAACTTTTTTGTTTTAGCTTTAACCCCTTAAGGACACAGCTTCAGAAGCTGGGCATACCCTTAAGAACACAAGCAATTTTAGATTTTTTTGCTGTTTGTGTTCAATCGCAATTCGCATCTCTCCTTATTTATTGTACCAACACATATTTTATACTGTTTTTTAGGGGACTAAAGTGGCTTTCATTTGATGTGACATATATAAATTGTCATTTATTATAAAATAAATGCAAAATCATCGTGAATAAGTGAAAAAAAATAATAACGTGCATATGATAGGAAAACTAATTCAAAATAAATTCATGTATGTATCTTGATTTACCGACTACATAATATGTGTAGGATTTCAGTTTATTTTGAAAGTTACAGGTCACAAAATACTAGGACTAAAAAAAAATTTAAATGTGAAACCATTTTAGAAGTTGATATGCTTGTCTTGTAAGTTTAATAGCCATATATAGATGTAGCGGAGAATGGGATGCAAATAATAATAACAGGGTCTACCCCAAATACTCCCCAATAACGACAGACACCGAATTTGGATGAAACAGGCCACAGCATTTAATAAAACATAAGACTGTAGGACTCATCCAACAATTATTAAACTTAATCATTTAATTATATAACCATATAAAAAAAACATAAATAATCCATAACATATAATTATTAACACCTAGTACCCTGCAGACTTTAGCTTACATAAACGTTCTTGCCAATGAAATAGACCACCTGCCTATGCACCAACTTGCCCACAGGGTTCTAGCCTCCCCCCTCGTCCAATCAAATTTGCTTCTCCTTTTAATGCTTACCAACAGCCGGCTTCTAGCTCGGTGGGCACGTCCAAGAGCAGAGATGGTTGAGATCCAACCTTGTCCATATCCTGACACTCAATGTACTGCCCCAAAACCTATTGGCAAGGACATGCCCCCACCACAAACTCTGCTGTTTTAAACCTAAAATCAGTCATTGGGGGAGAGGAGGGTACCCGGGGGCACCCAAACCACCCAAGTCCTGTCCCACCGCTTCCTGTATGGCTAGATTAAAAAGGCCAAGCCCAGCGTCCATAAGGTGAACTCCATCACCCCAAAACAAATTCCCTGCATCCTGTTCGAACACCCTGTGGCAGATCGGAATCCCTTTAGCACCCAAAATAAACATAGAGACCCTCCTATTAAGCTTTACAGGGCACACTGATTATGTGCCCGCTGCCAGAAGTTACGGGAAATAACCTCTTCTCAAATGAGGCATACATCAGGAAACAAAACTAAAATGCCAAGTCCCCCTTAACGCCAACCCCCATACCGGCACTGTTCCAAGGTCATTGCCCCCCAGGTGGATAACTAGAACGCTGGGAACCCCCAAAAGGCGGGACAACTGAACTAGCTCCGGGAGGAGCCAAACTAATTTTCATATCTCTGGCACCAAACTAACGAACCTCCGCTTAGGAAAGCGTAAAACCCAGTAAGCTGGACGTGCTGCCGCATGCCTCCTGGCCCAAAATAAATAGGAGTGCCCGATCACCCAAACCCCAGGGTGAGTTGAACCTGGAGAGAGAAACATCAATTCAAGAGACCAGCAGGGAGAACATATGAGACAAAACGCCTAGATTCCCACCTCCCGCTCCTCTGAACCACTTGCGCAGGCATACCAAGCCTACAAGCCTCCATTGCAGCCCCAATCTGGAAAGAATGCCCACAATATTCCTTGCTGTCAATCTTCAGGAACTACAGTCCCGAGTAAAAGAACCGGATAAATTAGAAATGAGAGCGAAATCTCTCAATTCATGAACCAAAAGAGGGCCCGTGGACACTAGCCGTCAGACGATTGAGAGCTTGAACAACCCCCATATTGTCGCAGTGAAAAACAACCTGTTTATCCCACAACTGGGACCTCCAAACCTCCAACACCACCAGGATGGGGAAGAGCTTCAGAAAAGCCAGATTCCTGGAGAGGCCAGAGACCTGCAAACTGTCCAACCAAGAGGCAGCACACCAGTGGAAGACCAGAATCGCCCCAAAGCCAACCGAGCCCACTGCATCCGTGAAGAGATGTAGGTCCTTGTTAGGGTTAGCTACCATGAGAAATGAAGCTCCGGACACCATTCACCAAGCCACAAGTTAAAGTCCCTAATACGCATTCACCTGTCATTTTGAGTGTTATGCACAGACAGAGCTTCAGAGAATGAGAGTGTGGTAGCAACCTGCCGTATATTATTGGCAAAAGCACAAAAAAACTTCCTTTACCTCTGAAACCTCATTGCAAGCCAAGTCATTTGTCCCTAGATGGACAAGTACATCCAATTCCCCTTCCTGCTTTGCTCGCTTAACAATATTACAAATATGTTTCATGACTCTGTGAGCAAAATCACTATTGTCCAGCTCCACACCTCTTATGATTGAAACCCCCAACAACAACTGCTTTCTATCAGGCCTCATCATAGTCCCCAAGCTTGTCTCCATAACACCACTACACTCTGTGCCTGAGCCTGTCCCCACAACACCACTACACTTAGTGCCTAAGCCTGTCTCCACAACAAAACTACACTCTGTGCCTGAGCTTGTCTCCATAACACCACTACACTCAGTGCCTGAGCCCCTGAGCCTGCCTCCACAACACCATTACACTCTGAAAGTGCTGAAAATGAATTATGTAGAGCAACAGACTGTGCAAAATGCCTTTTATTCACAACTCTAAGTCTACCAGAACCTACAGTAATCCATCTGCCATTCCTAGTACGTCTCTGCGGCAGTGGCTTTGCAACAGTTTTTTTTACTGAAAAATTTACAAATCGCAGACTTCAAAAATACAGTCTCCTGCCGCAATATAGAGAACTGTCTACAGATTAGACAGCATCCACATCTCCAAAACGTGGAACGTGAAACAAATGCATAACTATTACACTGAACTAAGTCTGCCATTTTAATAAGGTGAGTAATTTAAATCAAACAAATCTTAACTTTTTTTGTCCTCCTGTATACCTCAAATTACCTCCAGTTTATCTCCAGAATATCTCCAAGCACACACTTTGAAACAGCCCACTCCAGAATATCTCCAAGCACACACTTTGAAACAGCCCACTCCAGAATATCTCCAAGCACACACTTTGAAACAGCCCACTCCAGAATGTCTCCAAGCACACACTTTGAAGTAGCACTTAGAAGTAGAAACCAAGCTATATTAGCCAAGCTAATGACCACAACCCTTATATAACTACTAAAAGCACCACCCAGTAGGAATGTTTAACACCTGGATAGGCCTAAGCTTATTTGCAAACAATAGCTAATAAACCAACAAGCAAGAGCAAACACCTAGCTAATCAATTCTTACCAATTACCAACAAGTGTCAAGGTGTGTTTGTCTGTTTATCTGTGTGTAACGCATGTGTCTGCATGTTTGTCAGTGAGTTTAGCTGTATGTGTGCCAGTGTGTATCTGTGTATGCACCTGTGTCTGTGTATCTGTCTTTGGATGTCTGTGTATTTGAATATACCTGTGTATGTCTAAGCCGGTATATGTGTGTATCTGTATGTGTGTCAGTGTGTGTATTTTCTCTAGGTGAAAAATAAGTGTGGCTAAGTCTACGATCTATGTGTGTGGTTTTTTTTATGTGTGTCTTTGGGTGGAAGGCGTGTTTGCATGCTAGAAGGTGGAAGGGGATCAAGGGGCCCAAGCAAATGCTTGCCCAGGGTCCAATCAACATTAAAGACGGCCCTGCCTGTAACAGTAAATTGAAAACTCTTACCAAAATCTTAGACTGTTGAAGAATCAGTAAAACTCTCCAGGATATCTCCAAGCACACAATTTGAAGCAACACTTAGAAGTAGCAACCATAATCAATCTCGATACCCAAGAATCTGAGACACGTGACCAGACCCACCATTTTGTCATGGGCCAATGGGATGACAAAGCGCTGAAAAACATCCCCCAGCCTTCTCCCCAATGACACTAGCCAGTATTGAAAATGAGCGAATCCAATTTCCCAAAGTCTTGGGATCTGTAACAGTATTTTTCTTTCTCTGATTCCTTGCCATCCTTCTCCACCAGGGGAGGAGCCTCCTCCATTGGCAGGGGGGAGAAAATCTCGATAAAGTCTCCTTTCCAAATGTTTCCCCTAACTTCCTGCTTCAGGTGCAAACCCAGCACATATAAGCGGACCCCTGTATAACATCAGAGACGCCCAGAGAGTCACCCGTTGCAGATGAAACCTCACTCTTGCACAGACAGCTGCAGGTGCAGTGGAACCCGACACCACAGAAGGAACACTAGGAAAACTAGACATGGGTATAGGGGACCCCATGACCCCTTGCGCAGATCGCACCCCTTAAGGCTGTTGCACGGCTTACCAAACTGACCAAAGCTAAGTATCTAATGGGGAATCCCTGCACACTTGCACCCCATGTTCACACTGATCAAGAAAACCCCTAAGACCCAAAAGGAACCCCTCACCCCAGTGAGGGACCCTCTGACTGTAATGGAGAAATAGTACTGTACTCACCACCTGATGCCCGGTGGTCCACCCATGGAAAAGGAAACTATGAAGATCCTGGCAGGAGTGAGGTAAGTCCATTTTCACTACTATCCAGCATTGCAGGAGTTCCAGGCGTCACCTGTAGGGAAGTCCCAAGAACAGCAGCCAGAGAAGAGCAGCAGAGAGGAGGTGAGGTCACACCCCACAGTGGAGGGCAGCTGAGGTAAGTAACCAGGGTGGAAAGGGGGAAAAAAGAGGGGCCAGCAGGGGACACAGGGAGGGCAGGAGGAAGCGGGGCACTAGGAAGGAGAAAGAGGGGGCTAGAAAGGAAGACAGAGGGAAGGGGGGAAACCAAATTGGAGGATGGGGCAGCATAGGGGAGAAGCCCCACCAGGAAGGAGAGAGGGGGAAACCATAGAGGGGGTGGGAGGGAGGAATTTGAAGCAGAGGGAGGAGATGGGGGACCCACCGGCCATTCCTCATCCACAAAGAACATACCCAAACCCAGGGAGGACCCTCTCCACCCCCCAATGATGGCACAACTGTGCCTCGCAGGGCTCACTCACCACCGCCTGAACCACCATAGGTCCACCGTCGTGCCAACCACGGGGTGTCCTGGAAGGCCTCGCGGATGCCTCTTGCTGCCTGGGCCACACTAGCCATCTTCTCGTGCCCACAGCCCACTGTTCATTGCCAGGGGCACACTGGTAACTGTGGTGGGAGCAGGCCGCGTGTCGTGAGGGTCAGAAACGCACACCTTGCAGCGCCTCTGACCCTCGCTCCAGCTCCAATAACGTGCATGAGGTGCCACGTCTGGACTACAATGAGCAGGCGGGAAGGAGCGCCGGCCCGTGCTCGTGCAGGCTCCATGGGCTGCAGCCGCATGGGAGGCTGGCTGTGGGGGTTACCACACCTGCAGCCAAACCAGGCTGGATGTGAGCAAATTGTTCATGAAGGTGCCTGCCACCATCCAGGATAGTTGCAGCTCTGAAGGCAGACAGGATTGCTTCCACGTCCATCCTCAAGCAGAAAGTTTCCACAGGCCCAGGGCAAACAGGATCAGTAAAGTAAGGGTTAGTTGTTTGCTGGCCTGACTCCCAAAAGGCACTGTGGTAAGATAATCCATACACCACTCCTAAACACATAACCACTCCAATACACACTTACAACCAATCACTAGGATCCATACCCACATTCACACACGTGACCTTGTCCGCTTAGCTGTGCAATCTCCCCAGGCCCTTTACAGAAAACAATATTACCACACAAAAGTATATATTTATATAAAGTAGACATCACAGGCTATTCACCTAACATTATTTTGACACTCTTTATGTAACCATTTTACCGCTAATCTCTGCTAAATATTGTAGTAAAATTGTGGTTTTAATTTTTTTGACATACATACATATAACAAGGTTTTTTAATATGTATTTTGTAAAACTGGTGTGTGCTATTCCTGTACAAAACCCCATATTGTGTTCAGCTACATCTGCTGAGTACAACGATACCCCCCATTGTATGCCTTTGCCACTATTCTGTAAAGCTACAATGCCATATAAGAGATGAGGCTACTTTAGTTTTTATAGTTAGCATTTTCATAGATGGATTTGATGGCCCTATGTCTAATTTTGTGGCATTATAGCAGTTTGACTGTTCAAACAACCCCACACAGGCCTTCCATTTGAGAAAGCAGACACTCCAGGGTATCTTATATGACATATATTGCACCCTAACTTGTGGCCATTTTTTCACCAATTTATGTCAAATTTTGTGGAGAGAAAAGAAAAAGGCATTTTTTTACAAGAATGTTGCATTTTGTTGGGGATTTCGCATATTTCAGTGTCATACAATCCCCCAAATTATACTCAGTTACCTCTTCTGAGTAAAACAATATGCCCAATGTATGACATAGAAACTATTTTTTGAAGTTACAGTGCTGGAAAAGACACATGGGAATTTCAGATTTTTAAGTGTAAATTTTCATAGATGATTTTGATAGGTCCGTGTTCCATTTTAAAGTATTTTAGCAGGTTGCTTATACTAACTACCCCACAAAGGCACACCATTTCATGAAGAAGACACACAAGGGTATTTCATAAGGCATATTTTGAACCTTAGCATGAAATAATTTTTCCACTAGCTTATACCACGTGTAGTGGTAAGAAGCATTTTTTCACTTTTTGACATACACAGTGAGTTTTTACTGCATATTTTGCAAACCTGATGTTTGCTACAGCTGTATAATACTTCATATGTTGCTCAAATATGTTGTCCGAGTACAGCAATACCCCCGTATGTACCTTTGCCAGGTATATGCGGACATTAAAGGGCCACATTTAAGACACCGCCATTCCGATTTTTTAAAACTTCACATTTTGTACGCTGGGTCCATATCCCACTTTCAATTTTTTTTTGCAGGTTGCTTATTCCAAGTACACCACAATGACATACCATTTCTTAAAGAAGACACCCCAGGGTGCTTTAAAAGGCATATTTGGAACCTTAGCGTGGGATCATTTTTTCGCAAGTTTGTACCAAGTGTAGAGGTAATGAGCATTTTTTCCTTTTTTTCTTTTACTTTTAACAACTACTTTTTTTTTTTTTTACAGTTTACAGTTAACCCCTAACTAGCCTAACAGTAAACCCCCCAATTCCACCACTAACTTCTACCCACCATAGCTAAATAAATAAATATTTTATGAATAGTTGAGTAACTAATTAAATAAATTTAACCCCTGGGGGTTAAAAAAAATAAAGAAAAGTTAACCTTCAAGGGTAAAAAAAAATAAAAAATCAGATCACAGTGAAATGCTGTGATCTGTATTCTGATCACTGCAGACAGTTATCAAAGGGAAGGGAAAGGGTTTAATTTTATTAGAAAGGGGTGAGAGGGGATTTCTTCACTAACACTTTTTCACACAGTGAAGCAGATCAGCACCAATCTGTCTCCCTGCACTTCACAGCTCACATGGAGGTGCAGGGAGACAGATTGGGTTTCACTGCAGCACATGTGATTGCTCTGACTCCAGGTCATAGGAAACACATTGGCTGATTCAGTGATACTGCCTACAGCACTGTGCCCTAGGCACACTGCAGGAACATTAACCCCACGATTGCAGCAATTGTGGCAATCTGGGTTTCATTTTAATATTTGATGGAGGACTGCAATGATGGAAAATTTCCATCCAGCGTCCTTAAGGGGTTAAAATGCAAATGTACTATTGTTTTTGAAAATGGTTTATGTTTTGTAAAAAAGAGGCTGTTTTTTTGGGGGGGGTTTTCGATTTAAAATACCTAGCTGACCACCATGGTGCTGTATTTGCATATGGAAGCGTGCCCAAAATGTGCACAAAAATTTAAAAGACAGTCTTCAAAGATACACCATAAAGACAATTGACCAAAATAATTGTTTGCTATCAACACATACTATATATGTGCACTGCATTTGCACTGCATTTGAATTATTTTCTTATCTAATGTATTAATATTATGTTTATTAATATTGTTTTCTTTCTTATAGGATGTCATTATATCTTTAGTCCTGGCTCTTGGTATGTATCTAAATTTAAAATGATATTACATCATAATTGACATTTACTAATTACACTTCTGTTCCTAAAATGAAACTAAAGAAAAAAATTACTTTTTTTTTCTTCCAGAAATAATTAAAGAATACATGTATTTATGTTATAATATGTATTTTAAAGGTCATGTTAAAATATAGCTTTTGATAGATGATTAAGATCAGAATCCTGTTTATCCATCTAGTCTGTCCATTTTCTAAAATAAAATAAAGGGTTTTTCATTTTCTTTTGTTAAATTTTAGATTTTTTACTTTTCCAAGGGGAGAGACTGCCTGGTTAAAGCATATATTCATCTTATTTTTCAGAGTAGTGGAACAGCATTTGTTTTTTTCAATTTTGAATTGTGACATAACCTTGTTTGTTATGAGTCGAAGGTAAGACCAGTGTGAAAACATTTGGAAAATCAAATGTATAAATTAATTAAGTCAAAAGCTTTAACTGCAACATAAATCTAAATCATAGCCAAAATATTATCTGAATTATTTACTAAAGTGAGAATTCAAAGTGAAGGTCACATTTAAGGCCGGAGTAGCCAAACTGAATTTACTTTTTTTCCAGATTGTTTATATTGAAATTCACTTTGAACTCACTGTGATTTCTCACTCTTGTGAATACCCGTGTTATGTATTACCCATTTTGTATTGAGCTTTTTAAGATTTGCTCCTGTCCTATCCCCTGTCCTCTCTCATACTTTTAATTAAGTGTTCTTGCATAGCAAGACCACTTACTGTTATCTCACATATATATTATTATTATTATTATTGCCAAATTTACCACCCTAACTCCTCCCACAGTTTTTACACTACATAGACAGAAATATACCGAAACGTGCAGATTGTTCCCGATTGGATTGCTATTACTTTGTGGAACGTTTCGCCGAATGGTTCATGGAATATCGTCGTTCTTGTGGCGAAATTGGTTCCATAGGAATGAATGGCAAAATGTTCAAAACTAGAGTGGGAGCTGGCAAAAGCTGAAAAATCAGGACATGATTTCTAAACTGCCACCACTCCTTCATTTTCAAGCCCACCTACACAAATCGTATATCAAAACGTTCAGCTATCCCTGCTGCCACTAGAAATGTCCACGGCTAAGCCATAGTCCTGATAGTTTTCACAATATGACCATTTGTTTGCAACTCACGCCGTCCATTGACATTCATTGAAACTCCACTCTAGCCAGATCAAACTTGAAGGGGAATTTCTAAACTGCGACTGTGCCTTCATTTTTAATACTTCAGAGACATACTATGCATCAAAATGTAGGTCTGGGTCTTGTGATTCTCACAATATAAAGCTCTTCACTGTAGGATTTATAGTTTTTAAAATACGTTTGGAAATGGCAACCGCCAAAATACTCTGAACTGTGCCAGGCTGGAGCAGCAAGTAATGTCATAGACAGGGCCTTTTGTACACCTGCTAATGTTTTTATAAATGTATGTTTTAATGTAACTGTGAAGCACTTTGGGCAACAACGTTGCAATTAAATGCGCTATATAAATAAACAACAGTTACTCCGCCCACTCCAGTTGTAGACTATTGGTGGAGGCAAGAACACTTCACACAATTTCCCCAGAAATTGTAGCTTTTCTAGTTAATACATGTTGTCTTGTAACCGCGGCTGGTTCCCTTATTTACCACTATAACGTCTTAAAGCATAGAACTTAGCAGGGCTAAGCATACAAATATCTTAGCCCAATTTTACATAGTTAGTAAGAGATCCTCTTTTTAAAATATATAAATAATTGAGAATACAATATAAAATAAGGATTGTCTTGGAAGCAATAAGGTTTTGTCTTTTAGATATTTATTATATAAAAATATAAATATAGACATATAAAATCCATTACAATAATTTATAGCAGAGTTAAAAAGATTAAACTAAATGCTTGCAAATATCATTAATAGGTTAACATCCCCTCCTGAACATGTCATCATGTCAGCCTCTCTGTCATTTTAAGATGGAGCAGCGTCTGTCTCCAAGTCTCTCCTCTGTGTTTTAACATTTAAAAGTACACCTATTTATACCTTTAGGTGTCTTCATTTTAGGGTCACCATAGTGCATATATGAAAAAGTAACTTGTTTACTTTTATTCATTTTAGGACCTCCCTTAACTTGGCAAACATACAAGGCCATAACTAAAGGGTGTATACGTCATGGAAATTTTCCTGGCTTAGGTCAAAATGGCATCTTAAAGTCTGAACATCTTTATCTACTTAGGGTTACCACAGTATATTATGTACTGAAAGAGTCATAGCATAGCCTTAAAGCTTATCTATGCATTATTGTTATTGTAATTCATCTGGGACAAAATGGCATAAACATATTATGCACTGAAGGTAGGTAAGAGGTTATTGCTTAAAGAAACAGTTATGAAAAACAATATGTTCCATTTCTAACACCTTGTCAGTTTGCAATATCTCTTAACCCCTTAAGGACACAGCTTCAGAAGCTTGACTTACGCTTAATGACACAAGCAATTTTTGCATTTTCTTGCTGTTTGCGTTCAACTGCAATTTGCATCTCTCTCATTTATTGCACCGACACATATTATATACTGTTTTTTAAAGGACAGAAAGGGCTTTAATTTGATATAACATATATATATATAAATGCTTACTTATTATAAAAAAAATACAGAAAAATGCAAAAAAAATGAAAAATATTGTTTTTTTTTACAGTTTTTGCAATAATAATGTGTGCATAATTAGTGCAGGTTAAGGAAAGTAATTAAAAATAAATTTATTTATTTGTTCTGATTTACAGAATATATAATGTGTCTGGGATTTTAAGTTTTTTTTGGTAGTTACAGGTCACAAAGCACAAGGAGTAAAATAAAATTTTAATGTGGAGCGATTTTAGAATTTGGTATGTTTGTCTTGTAAGCTTAATAGCCATAAAAGAAAACAAAATTGCCACACAAAAGTATATATTTATATAAAGTAGACATCACGGGCTATTTACCTAAGGTTGTTTTGACACTTTCTACGTAGCCATATTACCGCCAACCTCTGCTAAATATTGGAGTAAAATTGTGTTCTTTTTGGTTTTTGGCACACAAACTTATAACAGAGAAATTCTCATGTATATTTTGTAAAGTTGGTGTGTGCTATTCCTGTACAAAGTTTTATTTTGTGTTCAGTTATATCTGCTGAGTAAAATGACACCCCCATTGTATGTCTTTTGCACTATTTCGTGAAGTTACAGTGCCATACAGGATACCTGTCCTTTTCAGTATTCACAGTAGAATTTTGAGAGATGGATTTAATGAGCCTTAGCTTCCATTTGGGGTATTATAACAGTTTGACTGTTCAAAAAACCCCCACAAAGGCCTACCATTTGTAAAAGTAGACACTCCAGGGTATCTTATAAGGTGCATATTGTGCCTTAACATGCCCCCATTTTTTCACCAATATATGCCAAAGTATATGGTAAAAAAAAATTTTGTGCATTTTTTACATACGGATTGCATTTTTGCTGGGCGTTTTGTATATTTCATATGTGCCACTAAGTTCAAACCCCCCAAATTATGCTCAGCTAAGTCTTCTGAGTAAAATGACACCCCATATGAATGTCTTTGGCACTATTTCGTGAAGCTACAGTGCCATATAGGAGACCTGTCCTTTACAGTATTCACAGTAGAATTTTGAGAGATGGATTTAATGAGCCTTAGCTTCCATTTGGGGTATTATAACAGTTTGACTGTTCAAAAAACCCCCACAAAGGCCTACCATTTGTAAAAGTAGACACTCCAGGGTATCTTATAAGGTGCATATTGTGCCTTAACATGCCCCCATTTTTTCACCAATATATGCCAAAGTATGTGGTAAAAAAAATTTTGTGCATTTTTTACATACGGATTGCATTTTTGCTGGGCGTTTTGTATATTTCATATGTGCCACTAAGTTCAAACCCCCCAAATTATGCTCAGCTAAGTCTTCTGAGTAAAATGACACCCCATATGAATGTCTTTGGCACTATTTCGTGAAGCTACAGTGCCATATAGGAGACCTGTCCTTTACAGTATTCACAGTAGAATTTTGAGAGATGGATTTAATGAGCCTTAGCTTCCATTTGGGGTATTATAACAGTTTGACTGTTCAAAAAACCCCCACAAAGGCCTACCATTTGTAAAAGTAGACACTCCAGGGTATCTCATAAGGTGCATATTGTGCCTTAACATACCCCCATTTTTTCACCAATATATGCCAAAGTATGTGGTAAAAAAATTATTTTGTGCATTTTTTACATACGGATTGCATTTTTGCTGGGCGTTTTGTATATTTCATATGTGCCACTAAGTTCAAACCTCCCAAATTATGCTCAGCTAAGTCTTTTGAGTAAAAATACACCCCCAATGAATGTCTTTGTCACTATTTTGTGAAGCTACAGTGCCATATAGGAGACCAAGCCATATCCGTTTTTACCAAACTTTGAATTTTGACGCTGGGCCTATGTGCAATTTCCAAGCATCTTCGCAGGTTTTAAATTCAATCTACCCCACAAAGGCCTACCATTTCTTAAAGTAGACACCCCAGGGTGTTTCAAAAGGTATAGTTTGAACCTTAGCGTGGGATCATTTTTCCGCTAGCTTGTACCAGATGTAGTGGTAATAAGCGTTTTTTCTGCCTTTTTGACATACAAAGTGAGTTTGCACAGTATATTTTGCAAACCTTATGTGTGCTACGACTGTATAATACTTCATATGTTGCTCAGCTATGTCGGCTGAGTACAGCAATACCCCCGTATGTACCTTTGCCAGGTATGTGTGGACATCGGAGGGGCACATTTGGGACACAGCCATTCCAGTTTTTTTCAAACTTTGAATTTTTATGCTGTGCCTATGTCCCATTTTAGAGTATTTTACCAGGCTATATAATCCAAATTCCCCATAAAGCCATACCATTTCTTAAAGAAGACATCCCAGGGTATTTCAAAAAGGCATATTTTGAACCTTAGCGTGGGATCATTTTTCCGCTAGCTTGTACCAAGTGTAGTGGTAATAAGCATTTTTTCTGCCTTTTTGACATACAAAGTGAGTTTGCGCAGTATATTTTGCAAACCTTATGTGTGCTACGACTGTATAATACTTCATATGTTGCTCAGCTATGTCGGCTGAGTACAGCAATACCCCCGTATGTACCTTTGCCAGGTATGTGTGGACATCGGAGGGGCACATTTGGGACACAGCCATTCCAGTTTTTTTCAAACTTTGAATTTTTATGCTGTGCCTATGTCCCATTTTAGAGTATTTTACCAGGCTATATAATCCAAATTCCCCATAAAGCCATACCATTTCTTAAAGAAGACATCCCAGGGTATTTCAAAAGGCATATTTTGAACCTTAGTGTGGGATCATTTTTCCGCTAGCTTGTACCAAGTGTAGTGGTAATAAGCATTTTTTCTGCCTTTTTGACATACAAAGTGAGTTTGCGCAGCATATTTTGCAAACCTTATGTGTACTATGACTGTATAATACTTCATATGTTGCTCAGCTATGTCGGCTGAGTACAGCAATACCCCCGTATGTACCTTTGCCAGGTATATGTGGATGTTGAAGGGGCGCATTTGAGACGCAGCCATTCAGTTTTTTTCTAACTTTGAAGTTTTACGCTGTGTCCATGTTCCAATTTGGAGTAGTTTAGACGGTTGGTTATTGAAACTTCCCCACAAACACATACTATTTATTAAAGAATACACCCTGGGGTAATTCAAAAGGCATATTTTGAACCTTGGCGTGGGATAATTTTTTCTCTAGTTTGTTCCAGGTGTAGTGGTAATGAGCGTTTTTAAAATGTATTTTTTTACTTTTTATAACTTTTTTACTTTTAAAAACTAGTTTTTAAACTTTTGTTTTGCTTATAAATTTTTTTTAAACTTTCCTAAACTTTCTTAAAACTTTTTTACAGATTTAACATTTTTCTAAGCTATTTTTTTTACTGTTAACCCCTAACTAGCAGTACGCAGCACTAACAGTAAATTCCCCATTTTCCCATAACTCCCACCCACCCCAGCTAGCAAAATATATAGTTATAAAATATTTAAATTAATTAATTAAATAAATTGAACCCCTGAGGGTTAAAAAAATAAATAAAAGTTAATCCTCAGGGGTTAAAAAAAATTAGATCACAGTATAATACTGTGATCTCTATTTGATCGCTGTAGGCAGTGATCGACTGGCAGGGAAGGGGTTAATTTTTATTTGGACTAGGTAAAGTGTGTTTTTTTGTTTTTATTACTTAAATGTTATTAAAACATTTTTTTAAGCTTAATTTTTAACTTTTTAAAGTTTCTTTTAAAACTTTTTTTTAACGTTAACCCCTAGTTAGCCTAACGTCAAATCCCCCAATTCCCCACTAACTTCCACCTACCCCAGCTATCTAAATATATAATTTAAAAATAATTTAATTAATTAATTTAATTAATTTAACCCCTGAGGGTTAAAAAAAAAAGAATTAACCCTCAGGGGTTAAAAAAAAAAATCAGATCATAGTAAAATGTAATCCCTGCCAATTGATCACTGTAGTCAGTGATCAATTGGCAGGGAAGGGGTTAATTTTTTATTAAAATGGGTAAGGGGGGGGACACTTTAAATTAACTTTATTTTTTTTAACAGCAGGGGGCAGGATCAGCACTGATCCGGCTCCCTGCACTTCACACAGAACCCGGAAGTGCAGGGAGCCGGTAGGTGAGTATACAGAGCACATGTGCTCGCTCCGACTTGTGGTCAGAGCGAGCACATGTGCTGGGCAGCTTGACCGGGTGCTCCCGGTATGCCTCTAATGCAGAGGCATACCGGGAGCACCATTAACCCCGCGATCGCCGCGATAGCGGCGATCCGGGGTTAATTTTACCGCGTGACGGACGAGGTCCGTCACCCGTCGTTAAGGGTCTCCCCTGTGTGACGGACCTCGTCCGTCACCCGTCCTGAAGGGGTTAAAGACAAAGTAACATAACAGTCTGAAGTAAGTTCATATTTCTGAAATTTGTTGTGTTATTGCTACTTTAGACGCAAACACCAGCTTTATGGTCCGTGTACAAATGGACAGCATGTCCCAATACAAACATTGTCTTAAAAACATTTCACTGTGTTACCAGTAGAATTGCTACCACTTTCAGACAGTCAGATGCATTCTCGATTAAACTCTGTATCATGTTTTATGATAACAAACAGGCTACCATTTGAAGATATCAATGAAAGAATGATTCCGTTATTGATGGTTCCTTATTATTCAATCTCCAGTATAATCTAAGATTTCTCTATTAGAGAATCCAGCTTTCTATATGTGACAACAGTGTCTCACTCATTCTACCGCGGTTGAAGGGTTTGCAGCTGCGACCCGTTCCATCACTCCCAGGAGCCCGGCCATCCTATGGACCCCTGCGACCAGGGTGCCCACTGGGTATGTAGCGTGGCGCCGGCCCACACGGTAAACCCGTTCAGGGGCCCATCGTGTGGCCCATGCTGTTAGGGCCACTCAATGGCAATGAATTTCGAGGGGTCCCAGTCGCACTGTTGGTGTATGATGATGTCAGACGCTGGGAGGAAGGGACAGACCCAGTCACTTCCTCCCAGTAATCACCATGCTGCAAGGGAGGAGGAGCCACTGGACCCCAGGGAGAGTCCCCCTCCTGCACCTAAAAGGTAGGAAACAGGAGGGTGACTAAAACATTTTGCATGTGTGTGTGTGTATGTGTGTTTGTATGTATGTATGTGTCTGTATGTATGTGTGTGTGTCTGTATGTTTGTATGTATGTGTCTGTGTATGTATGTTTCTGTGTGTATATGTGTGTATGTATGTGTGTGTGTGTGTGTATGTATGTGTGCCTGCATGTGTGTGTCTGTGTGTATCTGCATGTGTATCTGTTTGTCTGTATGTGTGTCTGTATGTATGTTTCTCAGTATGTGTGTGTGTGCATGTGTGTCTGTATACGTGTGTCTGTATGTTTGTATGTATGTGTCTGTGTATGTATGTTTCTGTGTGTATATGTGTGTATGTATGTGTGTGTGTGTATGTATGTGTGCCTGCATGTGTGTGTCTGTGTGTATCTGCATGTGTATCTGTTTGTCTGCATGTGTATCTGTTTGTCTGCATGTGTGTCTATCCGTGTATCTGTATGTCAGTGTCTGTATGTGTGTCACTGTTTGTATCTGTATGAGTGTTATTCTGTGCATCTGAATGTTTGTCATTAACTGTCTGTGTATCTGCATGTGTGTCCATGTATGTCTCTGTATGTGTTATATGGTGTGTATCTGCATGTATGTCAGTATGTGTTTGTTTATCTGTATGTGTGTCTTATCTGCCACACTCACAATAACTCCCCCAATCATGTTACTCACCCATGCCATACTCAGTTCCCATCACTCTGCCATATTAACCTGTCACACTCTCTAGCACTGTCACTCTCACCCCTCTCCCCAATCCTGTCTCACGCATTCTCCATCACACTGTCACACTCACCCCCTTTCACCCTATCACATTAACCCCTCCAATTCTGTCATACTCATCTCCCCCAACCATGCCACACTCACCCAGTGGGGCATGAATGAAATACATGGAAGGGCTGGGGGGAGTGAATGTGACACATGGAGGGGCTGGGGTGGGGGGAGACATGTGGAGGAGGGGCCCAGGGCAATTTTCGCACCAGGCCCTATGGTTTCTAGTTACACCTCTGTGTGAGATAATATTAGAAATGTTATAATTTTACCCCAACACCCTGTGTTTCTCTACATTGATCTTACACATTGATGTTTGTTAGTGATTACCAAACCTAGTATTTTAAAGTTACTTTTTTCTTTTCAGCTTTGTGCCTGAACGCCAAGAAGAGGCAAACCTATATGAGGTTTTTGAAAATGTGAGTATAAGTACAATGTTGTTTCTGTATAATGCTTCTAGCATTAACAGAACTAATAAGGAGAGGGCCCTAGTACAAGAAATAATTTAGAGAACAAGATAAAGTGTATCTAATTCATGATGCAAAATATAAGCATCAGCGAAATTCAAGATAGCCAACAAATAGCCTACTATAAAGGCCAGATAAAGCCACTAAAAACAAAAATAATAAAAGTTTATTAAATAAAACAAATATGTGACCCAAATACGTGCTACCATATAAACACCAAAAAATCATAGATCTAAAATAATTGCTAGACAGATCTATAAAGAAAAATGTAGATCGTCTAGATCAAATAAAAAAAAAAAAATATATATATATATATATATATATATATATATAATTGCAGATCAGAATATGAAAACAATTCCTGTCAGTTGTGGCTGGTAGTATACCAGGCTAAAGAGGCAGAATGCCAATCCGATGGATCGGTAAGTATATTGAAACTGGCACTTTAAATCTCCATAATAGAATGATGGGCCATATATGTCTTATCCAGAATATAAATCAATATGGAGGGTAGTTAATTGTCCATAGTGATAAATAATATACCAAACTAAAAGATCTGTCTGATAATGAGTAAATCGATTATAAACAAAAATGGGTATATAGGTCGCGCTAAAGGGACAAGCAGGTGAAATAAATGAAATAAATAAAAGTGATAGAAAAGTCCCAAATTATAAATAAACCTGTGTTTATTTATAATTTGGGACTTTTCTATCACTTTTATTTATTTCATTTATTTCACCTCCTTGTCCCTTTAGCGCGACCTATATACCCATTTTTGTTTATCCTATTCCATGTGAGGTTTATTGAGGGACCTCATTCCTATAGGTTGCTGCTTTTACATTTTATTTTAGTTTCTTTTAGATTATTTAGCGCTGAACCATTATCTTTTTGTTAAATCGATTATAAAGTCTGTCACTTTAAAAATCAAAGTTTCTATTGAAGATTTATTGTAGAAACTTCTGAACATGTTCTCTCTCTCTTCTTTCTTTCTTTGGTATATATATGATCAATAGGAGCTACCATGTTTCATACTTGATTGATCATCTCCTATTATGTACTATTCCCTATGGAATCAGACAAAGGAATTGTACTTACATCATTTGACCATTACTTGGTATGATGTTTATTTTTATAACAATTTGTTAGTATGATATATTTGATTGTCTTCAGATTCAATTCATGGGTGTTCTATTTTCATCTTGATCCTTTTTGATCCTTTAAAAATACTTTTAAATATTTCTTAAGATAACATGGTATCTACAAACGTGTTTTTACCATTAATATACTTTTTGTAGTGATCTAGCTGGCATTATACATTGCCCAGTTTTGTATACCTTAACCTGACCCCTAATGGCTTAATTATTGTAGTAGTAAAGATCATTTCATCTTTGGTAATGTCCTCCGCTACGTCATCTTTTCTAACCAATTAGGAATTGCCTGTCCGGACCAATCAGGTGATTTCTCTGTATTTTTAAACCCGGTGCTAACACACCTCTCGTTTCCTCTCTGACGAGCTAGGTGTAGCGAAACGCGCGCGTCAGAGGACTGTGGTGTGCTGCACGTGTTGGATCTTTAGTGCAGCACACAGACTGGCGACCGCGCTGTTCATTTCCTATATTTTCATTTATTATATCTAATTTTTGCAGATCTTACCTTGTAGATTTATTTATCTATCGGATTTCTGGGGGGTTGGAGCTAGGTGCCCTCGAAGGCACGGGACACATATTTATAGAGGGTATTACTCAGACATTCTTTTCTCTCTTTAGCTCTTTATACACATTGTGTGCTATCAAACAGATACTTTGTAGCTCTTTTTATTGTAACCCTATTTATATGTGTATCTCTCCTCTATCCTGTTCCTCCCAGGTATCTTTATAACTGCTTTACTGTCGGTTTAGTTTATACACGCTGTGGTTTATCTACATATATACTCTGTCTATCCAGCTCACTAGCAGAATCTCTTCGTGCAGATTATCGTTTTACCACTCTAAGACCTGTTAGTTTATCAGCTCAATACCGATCTAATTATTTTCTCTTTTTTTTGCTGTGATTTATGGACATTTAAAATCTACCAATATTATCCTTTTTTAGCTATTCAGAAGACCTATACAGCCCATTATTACGGCTTTGATTTTTAAAGTGACAGACTTTATAATCGATTTACTCATTATCAGACAGATCTTTTAGTTTGGTATATTATTTATCACTATGGACAATTAACTACCCTCCATATTGATTTATATTCTGGATAAGACATATATGGCCCATCATTCTATTATGGAGATTTAAAGTGCCAGTTTCAATATACTTACCGATCCATCGGATTGGCATTCTGCCTCTTTAGCCTGGTATACTACCAGCCACAACTGACAGGAATTGTTTTCATATTCTGATCTGCAATTATATATATATATATATATATATATATATATATTTTTTTTTTTTTATTTGATCTAGACGATCTACATTTTTCTTTATAGATCTGTCTAGCAATTATTTTAGATCTATGATTTTTTGGTGTTTATATGGTAGCACGTATTTGGGTCACATATTTGTTTTATTTAATAAACTTTTATTATTTTTGTTTTTAGTGGCTTTATCTGGCCTTTATAGTAGGCTATTTGTTGGCTATCTTGAATTTCGCTGATGCTTATATTTTGCATCATGAATTAGATACACTTTATCTTGTTCTCTTTATTCTTTATCTGGGGTTACCCCCCACTTTTTCTGTGTATCTAACTTGACTCAATCTATTCGCTGTTTTCCAAGAAATAATTTAGTCCTACATTTACAGCAAAGGTGGCCCAAAGGTGGCCTCTTGAAGGTGTGTTTTTGTATGGAATATGGTTGTATGGATATTTGTGTTTTTTGCATAATTCTTTTGTTTGAATGTGTTTGTGTACAGTGTTGGAATTTGAATACAGAGCAGTTTTTGTTCATATTGTTGATGTTTGCATGCAAGTGTGTATTCACATGTACACATACATTACAACACCCAGATACAGATACACATTGCCATACACAGACACACACATACATTGCCGCACATACATACACAATAAGCTCTAGAGGTTCAAGTAATTAGATTGACTCTTCAAAGGCAGATATGGCAGTAACAAAACCCAAAACATCAACAACAACAAAAAGTATATATTTTTTTAAAATATAGGCATGACAACTTAAATATCTATAATTAATGTAATAATTTTAATTAATTCATTTTAATATCAAACAATGGGGACATTCTAATATTATTTTATACTATTATACCCTTTTATATGCAATACAGAAGTTATTTTTGTATGAGGGAATAGAATGATACACATTAGGGAAAATTATAAAATTGTTGGCATGCATAAAGGAATAATCTTGTCAATCACTAATTAGCTCATTTGTCCAAAATTCTTATTAACTCTACCTTTTCTTCTAGGTCAGCCTAAACAATCACGTACCCATAATTTATGGCCCACCAGAAGAAAGGTATTCTTATATTTAATAAATATATAAAAAGTTACAAAGAGGAACAATTAAGAAGCATGGTTTTAGACTAGGTGACCGTAGATCAATCGTTGCATTATGTCGTTTTACTTGATTAATGAATTCCTGGTTTGCTTTAAACTTATCTGTAAAGGTGAAAAGGGGTATTGAATGATGTCACCTACCTTCATTTCCCTTTTTTCCTAATCTTAGAGTGTTTTTATAACTATTTAGATGTTCAGGCCCCCTTGAATTAATTAAATTAATAATTTGACTTACGTTTCGTCCCTCATCATGATGGTCTTCTTGTCGCTGCTGCTTCTCTCCTGGCTGAGCTTATTGTATCATTAATGATGATCTCAGCCAATGACGTGCACCTGCGTAGGGAAGCATTGTGCGCATTTGCTCATGTGGGACAATTAGCATAGCATTGCAGAGATATATGTATCTGTTACAATGTTTGTACATCTGAGTATTAAGATAAAACTCAAAAACATAGAATTGTCATTTTTTGTTAAAGAAAGAGCCTGTTCTTTAAACTATATCTGTGTTTCTATGAAAACAGAACTGAATATGAAGAAGGCCCTCCGGGAACATCGTTTAGGAGGAGGATAGGTGACCTTTTTAGGCGCCAGTTCCACAGAATTAGAAGGTAAACAACTTAACACAAGAACTGCACATGACAAATGATAACTTGTTTTCTATTGGTTTTTATATAATACTTAAATGAGATTTTTTTTTTTCATATGTCCAAACACGCTTCCCTGCTCTTGAGCAGCATTTATAAATTGCAAATTGAACAGCATAGTAATAGTTCCAAAATACAGTGGGTCCTTGCAATTGTATATCTCCTTCATTCTGAACAGTTTATATATTAAAAAGGATAAAAATGAAAACAAAAAAAAAAACTCCTTCCATGACCATCCCAAGGTTTTATTTTTTGAATACTTTAAGTCAGGGCTGTCCAACATGCGGCCCCCCAGATGTTGCTGAACTACAACTCCCATGATTTCCTGGCTATCTGTTTCATTGAAAGAATCATGGGAGTTGTAGTTTGGCAACATCTGGGGGGCCGCAGGTTGACCAGGCCTGCTTTAAGTCATTTCACATCCACTATTCAAATAGTGCCCCAGCAGATGGATATGCGGAAGCAAATGTCCTTACATGGTGAGGTGAAGGTCTTCACAAAATGGGTCACATAGCATAGTGGAACCATATATATCACCCATTTAATAAATTCACCTATTAAAGGCTACAAATATAAAAGCAGAACAACTACTAGATCCTCTACCACTGGAGTTACCTTCTCAGAGACCCTTGGTCTCTCTTTGCTAAGGATGTCTTTGTGAAACATATACTAAATTATGTTTCTTTTTCAGATCATGTCAGTGCTTTCGAAGACTGTTCATGTGCCATTAAGTGAGGTAAGCAATATTTTTTTAAACATTTTTTGAGCTTTAGATTTGTATTTGTATTTAAACATTAAATTCCAGTTTGCATAGTTTAATTGCATAAAATATGTTCATCCATTTTAGTATTAGGACAAAGAGTTTGCAGTTTAAAGAAAGCACCAAAACCATTTTAGAAAACACTACAGTGCACTGTAGTGGTTATACTGCATGGAGTATTCCTTTAATGAACAAATATAGATGCCATCAAACTCTCACATCAATGAAAACACCTTTCTAATCAGTTCTAAGTCAGATTGTACAAATTCATCATTAGTCATTCGGAATCAGAAAACATTAAATCATTAATTCTTTTTTTTTTTTTTTTATTGTTGTGTTAGGTTCAGCTTTGGGAGTTCATGTTCGAAAACAATAGTTAATTAAAAAATAAAAATGCTGAAAATATATCTTGCATATTTTTTATTGAATTTTATAAATTTAAAGTCTAGAAAAGTTGAAAAAGAGATAGAGAGAGAAGAGAGAGAAATGATAGAGAGGTAGTAAGAAGTTAAAATGTATGTGTGACGGAGCTCCATTACTCCGACCGAGTACCTCCACCAAGTCGGCTTCCTCATAGCTATCAGGAAACCTGAAACACGCCGAGGCTTGACTGGGATCACTGAGGTTCTTTTCCACCCTTTACCAAACACCAGATGACACTTGATGAAGGTTAAAACAACAAGAAACTTTAATAGACATAGCATACATATGTAAGCCTCCAAAAGTCTCATTTACATACAATAGGGTGCATAGACTACTATAGTACAGACAATAGCAAGGGCTGATGAGAGATTGAGGAGGGACAGACCAGTTTAAACTGGTCTGGCAGTGTCCCTGGGACAATGCCCTGCTGGGGAAACAATAGGACAGGAAAAAGGGGGGAGGAGAAGAGGCACAAACAAGCAATACATTTAACATAATAATGGTCACAGAGTGACCAAAACACAAGAGGAATCTGGGGATCCACACATAGTGTCTGTCTTCTATCCCCAGTGATGGTGACTACCGTCACAGTATGATTTGGAAAAAAAAATATATAAACAAAATAAACGTTGTTGTGGGAAGGGCTGGTGTGGAGAGAGTGCTGGAATTAACAAACAGATAATTATACCAGCAAGAGACTTACAGTCTGGAGAGGGGGACAGAAAATGGGGCCAGGATAACAAGATAGGCTGAGGATATGGATGAAGGGCCATCTTTGCGTATGGGCCCTTTGATCTCCCCTGCCGCCCTGCTTAAGTATAGAAAGATCAAAGATCTCCCTCACCGGCCCAAAAACCCTTCATCAGAGAGAAGAAGAGAGGGAGAAGGGACCCGGCAGGCAGTTCCTCTCACGAGCATGCTGGTCTGAGCATTACCACATGTTGCAATGGCAACGCTCCGACAAACCATTTTGCTTGCGGTGAAGACAGCCTGCAGCCAGGCTATACCACCGGACCGCCAGGGCTGGCAGTGTACCCCTTCCTTCACCAAAGGTCAGAAAAATGGTGAAGGGGATATTAAGCTTTTTTTATTTTAATTTTATTTATTTTAAATAAAAATAACATAAATCCTTTATCCTGACGCACCCCCTTCACACACACACACACAGCAACCCCCCACATCCCCCCCACACACACACTGCACTCATCACACACACACACACATACCCTTACACACACACACACACACATTCGGCAGTTTATGTGTGTGTATTTGGCAGTCTGTGTATGCATTTAGCAGTCTGTCTGTATTCAGCAGTCTGTGTGCATGTATTCAGCAGTCTGTGTGCATGTATTTCGCAGTCTTAATGTGCATGTATTTCGCAGTCTCTGTGTGTGTGTGTGTATTAAGCACACATATACACACACATAGCACCCCTCACACATACACTGCACTCCTCACACACACTTAATCCCTCACATACAGCACCCCACACACACACACACACACACATGGCACCCCTCACACACACACACACACAGCACTCCTCACACACATGGCACCCCTCACACACACACTGCACCCCTCACTGTTTTCTGTTTGTGTGTATTCGGCAGTCTGTGTGTGTGTATTCGGCAGTCTGTGTACGTGTATTCGGCAGTGTGTGTATTAAGAAGTCTGTGTATGCATTTATCAGTCTGTCTGTATTCAGCAGTCTGTGTGCATGTATTCCATAGTCTGTGTGTGTGTGTATTAAGCAGTCTGTGTATGCATTTAGCAGTTTCTCTGTATTTAGCAGCCTGTGTCTATGCATTTAGCAGCCTGTGTGTGTGTGTACAGCAGTCCATGTGGGTGTATACAGCAGTCCGTGTAAGTGTATTCAGCAGTCCATGTGAGTCTTTTCAGCAGTCCGTGTGAGTGTATTCAGCAGTCCGTGTGAGTGTATTCAGCAGTCTCGGTGTGTGTATTGTATGAATGTATTGCATTTCTTGGAGGTACCAATAAATATAAGCTTAATTTTATCGATAATTGACATTTTTATTCCTGTGAGTGGGTGTGTAGGCAGGGCCTCAATGCACTGTTTTGCCTGGGGGCCTATAATGCTGTTAAGATGCCACTGTATGGATGGTGGGACAGAAAATAGGGAAAGTATAGAAAGCGTGGGGCAGAAGGAAGTGCAGAATATGTAGTGAAGGACCAGAAGGAATGGGAGATATGGAGATGGAAAGAGAGAGCCCATACATTGTGGGCTGTGGGTGATATTGAGTGACTTAATAGGAAGGAAAATATGTAAAATGGTAGAGAAGGTGTGGAGAGAGAGAGACACAAAGAGGATAAGATTTTGTAGAGGAAAGGAGGATGAATATGGTCACTTGGAAAGAAGATAGCTGAAAATATAGAGATTTCGGCATTAAGAGGAGGAAATCAGTTCAGAAACAGAATGGAAATATGGTAAGGGGCAACATAAAGGGAGAAGAATATGAAGAGAGGGATATAAGAGGTGGTGGTGGAAAGCTGAACATATGTGGGGTAGGAGAATATGGAAGAGCTACAAGGGGGCGTGGCCCAAGGTGGCACTTTGACAAGGCTGCATTTTGCCACTTTTGTACACGTTAACTGGAAGAGGGGGCTCAGGGGTCTCTCTCATCTTGAACCTCCAGCAGCAGTTCCTCACCTCTCGTGAACCGCAAGAGCGTTAGGGTGGGTTACCATGGCAACGCCTCGCAATGCATGCCAGAGTGTTACAAGCAGCAAGCGGTGAGGACGTGCAAAAGGTGAGGACCTACTGCTGGAGGTGCAAGATGAGAGAGACAGCTGGGCCCCTTCTTCACTACCCTGCAGCTCCACTCTGCCACCAGAACACCAGGAAATGTTGTATCCCCCTCTTTCCTGGCCACAGGTAAGAGGCAAGGAGGAATAAGCCCAACCAATTTAAAAAAAAATTCTAATCACTGTTTTTCTGAATGTAAATAGAAATGAGTGATGGTGAAGGTGCACATTATTTCCATGTATAATAAGGATTTAAAAAAAAAAAAACACAAAAAATATTTTTAAGAGACATTTGTTAATGCACCTCACTTTTTAGGCACATTGTTAAAAACCAATAGACCTGTGACATCCACACAGCTCCAGCGTTTATCCAACACCACAAACACACTACGTGTACAACACAAAGACACTGCATCAACTACACATAGAAACATAGAAACATAGAATGTGACGGCAGATAAGAACCATTCGGCCCATCTAGTCTGCCCAATTTTCTAAATACTTTCATTAGACCCTAGTCTTATCTTATAGTTAGGATAGCCTTATGCCTATCCCACGCATGCTTAAACTCCTTTACTGTGTTAACCTCTACCACTTCAGCTGGAAGGCTATTCCATGCATCCACTACCCTCTCAGTAAAGTAATACTTCCTATTATTTTTAAACCTTTGTCCCTCTAATTTAAGACTATGTCCTCTTGTTGTGGTAGTTTTTCTTCTTTTAAATATAGTCTCCTCCTTTACAGTGTTGATTCCCTTTATATATTTAAATGTTTCTATCATATCCCCCCTGTCTCGTCTTTCCTCCAAGCTATACATGTTAACATGGCCGGATTAACATAGGGGCTGATGGAGCTGCAGCTCCAGGCCCAGGCCCATGGAATAGGCCCATTGATTTTTTTTTTTTTTTAACATTTTTTTTTTTCACACACTACTCTTAGGGATTCCACCTGGCTTTTATTTTATTAGCACAGCCAGTATTTGAGGCTGACTGGCTGGTGCCAATATTGCAGCGATACTGGCAATACAAATGCTGGTATTTTAATCAGTATAAACAAGAGATTACTATGCAATACCAGCACTGGCCAGTAGGGGTCACTGTGTATGGAGAGAGGCAGGGATAGGACGTTCCAGCATATCCCTCCCTGCCTATCTATACTCACTGATCTGCAGGGGTGCAGCTACAGAGAGTCCAGACAGCAATTCCCACCCTGCAGAGACAGCCTACAGCTCAGGGAAGTAAGGGATGGGGGGAAAGGCTGCAAGGAGACATACACTGAGACACTAAGGGACACTGGGAGATATTATGACACAGACGCATGGGGACACAGTGTCCCCATGTCTCCCAGCCAGTGTCCCTGGTGTCTCAGTGCCCCCCTATTATTATTATTATTATTATTGCCATTTATATAGCGCCAACAGATTCCGTAGCGCTTTCTCCCAGTGCCCCCAGTCAGACAGTGTCTCACTGTCCCCATGTCTCCTAGTGCCTCCATGTCTCTCATTGCCTCAAGTGTCACAATGTCCCCATGTCTCCAAGCTAGTGTCCCTAGTGTCTGTGGCCCCGGTGTCTCTGTGTCCCCATGTCTCAATGTCCCCATGTCTCCCAGCCAGTGTCTCTAGTGTCTGTGTCCCTGGTGTCTGTGTCCCCATGTCTTCAATTGTCCCCTGGGGCACTGGGGCACTGATACATAGGAACACTGAGAACTGGAGTAATCGGGGGCACTGAGTCATGAGGGCACTGGGAGACATGGGGGCACTGGGAGGAATCCATCTATACAGCAGAATCAAACTAAGTAGTTTTTGGTGATTTTACAGCATTTTCTCTTATGTCACTCCTTGTGATTTACATCATGTGATGTCATCCATACATATTTTATTATGCAAATTAGTAAGGCCGGTATGTTTTTCCAAGAAAGGTGGCAACCCTAACTACTTTTCACATACTCTTACTTAAATATGGAAACTTAAGTGGGATGTATGGGAACAAAACTTGTGTGCACTGGCTGACAATGAATATAGTTAAAGGGACACTATAGTCACCAGAACAACTAAAGCTTATTGAATTTGTTTTGGTGAGTAGAATCGTTACCGTCAGGCTTTTTGCTGTAAACACTGTCTTTTCAGATAAAATGCAGTCTTTACATTACATCCTAGTGATAACTTCACTGGCCACTCCTTAGATGACTGTTAGAGATCCTTCCTGGGTCATGGCTGCCTAAAATGCATCCAAACATTCAGTGTCTCCTCCATCTGCATGCAGACACTGAACTTTCCTCATAGAGATTCATTAATTAAATTAATCTATATAAGGAGATGATGATTGGCCAGGGCTATGTTTGAATCATGCTGGCTCTGACCCTGATCTGCCTCTATGTCAGTCTCAGCCAATCCTATGGGGAAGCACTGTGATTGGATCAGGCCACCACTTCTAATGATATCAGCAGACTGCTTGTTTTTATGAGTCTAACAGCATGCAGAGTTACAGCTTCAGGTTTGAATATAGTAAGATTTTGCTATATTTATGGAGGCATGAGGGGTCCAGGAGGGCTAGATGGTGGTGTTAACACTTCATGTTTGTGTTCCTGACCCTATAGTTATCCTTTAAGGTAATGCTGACTTTGATCTCTCTAACACTGTGGCATGTTCCCTTTCTTCTACACTCACTACATACAGCTTTTCTCTGTCCCAGACCATGTACCAGGAGCTTCTGCCTGCTAGTAAGAAGGTAAGGAGACAAGTGGACTAGCGAGTGCTAGGGGACAGTCCTTAGAAAGCGTTGAGTGAGCGCATCATTAGATGCATTTATGCCAAGCTCAGGGTGCTGTCTGCATAGTATGCCCTTAGTTGGCCAGCTGCATGATTGGCAGGCAGCCTGACATGCATTCATGCCAGGCTGGCCTTCTAATTCTTTGAGCAGACATGTCCTCTTTTTGGGCATGTTCGCCCCTTTTGGCAGGTTACGTGATTTGTGTCAGTGGCACAACCTTTTACCATGCCCATTTACTTCCTGCTTGACTGGACACTGCTGTTAGGGATTATGGATTTACTTGAAAGATGAAAACATAAATTAGAGAGAGATTAGCCTAGGGTATGTGTTTTCTTATAGCTGCTGTTTTTTCTTTCTCTCCAGCACCATCTCCATCAGGTATATGATGCTTGGGAGTGTTTTACTGTTTTTGGTCGATATGATTCTGTAATTAGGCCCGTCATAATTGTCAGCACCAGGCCCACTGAGCTCTTAATCTGGCCCTGCATGTTAAGATCCTTTAACCTTTCCTGGTAAGTTTTATCCCGCAATCCATGAACCAGTTTAGTAGCCCTTCTCTGAACCCTCTCTAAGGTATCAATATCCTTCTGAAGATACGGTCTCCAGTACTGTGTACAATACTCCAAGTGAGGTCTCACCAGTGTTCTGTACAATGGCATGAGCACTTCCCTCTTTCTACTGCTAATACCTCTCCCTATACAACCAAGCATTCTGCTAGCATTTCCTGCTGCTCTATTACATTGTCTGCCTACCTTTAAGTCATCAGAAATAATCATCCCTAAATCCCTTTCCTCATATGTTGAGGTTAGAACACTATCAAATATTCTGTACTCTGCCCTTGGGTTTTTACGTCCAAGATGCATTATCTTGCACTTATCCACATTAAATGCCAGTTGCTACAATTCTGACCATTTTTCTAGTTTACCTAAATCATTTGTCATTTGGCTTATCCCTCCTGGAACATCAACCCTGTTACATATCTTAGTATCATCAGCAAAAAGACCTACCTTACCATCAAGACCTTCTGCAATATCACTAATAAAAATATTAAAGAGAATGGGTCCAAGTACAGATCCCTGAGGTACCCCACTGGTGACAAGTCCAAGCTTCGAATATATTACATTAACTACAACCCTCTGTTGCCTGTTACTCACCCACTGCCTTACCCATTCAACAATATTTGAATACAAACTTAAAGATTGCAGTTTATTGATAAGCCTTCTATGTGCAACAGTGTCAAAAGCCTTACTGAAATCTAGGTAAGCAATGTTTACTGCACCACCCTGATCTATAATTTTAGTTACCCAATCAAAAAAATCAATAAGATTAGTTTGGCATGATCTCCCTGAAGTAAACCCATGTTGTCTCTGATCTTGAAATCCATGTGTTTTTAGATGTTCATCAATCCTATCCTTTAACATGGTTTCCATCACTTTCCCCACTACTGAAGTAAGGCTTACTGGCCGATAGTTGCCCGACTCCTCCCTATTACCTTTCTTGTAAATGGGCACAACATTCACTAACTTCCAATCTTCTGGGACTACTATACACAAGGCATCCACTATACACACGGACCAATGACACACACCCTTCTCTGACACGGCTTCCTCGTGCTACTTAGAGGAACCGCGCCAGATTCAAAGTGCTTGATTATTTTGAAGCTTCCTGTCTTCTGACCGGCTACAAACTATCACGCTAATCTACTGACTCCGTGTACCGAACCTGGACTGTTTAAACCTCTAATCTATATTCTCTTTATCTTGACTAGGATTACCTTTGGAATACTCTTCTTGTTTAAACCGCCAATTTACGGCAAGTAAATATTGGACTATTCCTTTCTACTGGCACCTCAATGTCTTTCCGTGCCGTCTGAGTACTACTAATGGAAAATCTATCTCTGTTATTCATACATAAACTTATCCATGCAGATTACTCCTCTGCATCCTCACTGTATTATAATATAAAAAAACTAGTTCCACTCGGGTTCCTAAAGCTACAGGAACTCGTCTGAACGAACTACCTTCTTATTGCATTCCTTAAAGCTACAGAAATTAGTCTCAGCGAACTACCTTTTTATTGTATTCCTTAAAGCTACAGGAACTCGTCTCAACAAACTACCTTCTTATTGCATTCCTTAAAGCTACAGGAACTCGTCACAATGAACTTCCTTCTTATTGCATTCCTTAAAGCTACATGAACTCGTCTCAACAAACTACCTTTTTATTGTATTCCTTAAAGCTACAGGAACTCGTCTCAACTAACTACCTTCTTATTGCATTCCTTAAAGCTACAGGAACTCTTCTCATCAAACTTTCTACTTCTCATGTTCCTTAAGTCTACAGGAACCTCCCCCACTACCTATACTCTCATCACTTTCTCAAACACAATTCTACAGTTGAGTTCCACTCCACATCCATAGGAAGCATAACAGTGTGAAACAGTGACCGAAAACAGTTCCATGCGGTCGACAACAAAACACCGCTGGGCGTTCGATAGTTTAAGATGGCCGCTGCCACGTGTTCGTTCATACGAACGACGACCACCCAGCCGACTGTTCGGAAGATGGAAGTGGCTGCGGTTAACCACAGTGTAAAAGAGGTCAAAAAGTTTAACAAGCAGCACACTTCCCTGCTGGTGGCCAGCCAATTGGTAGTTAGTTTGTTTTAGTGAATGAAACCAGGGAAATAGACGAACAACCGGGAACTGACGAACAAACAGACAAAACAAGTTTGTAAGTTATAATCCAGAGACAAGGAGGTCTGTCACAGGGCTATCAGGGCATGTGCTTTTTGAGGTATCAATATGGGTAATGATCCACTGCCAGGTATCAGGTTCTTTACCCATATTGATAACGCCGATTGGCGAAACGCGTTTATGGTTTTTTATATTGTGTAATGTTACAATTAAAGTATATTTTATAATCTTTTATTGTACTACTTATCTTTTTATACACATATAATTATTATTTTTACCTGGCATTATTTTTACCTGGCACTACTCCCTGGACTCCAAGCAATCCTAGGTGGGGATTATTCCACCAGTGTGAAATACCAGGAGCAGTTGACCTGCTCCTGTCTTGTGAGTATCCATTTTTATTTTATTTTATATTCTATTTTAATTTCACGCAGAGAACACTATTGGCTGTCTCTTTTTATTTTATTTGAGCATCTCTTATACCAACGGAAGGAGGAAATACGTGAAGGATAACCATCCCATATCCCATAAGCGGGGATCTAAACCGCTGTACGCCTTCTATACCAGAGCAGGTTCTAGCTCTTGGATATGTGAGTTCGCAATCAAGCTTTTATATTTTATTCTTTTCACATTAAGATATACTGCACCATTGTGGTTTTGTATCTGTTTTTATCTCTTACATACGAGACAGTCCGCAAGGAAGACAGAAAGCAAGATTATTGTTTCGGACTAAGCACTACGGACATTGCAAGATAAGACCTTCTCTCCTTTATTTATTTATTTTATCTGGACTTTTATACTTTTTATTTAAGCGCAGCCCTTTTTCTGTATTTTTTGAGCTTTATTAGAGCTGTTTTGAGTCACATTAAAAGTTACAGTATTACAGCTGTTATGCTTGCCCACGAGACAAAGATTTAGCACTTACCAGAGAGAGGGAAATATAGCCTCTTAGGCCGTTTATCCGTCCTACCACGTTTTGAAATGTAATAGTGCCCAACAGCCACCCATCAGGAGACCACGTGTTTCCAACCCCCATGGTACAACAGCCATGTACCATACCCCCACGGGGGACACTTTGTAAATATTTTGTTTCCTGTTTTCCCCAGTTTTATACTTCCCTTTCCTACTCCTCACTATTGTGAGTCTGCAGCCCATTATGTATAGCTACTCAACTAGGATATGACCTCAAAGCGGGCTACTATTCGATTGGCACTTTCCATGGAAAGGTACCAAACTCTGAGCCAGGCCAACCAAACACGCCATACAACCGGTGCACCAATAACATCGGTAACCCACTAAATTATGAAAATACAGTCACATAATGTCTGGGGTTGAACACTCCACACATAAGACGGGTTCTCCTAGAAGGGGTGAAATGAGAAAACAAATATACCGTGCCTACAGGAAACCCACTTTGTACATAACAAAATACCATCCTTTGGATCCCGGGAATACCCGATCAAATACCACGCCACTTACTCTTCCAAAACTAGAGGAGTATCCTTTTTGATACACAAATCCCTTACCTTTGAACTCTTGCACAATAAAAAGACCTGCAGGGAAGATATCTAATTCTTTACTGTAGAATCAATGATGCCACATACACTTTAGTGGGCATATATGGTCCCAATGTAAATCAACACAATTTTCTACATAAAGTGCTCAACAAAATCCCCACACAGCAGACAACCTCGCTGATGATGTGTGGAGATCTAAACCATGTTCTCCATCCATATATGGACGCAACAATTTCCAAACAGGCCGACAGAATTAAATCAATGTTACCACACTGCAAAGCCATTACCAAATTAGTGTCAGAATATGGCCTATACAATATCTGGCGCACTCACCACCCCAATGACAGGGAATATACGTATTACTCTTCAGTGCATTAGACACATTCGAGGATAGATATAATACTCCTGTCGAGAGACATGCTCACATCAGTGGTGGACCGAATGGGGGACATGGTATGGTCAGACCATGCTCCGACAGATATAACACTCAAAGACACATTCAATCACAATGGCGCCTAAATGACACCCTACTATGTAACAATGAATTTGGGACCAAACTGACAGAAGACATCACATCCTACGTTAAAGAAAACGTGACACCTGAGGTTCTACCTACATCCACTTTGCAGGCCTATATGCAGAGCATCATACCTGAAACAAACCACTCGGAGAGAATATCTCAATTTGCTTAGGACCCTTAGAGACCACACACACGCTCATCTCCTACACCCCACCGATACCCTCCAGCAACAAATAAGCCAGACAACCGCACAAATAAACGAGCTAGTTCTGAAAAAGACAGCTTATACTCTCCAAAAATTGAAGTTGAAAACTTACACACAAGGTAATAAGGCCAGCAAAGCTCTAGCAACATTGTTACACCAGAAACAAGCCCTCAAAAATACCTTACTTATACAACGCCTCAGGCAAGAAACTATACAACCCCCAGGACATAAACAACAATATGGCGGATTTCTACATCTCACTCTACAACCTAAAAAACGGCCCCATGACACACCAGCCAATACAGAGCGAAAAACAACACTTTTTATCCCAGGTCACTCTCCCAACCCTGACTCCGGCACAACGACACTTACTCATGGCCCATGTATCTCTCCAGGAATTAACGCGCACAATCCACTCCCTGCCCTCAGGAAAATTACCGGTCCCAGATGGCTTTACAAACAGCATTAATAAAACCTTCCTCCCTGCTCTAGGCCCCTAAATGGTAGTAACCCTTAATCACATCGTAGACTCAGGTGGCATGCCCTCCGACATGTTTCTGGCGCACAAACCCTCAAATCTGCACCCCATATCGCTCTTAAACACAAACACTAAAATTCTAGCAAAAACTCTTGCCAACAGGGTATCCACTCTAATTCCCTCAATAATACACTCTGATCAGGTGGGTTTTGTGTCAGGCAGACAGGGATCAGACTTTACAAAAAAACTATTGAGTCAACTTAAAGATAGAAGGTATGTAGTAGCTTATCTCCTGAGTGGGGGTTAACCCCTAGTGAAATTAATTCACTAATAATGCACAAAAGTGTGAGGGTAACATGAGAGAAAGGATATTGCTAGAGTATCCTATGGAGTGGAATACCATACTAGTTGCAGGAAACAGTAAAGGTACAGTAGAGAACTTAATGTGCAACCTTAATGCGTGAATATTAGAACTTAACTTTTAATGATAAATTTCTAATATGTAAAAACTGTTGAGAGTCAACACCCAAAAACACTAGTGTGTAAAAAAAATAAAAATAAAATAGAATAAAATCAAAACTTATCTGAGACTTGCATAAAGTACCCCACATACGTGAGGGGACTATTGTCTAAACTGTGTGTGGTAGCTGTAGTTTTAAGACAATAAGTCGGGTACAGAGTGTCCAGTAGTATCTTTGAGTCCCAGCCAGGTATTTACCAACACTTGTCTGGGATATGTCGCAATTTGATACAAACATTTGTAGTGGGGATTATTATCTAAACTTTGCGTGGATGCTATAGTTCAAGACAAAAAGTCAGATAAAGAGAGCCCACTTGTATCTGGGGGCTGCAGCAAGGTGTTTCCAACACTTGTCTGAGATTAGCAGCAAGTTGAAACAAAATTAATAGTGTTGGGGCGAGGCATGGGGAATGTGGGATGAAAACATCAAGGCTCCTACTACAGCTCAGGGCCCGGCAGCTGCGTCCATGGGGGGGAATGAGGGTGTACTAAGGAGATTGATGATAGGAAGAAGGCTCTGATTAACTCAGAAGCTTATACATAGTTGCGGTGGCCACTTCTGTACCTTATGTGAGATTGGTTACATTATCACCTGGCAACAAAGCACAGGTACCTACATTAAAGATTGTCAAGACTCACCCCCTCCCCACCTTTCCTACAATACCTCCCCACCCAGTTTATATAGTAGACTAGTGATTTAATGTTACTTTAATCATAAAAAGTGGAAAACTAGTACGCATTAAGTAATGTTAATAGTTACAGGACAGACATTGCAGCATGAATATCTAAAAAAATTGTCATATAACAGGTTGATTTCCTTTGTACTCTCTGTATACGAACTTAGCACTGTTGTAAAATGTGAAATATACATGTATGACTTATTGTATACTACGTATTTGAAAAATTGCACACAAAAAAAAAAGACACTACATGGGAAGCTCAGTAGTTATGGTTCTTGGAATTTTGCTTTACAGGGTAATTCACTAAACACTGGATTTTGTTCAGATGGCCTGTAATGGGGGTGGAGTCTCTCCATTCCTCCACCCATGGCCAGCAGGTAGGAGATACCAATTTATTTTTATTTTTTTTAAAAGAGGGTACCATCCTAATGTTGCCCCCTGCTCCGACCTGAGGTCTACTTATTAAAAGGGAAAGGCCTTATATCCACCCCAGGTGGTGGGTGGGCTTTAGTTAAAACACAATAGGTGGGACCTAGTTTACCCCCAATCCCATTGTAGCTCTATTTAAATAGACAAGGGGTGGTGATGGCCAATACTCCATTAAGGGGCCCGTTAAAGCAATGGGGCACGGATGAACCGGACCCCTTAATAGACTGTACTGACTGCCCCCTGTGATGTCAGATGTGATGCAAGATCCTTTCTTAAAGCACTTGTGGAAGCAGTGCTTTAAGTTAAAAGAAAAGCCTGCAGTCCACAATCCAGAGCACTGTGCCAGCCAGTTTCCAGCTGCAAAATGTTAATGAAAAAGGATTGTATATAATACAGATTAAGGAACATAGCGCACATACAAATACAGTTTTACATAAAGCTGCTTAAAGCGGCACAGTCATGCGGAACTTACCTTTCTTTAATCAATTCCTCTCCTCTCCCTCTGTCAGGATATGTTCTTCATTTCTTCCTGTCTGCTCTAGTTTTGTTTAAAACACAAGACAAAGTAGGTACTACTTTGTCTTACGGAGGTTTTCTACGCTTGACCAGCTTTGACCAGTGGATGAACAAAGTGTGATCCGTCAAAGCAATTTTCCCACAATTCTTACCTTTCCTCCGTGATCTCGGGATTCTTCCTGTCAGTATTCCCGAACGTCCTGTCACTTAGACAGAACGCCGGCAGAACTACTGAATTTCGTAGTTTGTTCATTCAGGTTAGGACGCAATTCGGGACTTTGTTCTGATCGGAATTTCATTCTAATTCTGATCCAATTCGTGCCACAGATGCATCTTGCAGCCACTTAGTATATAACTCCCTAACTCACACTGTATCAGGGAGCTATATACCAAAAGGCTGAAATACCTACCTATCAGCCAAATTTAGTATTAGTAAATTCTACCCCTAGTATCCCTCCTCCTGAGCCCTCACCCATGCCGCATGAGTGGGGGGCCTTAAACTGAAGTGAAGACCTATTGCCTCCACTGGCCCCCGACCCCTGAGCAGCGGCTAGGGGTCCTAAATGACAATGAGGGACCTACCGACCTCCCCCCTGGCCCCCACCCCTGAGCGGTGGATGGGGGCCCTAAGTGACAATGGGGGGGACCTATCGTCCTCCCTCCCGGCTTGCACTCCTGAGTGGCAGTTGGGGGCCGTAAATTAAAATGAGGGGGTCCTATTGTCCTCCCCCCGGAACATCACCCATGAGCGGTGGGTGGGGGCCCTAAATTATAATAAGGGGGGGACCTATTGTCCTTCCCCCTGGCCCCCATCTTGTGGGTGGGGGCCCTAACTAACAATAAGGGGGTGTGACAAAACTCCTATTTTGCCTTCCCCAGAGCAATTATCCTCCTCAGTTCGGAAATCTGCTTAATCGTTGATTCCCTTATTCTTCTACCATTCAGGATTATAAAGTACCGAACACCGGCCACTCCCCTTGCTCAATAAGTTCAAAGAAACCACAAGAATTAAGTGCTCTCATTGTGTGGCCGCCGTTCATATAACTGAATCTCACGTGGTGGAGAAAAGGGCAGCCATCTTGTCGCATGAAAGCAGGCAGTGGGACTTGGTCGTCGAGTGTCTGAAACTCCAATGTGGACACTCGACGGCACGAACACCGGTAAAACTATGCAAACGCCTGCTTCTGTTCGCGGCAAGCCAGGAGAGCGCTGTTCGGTAGGTTTGTTCGTTTGGATCGCACGAACAAACGCTACCAATGAGCCAGGGGAACCGTTTGCCTTTTCATTCATTTTTATAACTCTCATACTTGACCCACCACTACCTCTGAAACTGTGGAACTATTTTGGGCAGGCGCCTCAAGAGCGGTCGGTCAGATCCGCTTTTCGGATATGTTGGGTGCTCAGATCCAGGATATCCGGCGATGTATAAACTATGGGGGTTCATTTATGCGAATTGTGCATTTTGTGTGTTTTAAAGTATTTTTTTTAAATAGATGTTTTCTGTACCTGGAGATAATTGAGTTTAATATAGTACTTAACTCAATTATCTCCCAGGTTCAGAGGAGGAATTATCCTGTTTTATGTGGGAGTGTCCTGGAGCTTAGAGCCAGTGTCATTGTGTGATTGTTTGTACTGCAGTCTACTCTCAGGTGCAGTGGGGGGTGTCCCTTGCATGAGGACCTGCATTTAAGGCCAGTTGTGGCTGCTATTAAACACATTCAGTTTACCCCCTCATGAAGTCTTGGCTCATGTTTGGGGGATTGGGAGCTATATTCACTATAATCACTTCTATGCTTGGAATTCGGGAGATTTTTCATGGATATACTCAGCCGCTTCTATTTTTACATATTACAAGGAGAGAGCTGCACGTCGGTAGCTCCCTCCTTGTAATAAACCAAACTTACGAAGGAAGAGGTCTTCGTTCATTCATTTGAAATTTCTATTCATTTATTCATCTTTCTGATGAATGAATAGATGAAATTCACATTCGCATGCACAAGTGTTTAACTGGGCATGTGCAGGAATTTCACAGCGCTATCAAGTGTGGGCAGATGACGTGTCCGTCAGGGCCTTTATCTATTCACACAAAGATGGCAGCACCCAGGACCTACGTCTGGGCACAAAATAAAGATGCAAAAATAGGTAATAAGGGGGGCTTAGGGGCATTTGGCGGTGACCTGGGGGAAATTAGATGTAGTGGAGTCGGAAGGGGGGGTTTAAGAAAAAAAACGGGATTCGGCCATGACAGTGTCGCTTTAAAAACACCTATCTCAGCAAACAAAAATGGGGATTCCCTTTTTTGTCTTTACAATTAAATAGGATTGTTCAAATGGATAAAATAGATTAGATTTCTAGCGCTCGTTCAGTATACAGTTGTGCTCAAAAGTTTTCATACCTTTGAAGAATTGGTAATATATGTACCATTTTTAAAGAAAACACGAGTGATCAGGAAAAACACATTTCTTTTATTTATTATGGGATTCATATTCAACTGTAGGTTATAACAGAATGGCACAATCATAAAATAGGCTTGTCCTATCATTGCTCTGTTTCTCTTTACTCCTTTGACCTCGGCTTGTAACTTGACAATTCTCTGCATGTATAGCCCGGTCATTCTAAGGACTGGCATTACAAGTTTCTCTCTCTGTGTTCTCTCTTTGTGGTCTGTCTGTGTTTTGGTTCCGGAATCCGTGACAGCATTGCCAGTGACACAGATGACTGGGTACTACCCCCTGATAAGTTTATGCCAAATAATCCCCTTTCACAGCAAATAGTATGCACTTGTTCATAATTTGAATTGATGAGCTGCTTTTATTTAAAAATAGATGTGGCATTTGAGAGGTAATTTTCAATCATGAGCTGCTAAAATGAGACTTTGGCCCAGCATCCACTTTTGAAAAATATGAAATTGGAGTGTCTCAAATGTGCCCCTTCAATATCCACATATCCCTGAAAAAGGTACACATGGAAGTATTGTTGTACTAAGACAACAAAGCTGAGAAACATATTAGGTGTTATACTGCCGTAGCAAACATAAGGATTGCAAAATATTCAGTAACATCTCCAAGTGTGTGTCAAAAAGGCAGCAAAAATGCTAATTGCTACTAGACTTGGTACAAACAAGCAAAAAAATTATCCTATGCTAAGGTTAAATATATGCCTTTTGAAATACCCTGGGGTGTCTACTTTTACAAATGGTAGGCCTTTGTGGGTTTTTTTTTTATTAAAGTCAAACTGCTATAATACCCCAGATTGGAACATAGGCCCATCCAATCCGTCTCTTAATTAAAATTCTACTGTAAATACTGAAATGGACAGGTCTCCTATATGGCACTGTAGCTTCACGAAATAGTGTCAAAGACATTCTTTGGGGGTATCGTTCTACTCAGAAGACATGGCTGAGCATCATTTTGGGGCTTTGATCTTAGTGGCACATATCACATATACAAAATGCCCAGCAAAAATGTAAAAAGTGTCAAAATAACCTTAGGTAAATAGCCCGTGATGTCTACTTTATATAAATAAATACTTTTGCATGGCAATTATGTTTTCTTTTATGGCTATTAACCCCTTAAGGACGGAGCCAAATGTACACGTTGTGAACAAAACAAAATGTAAACAAAACCTCGCATTTGCGCTACATGTCTGTCCAACCGTAATACACCTCTTTCATAGTAAATGCACCCACCCTTATTATATATCATTTTATTCAGGGGAAACAGGGCTTTCATTTAGTATCAAATATTTAGCTATGAAACATAATTTAATATGAACAAAATGGGAGAAAATACGATTTTATTTTATTTTTTTAGTTCTACATGACATTTTAACGGTCAGTGTCATAATACTGTTTGCTTTTACTGCAATAAAATACACATATTTGTATTCAGTAAAGTCTCACGTGTAAGACAGTACCCCCTATGTACAGGTTTTATGGCGTTTTGGGAAGTTACAGGGTCAAATATAGCACGTTACATTTGAAATTGAAATTCGCCAGATTGGTTACGTTGCCTTTGAGACTGTATAGTAGCCCGGGAATGAAATTTACACCCGTGATGGCGTACCATTTGCAATAGTAGACAACCCAAGGTATTGCAAATGGGGTATGTCCAGTCTTTTTTAGTAGCCATTTGGTCACAAACACTGGCCAAAGTTAGCGTTAGTATTTGTTTGTGTGTGAAAAATGCAAAAAACGCCAATTTTGGCCAGTGTTTGTAACTAAGTGGCTACTAAAAAAGACTGGACATACCCCGTTTGCAATACCTTGGGTTGTCTACTATTGCAAATGGTATGCCATCATAGGGGTAATTTTTATTCTTGGGCTACCATAGGGTCTCAAAGGCAACGTAACCAATCTGGCGAATTTTAATGTAAAAAAAAAATGAAACACAAGCCTTATATTTGACGCTGTAACTTTTGAAAACACCATAAAACCTGTACATGAGGGGTACTGTTGTACTCAGGAGACTTCGCTGAACACAAATATTTGTGTTTCAAAACAGTAAAAAGTATCACAGCAATAATATTGTCCGTGTAATGCTGTTTGTGCGTGAAAAATGCAAAAACCGTCACTTTTACTGGCAATATCATCGTTGTAATACATTTTACTGTTTTGAAACACTAATATTTGTGTTCAGCAAAGTCTCCCGAGTAGAACAGTACCCCCCATGTACAGGTTTTATGGTGTCTCGGAAAGTTATAGGGTTAAATACAGTGCTAGCAAATTAAATTCCCTTTACTTTCGGCATGGGTTGTCAGGCAGGTCCTGCTAATTGTAATTAATTAAGATACCTAATTATATAAAAATATTACATAAATATATATGTAGAATTAATATATGTATATATATATATATATATATACGTATGTGTATATATATATATGTATATATCTACATAATTTAAAAAATATATTTTTATTTATATATAGGTATATATATAGTGATATATACGTATATATTTATGTATATAGATATATATATTATTTTGTTCTACATGTATTTTGATATATATATATATATATATTAATTTCACAATACAAAGGAAATCCAAAATAATACTACGACCATATATTTTGCAATTCATTTATTTTAATTTATTTTTTAATTTTATTTTAACGATTTACATTTTTTTTTATATTATAAATATATATATAACAATACTATGGCTATTATTTAATCAGTAATTACCTGCACCTGGATATTAATACATATATAATTGTCGATAACGGGGCTGACAACACGGACTTTTCCCTGAAAATAGGGGCACCATAAGCGCGTTATACCGCCCTTATTGCAGCCGCCTGAGCTTGGTCAAGAGCCGTCAGAAGTGCTGCAGTTGTTCTTCATTTCTTGTAGCAGCAGGCATGAGCTGCTAGCCAGCCCAGTGGTGGTCGCTGAGAACAACAGTGTGCACCTTCCAAACACCGAGTCAGAATAGGAAACAGAAACCCGCTGAACAGGAGAGCTCTGTTTCCTGTACCCCGGCCTGCACCTGACAAGGTGCACACTGAGTGCACCTCCTGGACACCCGGCCGGCCACTGCTGACAGCAGAGCAGTCACACGCCACAGGGAGGGGGGTAAGAAGAGGGGGGGGGAGTAAGAAGAGGGGAGGGGGTAAGAAGGGGGGTAAATAGAGGGGGAGGGGGGGTAAGAAGAAGGGAGGGGAGTAAGAAAGGGGGGTAAGAAGAGGGGAGGGAGGGTGGGGGGAGTGGGGTGAAAGTGGGGGTGGGAGAAGAGGGGGAGGGGAGGGGAGGGGGAAGTGGGGAGGGGGGAGTAAGAAAGGCGGTAAGAAGAGGGGAGGGGGAGTAAGAAGGGGGTAAGAGGGGAAGTAAGAAGGAGGGGGGGAGGGGAGCAAGAGAGGGGCAGAGGGGGAGGAGGTAGAGAGGGGGGAGTAAGAAAGGGGGTAAGAAGAGGGGGAGGGGGATAGAGGGGAAGCAAGAAGAGGGGAGGGGGAGCAAGAAAGGGGCAAGAGGGGGAGAGGGGAGTAAGAAAGGGGGGTAAGAAGAGGGGGAGGGGGGAGTAAGAAAGGGGGGTAAGAAGTTCTTTATTTGAAATTTAAGTTTTTTTCCCCTGAAATTTCTTTCTTAAAATGAGGTGCGTGTTATACGCCGATAAATAGGGTATATATATATTAATAGTAAAATACACCTAGACGGTGTACATGTGTGTATGTAATATATATATATGATCTAAGTATATATTATTATTTTTTTACACCATTTATTTGTTTTAATTTTATTTTCAGCCAGCAGGGGGACCACCTGTCATTACAGGCAGCCCCCCTGCTGGCAATACAGAAGCCAGCTATCCTCGGCCATGTGATTGTGGGGTCCTCGCAAGGACCCCACTCTCACATGGCCGTGGGGCTTCGTGGAGGACGGAAGTGCCGCGGGGGGCTCCCTGGGAGTCCCCCCCACCGCGATCGCCGGCGTGGGACCGCCGGCGACCCGGTAAGTACCGAAAGACCGGAGGGCGTACTATTACGCCCGGCGGCGTTTAGAGCCGCCTATAATAGGGCGTAATAGTACGCCCTCCGGTCTGAAGGGGTTAAGCTTACAAGGCAAACATACCAAATTCTAAAATCGCTCCACATTAAAAGTTTATTTTATTCCTTGTGTTTTGTGACCTGTAAATACCAACAAAAAAAAACTTAAAATCCAGGACATATTATATATTCTATAAATCAGAACAACTAAATTAATTTATTTTTAATTACTTTCCTTAACCTGCAGTAATTATACACACATTATTATTGCAAAAACCAAAACAATATTTTTCCCTTTTTTGCATTTTTTGTATTTTTTTTTTATAATAAATGAGCATTTATATATGTATATGTTACAACAAATGAAAGCCCTTTAAAAAATGCTATATAATATGTGTTGGTGCAATAAGTTTGTAAAATGCAAATTGCAGTTGAACGCAAACAGCAAAAAATGCAAAAATTGCTTGTGTCCTTAAGCGCAAGACAAGCTTTTGAAGCTGTGTCCTTAAGGGGTTAAAGGGTTACATATACCATTTGTTTGTATAAATGTAAACAAAGTGTAGTAGGGAATGAATGTCAAATAACATGTAGATAAATTCCACACACTTTGGTGTCACTTCAAAACACCACAAAATATATAGTGAAATAAAAAAAAGTGTTTGTGAAATAATACTGTCAGATATACAAATATAAATACCAATAAGATAAAGTTACTTGTAATTGGCACATTTCAAAACAAGATTTTATGACAAGACACGGAGGCTCATATTGCATATCCCTTTCTTTACTGTCCACCTATAGCAGCAAAGGATATAAACAGAATAAAAAAACAGTGACATAGGCCCCTCCCTGCACAGGTCCCAATAGAATAGGCAGCACTTCCCTTACATTTCCCTCTTTCTTTGCTGCTCCAAAGATAAGTAACAGCTCACATTTTTCTCTCATAGATTACTTATTTATTCTGTCAGTTATGGTTGTTATTCTGCTATTTATTGTTCTATTGTTTCTTCTTTATTGACAGATTCAATACTATTCTTTTATTTGATTCTATTAAGGAATTTTTTCTCCTCAGTTTATCTATTTATGTTTATTATATGTCTGTAGATACATATTGTTGTCTCCCAGGGTTCCAGACCTTCTGTGTGAAATATCTATCTGTGCACTCTCAGTTTGGCTTTTCTATGATTTGCTCTTATCTCTTATCTCTTTTCTCACCATCTCTCCTCTCCCTGTCCTCTGGCGCCATTTTGCGCTGCTTTTCTCCATTCTGTCCGGCTGTTTTGTGCATGAATCATGCCGTCCGGCTAAATTCACGAACAGACCATTCGTTAGTTTCACCGGCATACAACAACATTCGCCTATTTGCCGCGTTCGACTAATTGGTTTGTGCGGTTTACTCATTAGTCTGTTTTAAATTCATCTGTTTTATTCACACGAATTCGCCTATTTTCCTGCACGTTCGGTTCTCTTCTATTGATGAATTCACTGGTTTTTACCGCGAATCTCGCTAGAATTGCGGTGGCTATTTTCCGACTTCCTGTCTCTCATACTACCTCGTGTGTGTCTGTGTGCCTCTGGTCTGGACCCTGGTGAGATCCCTATTGTTCTCTTTCCCTATAGTTTGGGTGACTAACCCTTACTACCCTGTAAACTCACTAGTAGGAATATTGAGCTGCATCCAATATGCCCAAACCCAAGATGCCTTCCAGCTCACCACCCTCTGGGGTGATAGATGCCCCTTTACCTCTGGGAGAGACCCCTGTCATCTATGACACGCCATCTACTCTGGCAGATCGACCCACCCAACCTGAAGGGGACAAATTCCTGGCGCCATGGGGTCCATGTCTTCTACCCTCTCCCAAACCATCTCCCAGGC
>OW240914.1:278105138-278171935 GCA_933207985.1 Pelobates cultripes | reverse complement strand
ACAGGTAAAGCTCTGGCCGCAGCTAAGCCCCGCCTCACTGCACTCAAGCCCGCCCCCGCTGCATGACCGGCCGTGTGTGAGCTGTGCCGGCCGCCTGGCTCCCCCTGCTCCCATGGGGCTCTGTGCGGCCGCACACCTTGTACATGGCCAGCCGGGATCACAGGGCTGCACAGGAGCTGTAAGCCCAATGATCAGGGCTGTCAGACCGGCCCCAGGTGCCGCGGCCCACCAGGAAATTTCCCGGTATCCCGGTGGGCCAGTCCGGCCCTGCTCCTGCCACATCCTTTGGACGTGCAAATCTCAGGTTCCACAACGCCTCTTCCACATCCCACTATGGACCTGTCTGAGGGCGCACCCAAGAAGGCGACCCATAAGTCCAAACACCCCTCTGCCTCCAGAACTGTTATGACTGGCGTACCTTTGGTCGCCCCAGAAAGCATGTCCCACACACTCAAAAGAGCCTTTCCGCGCCAGGCAGAACGGGCGCGGCTCTGGAAATGTGCTAGAGCACAACCTGAGAGTGACTCCAACTCAGAAATCGGGTCAGGTGAGGAGGCTATGGTTGAGTCAGATGACGACTGATATTGAACCCGCTGAGCTGGGCCTTGATCTCCTTCCCTCTGCTCAGGCAGAGACGTCCGGAGGTGACACGGGGGTGCTTCACCCCGCAACTGCGGGGTCCGCCCTCTTGGATCCGTTGAGCGAACCTCTCTTCGACCCGGATGAGCTTCACCATCCGAGTTTGGCAGAGTGGCTCCCAGCAGACCATGTAGTCAAGTACCTTGAAAATCGGGTACGACGCCCGCTCAGTAAAGCGTCACGGAACAAACTAAGGGCAGAGTGCCCAAGGCCTACGGTGCCAAATAAAGTCTGTGATACCCCTGAAGTTGATCCGAAAATGACCCAGTTCCTAACTAAATTGGGCTGGAACCCACGTAAGGGGCTAGATTCTGCCCTGAAAGCATGTCAGGATAAACGTTTAGACATGTTTGGCCCACTGGCAAAACATTTCGAACTGGCGGAGGATGCCAGAGCTGGAAACCATATGGTTGACCCCGAAGACCTCCGTGGTTGGGTCCAAAGGGCTATTTGTATTGCCGGGAGCGTAAACACCTGCCTCTCTATTGAACGGCGTAAAGTAATTTTGTTTAAAATAGAGCCTAAACTGGCCAACCTTGCCCTAACAGAGGCTGGGAAGGACGCCCAAGGATTACTATTTGGCGACTCCTTCATAAAAGACCTGGGGCGCTTTGTGGGGGCATTTACGGCCATTGACAAAGCCCAATCCTCCGTGAGATGGGTTTTTCAGGGACGGGTCTCCACCAGGGCCGGCAGATCCAGGAGCAGTCTGTCTGGCCGGTCCTACTTTCAGTCCCGTGGCTCGGAACGAGGCTCTTTTCAGCACCGCTCCAACTTCCAGGAGACAAGTACCCGCTCCCCATTCTTCCCATCACGCGGACGCCCGTGACGATCCAGAGGCTTCCGTGGTAACACCAGCTCCAGAAGACCCTATGGTGAGTTTACACATGCCTCATGTTTCTTCGCATGTTTATGTAGGGGGCAGACTCCAACATTTTTCCCAGCCTGGGCACAGATAACCTCCGACCCCTGGGTACTAAACACCATTTGAGGTTTCCACATAGACCTTGTAGGGAACCCTGTAACTATCCCTCCTCCTCAACCAATTTGCTTCTCCCTCCGGGATCGTAGGTTGATTGACGACGAGCTATCCTCGCTCCTAACCAAGAGAGCTTTAGAACGGGCACCCCCGGGCTCCACGGGAGAAATAAGCAATATTTTCCTAGTGGAAAAGAAGGGCGGCAAAATGCGCCCAGTCATAAACCTGCGCCCACTCAATGCTATGGTCAGGTACCGCCATTTCAAGATGGAGGGTATCCATCTGCTGAGAGATCTACTCCTTCAGGGGGACTGGTTGGTAAAGCTGGATCTCAAGGATGCATATCTCACCGTCCCCATAGCCGAAGCATCCTGAGATCTCCTGCATTTCCATTGGCGGACAGGGACTTGGAGGTTCACATGCCTGCCCTTTGGCCTGTCATCAGCACCATGGTGCTTCACAAAACTGCTGCTCCCAGCTATGGCCTGGCTATGCAGTCGAGGCATTCGTCTAATCATATACCTAGAAGACATCCTGCTCATTGCCCAGGATCAGTCCATACTTCTGGCACACCTGCGGCTGGCAATGAACCTGCTCTCTCGCCTGGCTTTCATTATCAACCAGGAAAGGTCATGCCTGACTCCCGCCACTCGTATGGAATTCTTGGGATTCCTAGTGGATACGAAGGCGGACACTTTGAGCCTTCAAGGGTCCAACACTCGTTCAATACACAAGGAGCTCCGCAGGGCTCTCATACGGCCGCAACTCACCTTGAGGCAACTGGCGCGCCTCATCGGCCTCCTAGCATCTTCCATTCAGGCAGTGTTCCCGGATCCGCTCCATTATCGTGCAATGCAATGCTTAAATATAGCTCATCTGAGGGCTGGCGCATCCTATGTGGACCTGGTATCGCTAGACGAGACAAAAGACGAATTGCGATGGTGGATCCTCAACCTGTCTGCTTGGAACAGCAGGGCAATCTTCGGCTCCATGCCGGAGTTCACCATCGACTCAGATGCGAGCCTCCATGGCTGGGGTGCTCATTGCAAGCGTGTGGCGACAGGGGGTCGCTGGTCGTAATCCGAATCCCGATTCCACATCAACGCATTGGAACTCTTGGCAGGCTCCTTTGCGATCCGCAGCTTCGCGAGGGACCGAGCCCATACATGCATCCACCTCCGCATGGACAATGTATCAGCGGTGAGGTATGTCAACCACTTAGGCGGTACTCAATCTGCGGTTCTGGCCAGATTGGCGAAAGACTTTTGGACACTTTTGCTTAGACCGGAACCTGGTGGTTCAAGCGGAATACCTGCCAGGACTACACAACGTCCAGGCGGACTGGGGCTCACGATATCTATCGGATGCCAGCGACTGGAAATTGGACACGAACATGTTCTCCAGTATATCGTCTCTTTGGGGACCTTTTTCTATAGACATATTCGCCTCCCGGCTCAACACCCAGCTCCCACGATTCTTCAGCTGGAGGCCGGATCCAGCAGCAGAGGCAGTGGACGCCTTCCTGCATGTTTGGAGCGGAGACCTCCTATATGCTTTCCCCTCATTCTCCATGATCCCTCGCACCCTTCTACACTCTTGCAGATATCAGGCTGAACTGGTCCTAGTGACCCCATTCTGGAAAACACAATCATGGTTCCCTCAACTTCTCGGGATGACAGTGGATTATCCCAGACTGTTGCCACCCTCACAAGAACTTCTACTGGATCCGATAGGGTTTTGCCACCCTCTCCGGTTAGAGGGCTCTCTCCCGCTCCTGGCGTGGCAGATTTCAGGGGACCCTGGGAGGTCCAGGGTGTTTCGGACAATACTAGATGCCTACTGGCAGCAGCATGGGCTCCCGGCACTAGACGGGCATATGGGTCAGCTTGGTGAGCTTGGGCTGGTTGGTGCCTGGCTCGGGACATGGATACCGTTTCAGCCCCTGTAGCTGCGGTCCTACAGTTCCTGACTTCCCTCTTTGAAGAAGGTAAGGCATACAGGACCTATATCGGTCAGCCATCTCCTCAACACATCTGGGGTTCAATGGCTGTCCGGCGGGCCAGCACCCCTTGGTGTGCCGGCTCCTCAAAGGTTCTCGCCTCTCTCAGCTGCCCAGACCACGCTACACCACGACCTGGGATGTATCTGTGGTGTTATCCTTTCTTGCTTCTTGGCCCACTAATTCCGCACTCTCCCTAAGACAACTATCAGCCAAGCTGGTCTATTTGTTTTGTCTCAGCTCCTGTAAAAGGGTCTCGGATGTCCGAGCACTGGACTTTGATGCCAGATCATATACCCCAAAAGGAGTGACATTCAATATCAGCAGACGCACCAAAACGTCTATTAGGTCAGTATCTTATCCGAGTTTCCCCACTACACCAGCGCTATGTCCAGTGGCTTGCCTACGCGAATATGAGGATCGCACCAAGCTACACCGTTCGGCATCCTCCCCCATCTATTTTTATCTACCTGGCCGCCGTTTCAACCTGTAACTAGCACCACTTTGTCTCGATGGGTTAAATGGCTACTCTCTCAAGCCGTTATTGACACTGCGATTTTCGGCACCCATTCGATCAGGGGGGCCTCGGCATCTTCAATGATGGCTTCAGGCGCGCGCCTGGAGGACCTCATGAAGATGGCCGACTGGTCGAGGGAATCGTTTTTTCGGGAATTCTACTTCAGACCGGTTCCTCATACGTTCGCGACAGTAGATGATCAGCTTTAAACTTGCAATATGAGCCTCCGTGTCTTGTCATAAAATTGCATGATTTTGCTATTACATGACGAAAAGTCATGATTTTATTAAAGACATGGAGGTGAGTATTGTCCCACCCATTTTATACTGCTCAGGTTATGATATGTTTGTCCCCCCCCTCCCCCCCCCTCCCAGTTTATTTCAATATATAGGTGACACGTATCGCTTTGATTGGTACAGTAAGTGGGATCTGTGTTGGAAGGGATTTGACTATGTAACTTTATCAGTTGGGTCTATCAGGTTATTTCTCTGCAGATGTTGTTTGGGGCTTGCTCTGTCTGGCCTTGATGTCAGTCTCAAGTACCGATTTCACCCTTGGGCTCCTGTTCTTTATGTTTTCACAGCCTAATCCGCTCTGGTGGAATGTCTGGTTTCGGCATGTGAAGACCTCTCCCTGCGAATACAGTTTGGTCGGCAGTCATCAAGTTGTGCTTCCATGTTAATTGATGTTATGATCGTCCTCTTGGGTTGAAGTTTCTAAGTTTTTGTTTATCTCTGGACTATATTGCTGTTCCTGTTTTGGACTCTGTGTATAGTGTCGCATCTTCAGAAAGAGGGCAATGGAAGGGAAGTGCTGCCTATTATACTGGGACCTGTGCAGGGAGGGGCCTATGTCACTGTATGTTCATTGTTTTATCATTCTGTTTATATCCTTTGCTGCTATTGGTGGACAGTAAAGAAAGAGATATGCAATACTCGCCTCCATGTCTTTAATAAAATCATGACTTTTCGTCATGTAATAGCAAAATCATGCAATTATGAGTTAGAGGATTTTACTGGTTTAAAGCCTAAATTTGTTTTTAGGGGAGCTAAGAATTTTAAATGTATTTTAACTTTGCGTTATATAGAAAGGGATAGAGAAGATAACTTTTTAGATAAATGGTCCAAATCACAGAAAAGCTTTTATCACCGTGGTAGTTGCAATGCATGTAAACAATAAAAAATTACCAAAAAGAAATGTGAAACTTTTACATCTATGGTAACTAAAAAAGTTTAAAATTAAATCCCTTATAACCTGTGACACGAAAAATGTGATTTATTTACTAAAATGTTTGTGTGGCCTACAGTATGTAGGAAGAACATCTAGGCCTTTAAAAGTTCGCATTAATGAACATATTAGAAATATAACAAAGGGCTTTGAGAATCACAGTGTGTCGAAACACTTTTTGGATTGTCACCATTCTAACCCCGCAGAATTGGAGTTTATGTGGATAGATAGGATACAGAATCGTTGGAGAGGTGGGAACAATGCCTGCAGTTTAGATAGACAATAGTTAAAGTGGATCTTCGAACTGCAGACACTGTCTCCAAAAGGGTTACACATTGATTATGATGTTGGTACCCTCCTATGATCCTGTATTTCTTTTCTATCTCATTTTTTTACATTGAAATAGTGATTTATTTAAAATCTTTGTTAACAGTATCTGTTTTATTATCAACTTTTACCTTTCTTGGCTATTTTCGCATAATATGGATCATATTTTATTTGCTTTTATATTCTTAGTGCTCTACTAATTACACTTACATTAACTGTCTTTTGTATCTTTGCCCATATTTTTTCCCTTAATCTCCATGGCTCCTGAGGACTCAGTTAACTATATCCCCCACCTATGTGGGAGGGTATCTTTTAATGAGGACGCCACACGAAATGACAAAATTAATACGCTCTGCCGGAAACAGATATGCCGTCATCTTACAAAAAGCGGATGTTCCACCATTTTGAAAATCTCCCAATCCGTCGCACAACATACAGAGAAGAGGCGCGCCTCTGACGTCTATGCTGGGGCACATCTTTTAATTTGTTTGGGAGATTTGGGGTTGGATGGTGCTATATGTTTTTTGACGGTTCGTGAATATTTTGGGAAAATTATTACCTGGAAGGACCATATATGGGCATGTAATATTACACACTTGCATCTGATTTTATCATTAAGTTATGTATAATTGTTATGTTTTTATTCATGCTAGTAGCTGCACCTGAGAAAAATCTCTTATTGGTTGAAACGCGTTGTGCTTGTTATTTTTAACACCTCAGTATTTTTTGTGTTTTTAATTCTAAAAATAAAGTGTTCTTATCCTCACTTTTCTGGTTCCTGATCTTCAATCCAAGAGGGTAATATCAAGGAGACCTGACACACCACATCAACCTGAGAGTGTTGAAAATACCTACTGAGTTCAGAGCCGACCTTGAGGGCTCTTTAATTTGTGAGTGTCCTTTATACTTTTTCTGTAGATACCACATTATACAGTCTATGCTAGTCTTTTACAGGTTTCCCCACAGCCTCCTGCCCCCATAGTCTGTGGGCAGGAGGCTGGCAAGCAGGCTCCTCCAGGAGTTCGTGGCAAACTCACTTGGAGAGGGGAATTTGTCACAATATCTTTAAGATAGATTTTTCTTCCTTATACAGCATTACCTGACATTAATATGGACTTTTTAAAATTATATGTGAAATGGAACATGAGATCAACTAATAATTAAGATTCCTGATAAAAGAAAAGGCTGCAGCATGAGACTAGCTATTTTTTATGATATTTAGCCGGGGCCGCCGGATTCAGATCATAACAAAGATGGTGCCCGCACTAAGAATGACGTAATTGCGCACAGACGCGGTTACATTATATGCCGGTGACGTCAATTAAAAGCAAAAGGCAATATCATCATTCACATCTGAAGAGGTGGAGAGAGAGGCAGACCGGGAAAAAGAAAAATGTCGTGAGAAAGGGATGCCGTTTGCGCCTATAAAGAGAATGGACACTATTGAAAGTTAGATGCACTTTGAAAAGACCCAGAAAGGGTTGAAACGCGTCAGTGTGATTCTCTATTTTTATTTTATTGTTATATATGTTTTTACCTTAGCTATTTTACTTGGATAAAATAAAGCTTGGATTTATGCCAGAATAATTGGTGGAATCTCCCCTTTCCATGGAATTTGAGTGGAGCTAACTGGATCCACATCCAAGGATATTTGCACAAAGCCTCAAAGTCTGAGTGTGCTTTAGGTTGACTCAGCAGTAGGTGAATGTGTTTGACCATTTGTTTCTAATAATTTTCTTGTATCTTAACATACTACACTACATACTCTTACTTTTGTATTTTTCAGATTCAAGCCTATATTGTAATTTTATCTTAAAGTATAAAGTAAGGTGCTAGTGAACAAAGGGTAGTTGTAGTTCACAGCAATACAGGTAGGCCAGGTAGAATCTATTATAAAATAAAAAAGTGAATTTTAAATTTATGGTCAAAATAGCCAACGTAGAAAAATAAAGCAATGCTTTTAGTTTGGCTACTCTACCTTAAACTTTATATTCGCTTTCAGAGTTTTTTTTAATTAAAGGAACTGTATAGGTAAAACAAATTCTTGTCCACCCCCACACCCAACAGTAAACCTACTGTCACTAAATGCTTTTTTCCTTAAATAGTGTAAAAAGTAGCTTTAGAAGTATATTTATTGATCTTTAATTTGATCAGATTTTCAGCTCCTCCTCTGATTGCATGTCATACGCCCCTTTGCTTTCTCCCTGCTTCCTGTATTTCACCCAGACTGTCCATCAATGCCCATGCTCCAGTGAATCTCTATGATAATCAGTAATGACACGCCTATGTGGGTGTGCTGGAACTTTGTGCGGCACTCAACATGCCCACAATGCTAGCCCAAGAAGTACTCAACCTAAATCACACTGCAAATACAGCATTAAGACACTAGAACGTACATTCCACATCACACACACACACATTTCCTTACTCCATATCTCTATCCATCTATCTACATCTCCATATCTCTATCTATCTATATCATAACATCTATCTATTTGTCCTCCTGGAGTCAAATGCCAGAGCTGAAAAAATGCTTGCACTGTGCTCCTGCACAGCAACAGCGTTTCAGCCAATCATGTATTCAGCATAGGAATCCTAATTACCTCAGATTTTTTAAATAACATCATTGATGGAGGACTCCATATCTGTGTCTTCCACAGATTTAGTGGATGCTTATCTTAGATTCAGCCCCCTTAATGTTAGAAAGCTCCATACGGGAGCTTTCCTTGCTAGGGATCTACCCTCTTCATCTTCTGAGGAGGGTATGGTCCCAGTTTTACATAAAAATAATAAAGAGAGGCGGCTGGACTCTTCTGCCAGTTCCTCGTCTGAGGAAAAATTTTCTGCTCCTCATTCCACTCATACTCGTTTGAGTAAGCGAAAAATTAAAGGAACAGGATCCCAAAAGAGGAATAGTGTGTTTCCCTGGTTTGAGCACCAGAAACACATTCCAGAGAAAAAGGACAAATCTCGTTGGAGGTTAGATAGTCCTGCTCCTTCCTCTTCTAGAGCGTTTGCTCATTCTTCCTCAAATCTGTTCCAGTTCTAGACACGGCTCTCCAGAAATAAACTGGGAATCTGAGGAAGTAGTCCATTCAGCAGCTTCCACTGAGCGAGGGAAACTTAGCAACGTTCAGATGGCTAGAGTGAGTCTCCTAGGAAAAACTCTCCCATTAAAATTATTTCACTCCAGATGGGCTATGGATCCCAATTCTGAGGTTAGAGATTTTGCCAAAATAGCCTTTAGATCCCCATTGGTTAAGGAGGATGACCTTCTCCTCAGGAACCACATTGGTATCCAGAACATCCAGGCTTTAATGGCTCCTGAGGTAGATCCTGCTCTGTAATCTATCACAGGGAGCAGTGTATTTACAGATCCCAGAGACCAGACTTTTCGTAACATACAGGAAATTGCAGATAAATAAGTGGAGCAAATAGAAAAGAGAGATAGTACACTAACAGACATAGTGGAAAAAGGGTAGAGAAAAATAGGAAACTTATTAACCTATAAAAAATGAATCTTAGAAAGCAATAAATAATCTCTCCCTGTCACAATGTGACCCTGTCATACAAATAGCAAACCTAAAACATTACACAATAACGATAAAAACACCAAAATGTAAAATATAAAAGATAATCTCTAATATTGAAATAGTCTCTGATTTTAAAGATGTTGGCAAAATAATATTTTAAAGTCCATATAAAATCCAGCCTTTTCTAGTCACAGCTTGAATGCACAGTATTTCACCATGTTTTCCAATCCACATAAAAAATAAAAACCACACAAAGTGTTAAAAAATTTCTACTTTCAACTATAAAGACCAAAAATCAGCATAGTTAAAATGCAACACTTTAATGAGATACAAAATAAAAGTTAGAACAAAAAAGTTAAAACAAAAAAGTAATTTGTAATAAATTGTAGCATTATCATCATATACCTCTATTCAAAAGACCTAGTGTTACTAGCTCGGCATCCCGAGTTAGTTCCAAGTTGTTGCGTGTCAGGATATTGTAGAAGTTGTTGTGCTGTTTAACAAAAGATCCTGGATGTGAATGCTGAGTGTCAGTCTCCAGACGCGTTTCTCCGCTACACTACCAAGCTAAGACAAATCCGTACCAGCTCAACAAGAGGAGTGCATAACATCAACCAGACAGAAATAATACACGAAACACAAGATATACACAATGGCTGAAGTACCACATGGAAAGGAATCCAAATCTCACACCAGTGAGAAATACTAGACAAAACATCAGACAGCGGACATTTACCAATAACATAGAAGATACTGGCCCCTTAAGGGCCTCTTAAAAGAACAAATAAGAACCAACACACAGGTTAGAATACAAGATACATCAGTTCGGACTAGAAATGGAAATGATCACCATATGTATGAGGAAAGGAAGAAGAATTCACAACCGACAACGCATGGACTGAGGAATATGAAAACAAGTGTTCTAGGACACATAAATGAAGAAAGCACAATTCAATCAGCTTCACATAAAGAAACAACAAACATAGCAACAGGGGGCAACAATGTGACAGTAGAAGAAGAAATTCATAACCCAAAAAGAGAGTTTTTTTTTAAAACACTTGATGATGATGTCACTCATGATGCAATATGGATCAATGATATCAAACTTTAGTAGTAAAACCTATATATGGTAGTGCACAGGTTACTGTCTCTTTAACATAACACTCATCGGTGACTCAAGTCATAATGTAATGGGGATCTATGACAACCGTTTTTGTGGTAAAAACTATACAAGGCAGTGGACACAGCAGTTGGGTATCATTAATACTTGTGTGAGCAGGTATGATCTAACTTTATACTCTATTCATATTCCCCTTTTATTATAAACGTGTTATCTTTCTTGCCCTCTGCACAATATCGTCTTGATCTTTTGGTTCTTGTGTCAACCCTTCTGTAGCTTTACTCACTGATAAATCACATTTTTTTTAGTTTACTTATTGCAATACTGGTGGTTATTGTGATTTCTCTTGCACAAACTATATTTTATTCCTTTTAACTCAAATATTGCCTTGATCATGAGATGGATTTCTTGCAGAGCAGTAGTAAAGGAACCTCAACACAACATATCTGTTGACTTTCTTTCCTCTCTTTGGATTTTCTTTACTTATTCAATTTGAAAGAGTACCTACCTCACATAGTCCATGTGCTGCTTTAAATAACTGCATTGCTTTATTGAATTTACATGGACACTAAAGTCACCAAAGAAATTCTAAATTAATTTGCAAAAAAAGGAAGTATAAACATTAGATGTCTCTTTTCAGGTAGAGTTAAGGAAGGCTGTCACATGCAGGGAGGTGTGGCTAGGGTAGCATAAACAAAGTGATTTAACTTCTTAATGGCAGAGAATTGAGCAGTAAGACTGTACACTACACATGTGCAATTCGTTTCATTCCAAATGTCAATTTGGACGAATTGCCGAAGTTCCGAAGTACAGCATTGCTGAAGTACTAATATACCTACCCAGTGGAAGAATAAAGAATGTTACACTGTACACAAGTTTACATAAAAGTATACAAACATAGCCAGGATTTAAGCTGTAAGCATTTGCAACACTTGAATGAATGAATGTATGTCTAGTAAACCATGTCTAGTAAACCCCGCTCTGGGGTGTGGGCCGGAGGCCCCCCCCTTGAAGTAATTTAGGGCCCCCACCCACCGCTCAGGAGTGGGGGCCGGTGGGGAGGACAATAGGTCCCCTCCTCTTATTTTACTTTAGGGCCCCCACCCACCGCTCAGGGGTGTGTGTGTGTGTGTGTGCGCGCAGGTAGGGTGCTGTGTGTGTGTGTGAGTGTGTTTGTGTGTGTGTGCTTGTGTGACTGAAGGGTGCTGTGTGTGTGTGTGTGTGTGTTTGTGTGTGCATGTGTGACTGAAGGGTGCTGTGTGTGTGTGTGTGTGTGTTTGTGTGTGACTGAAGGGTGCTCTGTGTGTGTGTGTGTGTGCATGTGTGACTGAAGGGTGCTCTGTGTGTGTGTGAAGGGTGCTCTGTGTGTGTGTGAAGGGTGCTCTGTGTGTGTGTGAAGGGTGCGTGCATGTGTATGTGAAGGGTCCTGTGTGTGAGAGAAGGGTGCTTTGTATGTATATGTGAAGGATCCTGTGTGTGAGAGAAGGGTGCTTTGTATGTATATGTGAAGGGTGCTATGTGTGTGTCTGCGTGTGTGCGCAGAGGGTGCTGTGTGCATGTGTGCGTGGAGGGTGCTGTGTGTGGGCGCCAGAAGGGGCACCAGAAGGGTGCAATGTATGGGCGTCAGTAGGGTGCAGTGTGTGGGCGCCAGAAGGGTGCAGTGTGTGGGCGCGATGAGTGCTGTGTGCGCGGGTGCGAAGAGTGCCGTGTGCACGCGCGAAGCACAGAGCCTCCCAGCCGCTTCCCTCCCACTGCTGGAATTAAGTTCCAGTGGGCCAGTTAGGGAGATCTTTGATCTCCTCACCTGCTCGAGAGGTCTTACAACATGGCTGGCTCTGCATGAAACGCTCCCTCCTGCCAGCTTTGACCCACAGCCATCGAGGCCTCTTATTATTACATAATAAGTAACAATTATGAATTACACTTCACTTACTAAATTTACACTAAGGGAAAAAAAAAAAAATTCTTCCAGAAATAATTAAAGAATACAGGCATTTATGTTCAAATACTTATTTTAAAAGGTCGTATTAAAATATAGCTTTTGATAGAAGATTAAAATCAGAATCCTGTTTACCCATCTAGTCTGTCCATTTTATAGCTAAAAGAAAGGGTTTTTCTTTTTGTCTTGATTTTTTGATTTTCCCTTACAGCATATATTAGTTTTATTTTTTAGAGTGGTGGTATAGCTTTTATTATTTATGTTACAATCAGAGAAGGAATAACCTTGTTTGTTATGAGTCGAAGGTAAGAACAGTGTGAAAATGTTTGTAAATCAAATGTATAAATCCATTAAGAGAAAAAGCCTTATCTGCAGTATGGGTCTAAATCATAGCCAAAATATTATCTGTATTATTTACTAAAGTGAGAATTTAAAGTGAAGTTCAAAATTAATGCCAGGTTAGTCAAATTGAAAACATTTCCCAAGACTTATGTTAATACCCGTGTTATGTATTAGCCATTTTGTATTGGGCTTTTTAAGATTTGCTCCTGTCCTACCCCATCCACTACTCTCCCGGTCACCTCCTTCCCCACTCTTTATAAAGCAGCTTATCCAATGTTCTCATAACACAATTTCTTATATTCTTCTCTCCCCCTTCCAGAGTATAAGCGAATGAGTAACTCTTGGTAAAAAGTAGTTTAAAAAGGGTCCTCATGACAAAAACTATTTTCTGTCTGCCACAGTACAGTTTAATATGCTCCCTGATATACATTCCAATTTGATGTCAAGAAAATGCACATCTTATGGCGTACCATCCTATAATTCTTTTATGCAATTGCTCACATACAAAACCTGTGGATTCATTCTGATGTATAAATAATCAGGGGAGTAGAAGTACAATCTACTCCCAAAATGGGTAGTTGAATTGTTCAGGTACATATGAACTTCCCTTACAGAAGTGCTTACACAATTTACTATATTAAACACAGTAAATAAAGCTGTAATAAAAGTTTAGCTGTTTATCCACTAAGTATATGTTCCATTTTCAAAATGTAGATTTACCGGTACTTAAGGCAATTGTAAAGTACGAAATATACATTCCATGTGCATCGATGTGATAAATAGATTTTTGTCTTTATTATTGCTTATGAAATAAACATATCCAATTACTTAGAAATATACGAAGGTCACATTCCTGTTCGTGTGTTGTATTCACTGAGATAATTGCACAGAACATTTTTGATTATAAGAATACCAAAGAAAATGAGTCATAATATTCACGTCAACTCTTCCATAAATTACGTGTATCATTCTTTATAGGGGGTTTGATATTCAAGATAATTATGCTAATTATTTGACTACTAATGAACTGTCACCAACTCTTCACTTCCATTTATTTTATTTTTTTAACCTGAAGTAAAGGGCAATGTAGGACACATGCCAACTGTGATGGAAAGGTTATACTTTTGTTAACTAATATTTTCCTAATACTATGCCATCTAATATTGAAATTTAAGGTAAGGTATATGTTGATGGGCAAAATGTAGAGCCCCGCACCGCACACATATACATATAGGTCTGGGCACATCAAACATGCCAGACAGTCCTGCAGGGCCATCATTTATACGGAATGGACCCTGAGCACGAATTTGCTTGCAGGTATAAACTCATATTGAGCATAACATTAAAGGAACACTATAGTCACCTAAATTACTTTAGCTAAATAAAGCAGTTTTAGTGTATAGATAATTCCCCTGCAATTTCACTGCTCAATTCACTGTCATTTAGGAGTTAAATCACTTTGTTTCTGTTTATGCAGCCCTAGCCACACCTCCCCTGGCTATGATTGACAGAGCCTGCATGAAAAAAAAACTGGTTTCACTTTCAAACAGATGTAATTTACCTTAAATAATTGTATCTCAATCTCTAAATTGAACTTTAATCACATACAGGAGGCTCTTGCAGGGTCTAGCAAGCTATTAACATAGCAGGGGATAAGAAAATCTTAATTAAACAGAACTTGCAATAAAGAAAGCCTAAATAGGGCTCTCTTTACAGGAAGTGTTTATGGAAGGCTGTGCAAGTCACATGCAGGGAGGTGTGACTAGGGTTCATAAACAAAGGGATTTAACTCCTAAATGGCAGAGGATTGAGCAGTGAGGCTGCAGGGGCATGTTCTATACACCAAAACTGCTTCATTAAGCTAAAGTTGTTCAGGTGACTATAGTGTCCCTTTAAGTAGCTTCATGTTTAAATGCCAAAGGTAAGTCTACCTATCCTCATACGTCACTTACTTTCAAACCATATAGTGCAAAAAGAATACATATTATATAAGTCAAATACATCTGTTTTAACAATAATAATAATTCATTATTTTAAAAAGGGAAGAGAGGAGGAGTGATCCTATTCCCTATCCAGCAATTGCAAAAATATCATTTAATAGTAACCTAATATGTTGCACAAAGGTTAAGTAAAAGTTTATGCCATTGGAGTAACTAAATGACCTCCATTTGTCTAAATATACATAGGGATTAAGGAGAGAGCGTAGGTAACTTTTTTTTTCTTTGATTTTTAACTATATATTGGGGCTGATGTGTAGTGAAGTTGTTGCTGCCGCCCAGGAGTGATGGAAGTTTGAGCGCAGGACTTCTCTTTTTGTATTTGTATTCATTTTTTGTATCACACAGCTATGTAACAATGCTGCTGCCCATCCAATGTGTTCCCTATTAAGGGTTAATAAGTATATATGGGCATATTTAAAAAAAATACCCCTCTCTCTCTCATTAGAGATCTTTGCCAGAAGCTCAAGGAAGCAAGGTGAAGGGTCAGAGTAGGACCCATCTAGGGGGGTCTGCCTTGACGTTTGCAGGCAGGCATTCCCTCCAATGGCCATTGGAGTAACTAAATGACCTCCGTTTGTCTAAATATACAAAGGGATTAAGGAGAGAGCTCAGGTAACTTTTTTCCTTTGGTTTTTACTATATGTATTGGAGCTGATGTGTACTGTGGTCGTTGCTGCCGCCCAGGAGTAATGGGAGTGAGCGCATGACTTTTCTTTTTGTATTTGTATTCACTATTTGTATCACACAGCTATGCTACAATGCTGCCGCCCATCCCTTGTGTTCCCTATTAAGGGTTAATAAGTATATATATCGGTGCATATAAAAAATACCGCTTTCTGTCTCATTAGAGATATCTTTGCCAGAAGCTCAAGGAAGCAAGGTGAAGGGTCAGAGTATGATGGAGGGGTCTGCCTTGACGTTTGCAGGCGGGCATTCCCTCCAATGGCTATTGGAGTAACTAAATGACCTCCATTTGTCTAAATATACATAGGGATTAAGGAGAGAGCTCAGGTAACCTTTTTTTTTTCTTTGGTTTTTAACTATATATTGGGGCTGATGTGTACTGTGGTCGTTGCTGCCGCCCAGGAGTGATGGGAATGAGCGCAGGACTTCTCTTTTTGTATAAGTAAACGTTTAGGCCTATATCTCCGGATTTGTTTGATAATTAAATGCTTTTCCTTTATTCTTATAGAAACCTTCTTCCATATGTCTATGATGCTCTATTTGATTTCCTTTTTGGGCCAGATTGACGTAAAGAATATTTTCCAGTTTCTGGCCAGAGTTTATTTTGTTTCAAATAAGGATATGAATTAAGAGAGATTTTTATCTTTTTTAGCTCCAATCCTTTATTTGTAGATCCTCTTCCTTTATATACAGTCTACTTCCCATTTTTATCTCCAGTGCCATTTATATTTTACCTGTTATCTCCCAAACTTATAACTATTTAATTTATTAATCCACAACTATACTTCATTTCAAGCCACTTAAAAGGACACTAAAGCGAACCACTACAGTTTAAAATGGTAATTATTGTGTCTATAGCATATCCCTGCAGACTGGGCAATGTAAAAGGCAAACATTACATTGCTGCTTAGTAACATCTCTAGTGTCAGCCACCCAGACTGCCACTAGAGGTGCTTCCAATTTCAGACTCAGCTCTGTATTTAGACGTTGAAAGCCCCCAAAGAGATTAATTGATTCAATGTATTTCTATGTGGCGATGCAGATTGGCACAGCGTTTTAAACACCTTTACTTTTTTTTTTTTTTTTTTTTTAACTCCTTACTGAGGGGGGCCAGTGACCTAAACTGCTACTCCAGCACTAGACTGTTAGGAATACATGTTTGTATTTCTAACACTAAGGTGCTTCTTCAATGTAAGTCGCCTAACCCTTGTAATTCAAGATCTGGCTTATTGGCCAAGAGTGAACTAATGGAAGTTTTTGCTTAGGAATTTCCGGCTCTTAGGAGGTAGTAGTGAAGCGGCACTTGGGGAACACAAGGTAAGAAGTCAAACCATTCTAAACTGTTTGACTCCTTACAATAGGGTGGGCAGCAGCAAAGCACTATAATATTACAGCGAGCTGTAGTAGTTATGGTACTTGGAGTGTTCCTTTTATGATTGCAAAAATACTGAAAGGGAGCATAAAAATTCACATAATGAAGCTCTGAAAATATCTGTATCATCTATTACAGTTTCATATTATGGACTATTCTTGCTGATGCTATACGTGAACTGAACTTTGAACTCTTGGATTCTATATTTATTTAAACATTTCAAATAGATGGAGTGAGCTTTTTCACCTTAAGAAGGTCAATAACAAGTAAGCTTTTACAATACAAGTCTGACAAACCAAGCTATTTTGCGGTTCACAATTAGCATGTATGGCTATAAGCAAGACAGCTAAAATGACTGTGTACTCCCACAGATGTGTTTTAGCTCTAGTCTTTAACATCTCAGACTTGGTAAGTGACTTTTTCACATTATTTCTCAACACAAACACAAGGCAATATTTCAAAGTCACCATTCTATTTTACTTGATAATCTCACAATCTATTCATCTAATAAAAAAAAAAAAAAGGATAAATAAATGTAAAACACACAACAAATGTACTTAGCTCTTATTAAGCCCTTCAGGACGGAGTCAATAGTGCACGTTCTGATCAAAACAAAATGTAAACAAAAACTGGGATTTGCGCTAAATGTCTGTTCAACCGTAATTCCCCACTGTCACATTAGGTGCACCCACACTTATTATATATCATTTTGTTCAGGAGAAACAGGGCTTTAATTTATCATTAACTATTCATATATGGAACATAATTTTTTATGAATAAAATATAATAAAATGTGAGAAAATAAGATTTTGTTTTTTTTAATTTGTATTTCCGTCTGACATTTTAGCTGTGAATGTCATAATACTGTTAGGTTTTACTGCAAACAAAAATGCACATATTTGTAATCAGCGAAGTCTCCTGAGTAAAACAGTACCCCATATGTACAGGTTTTATGGTGTCTTGGAGAGTTACAGGGTCAAATATAGTGCTTGCGAATTAAATTTTATCACATGACAGGAGGCTTCGTATTTTGCATAATCTTTCTTTACTAACTCCATAGCAGCAAAGAAAAGAGTGACATAACTGAAGACCAATCACAATGCACTATAGAGTATAAGAGGTGTAACGTATGACATCATTTCCTCTTTCTTTGCTGCTCCATCACAAGATAAGTACAGACTTGGTTTTCCTCTCTGTCCTTACACTATTTGTCATCTATATCTAAGAACTATTGTCTAAATATTACTTTTACTATTACATTTATTCATTATGTGGTTTCTTTCCCGCCTTATCGTCATTCGCACGTTTTTTCGCGAACGGCACTTCTGTTCGCATAGACTTGTTCCCTTTGACGAACGCCTAGCGTTCGGCAATTCCCGCGAACGTCTCATATTAGGCGCTCGCATTCGTGCGTATTAGCCGAACGCTTGCGTTCGACTGATTTGTACGCGCGAACGCCCGCCGTTCAGGTAATTTTTGCCGCTCAAACATCTAGGGGAGGTACTAAACCTCCCATTTCCTACTGCTTTCAGTCCGGCGGCCATTTTAAACGGCTACTACTATCCTGCTTACTACTCCAGCCTATTATTACTGCCAGATACTCTGGAATACTCTCTGAACTCTGCAGCCTTATCAGCTCACTGTGGGACCAGTATCAGGTTAGTGCTTTGCACTTGGGGTCGGTTTCAGCCAGTGGGAATACCCTTATTCTGGCAGGGGTGAGCCCCCTTTCATGTGCTGCTGAAAGGACCTGTTTATGCAGGATTCCAAATACCTGGGTGAGCCCCAGTGACAGCCCTCGCTTGACCTACCAGTCGCATAGCGCTTTCAGGTTAACCACTACCTATTCTACACCACCCCCTGGTCCCCAGGCCTCCCCATTTTGTGCCACAAGTACCACAAGTGCCCTCACACATATTCACCGGGTGAGCCCCATGTGTGATTAACAACATGGAAGAATCCCAAAATCCCTCAGATCTCCAGGCCATGATTGCAGCAGCGGTTGCTGCATCCATGGAAAAAGCTTTGGCTAAGTCGTTCCAATTGGAACAGGACGCATCTAAGCCCATTCCCAAACGGGCTCATTATGGGGCGGATTCGGAAGACTCCGATTCCTCCAGGGAACGCTCCCACCCCCCTAAGCGCCATTGGAAAGGCGAGGCTATGGGACCACGTAAATCCAAAGGAAAGGCCCCTGCTAAACGCAGACGAGACACAAGCAAATCATCCCAAAACCCCGCTCAGGTTTCCTCTGGGGAAGAGGACGCAGGTCCATCACACACGTTAGCCGTGGTTGACGAATGGCAGGCAGCTGCCTCCGACCAGGAGGAATCCGACTACTCCGCTGCCAAATCGGACCCTTACTTTATAGGGGAACAGACCCTGGGTGAGCCCCAGGACTCCGGGACCACATCCCTAGACACCCCACAAGAGGGTTCAGAAATATTTTTGGACAACTCTGGCCTCCGAATGTTCGATCCTAGGAACATTCGCCATCCCCGTTCGGAAGAATGGACACCACCCGAACACTTGACCAGATTCATGCACTTCTGGCTCCGGAAGTCTCTGGACAAAGATGTGAAAAAGCGTATGAGATCTGAATGTCCTCGCCCGAGCCTACCAGATAAGGTAGCACACACCCCTGAATTCGACCCGCTTATGACCACATTCATGTCCCGCGGGGGTCGAGACCCACGCAAGGGTGTGGAACATGGCTTCAAGGGAGCTCAGGACAAACTATTAGATGCCATCGGGCCTTTGGCGAGGATCATGGATATGGCAGATGATGCCTATGAAAGGGCTGATGACTTCTCCCCAGATATGGTGCGTGAGTGGGCACGGGATACCCGAGAGTGGGCACAAAGGTGCTTCTGTTTCCTCGGGAACACTATCGTGGCCCTCTCTTCGGAGAGGCGCCGAGCAGCACTTTTCAGAATCAATGACAAGCTTGTCGAACTGGGGGATAAAGAATTAGGCCCCTTGGCACAGGGCAAATTGTTTGGCGAGGCCTTCCTTACTGAGCTTAATAAGAGGGTCAACATATTCACTTCTCTCAATAAGGCACAAACATCAATGCGGAAAGTGTTCCGCGGCCACAACACCCGTGGTGTTTTTGGGAGGGCTGGTCGGCAGAGGGTCCGTGCCACCAGCCGCTTCTGGCCATCCGGCCCCCGCACAACCAGGTCGCAGCCATTCTACACAGATCCATCTGCACGCCATCGATTCCATCAGTTCAGGGGATCGGAACGTGGCCGTGGCGGCCGAGGACGCTCCCGAGCGAGATTCTCCAACGGTAAGTTACCATTCTATACTACCACTAACCCCTTGCCATATCGCAGGTCGTGTTTCTCTTTTTTTCCAGAATTGGGCAGACCTCTCTTCCGACACATGGATACTTCGGACGGTGCGGGGCTATCAAATAGAGTTCGAGACGAGGCCACTCCAACAGGCACCACCTCGCCCGATTCAGTTTTCACGGGCAGACGCTTCTTTGACATGGAACTTCAGGACTTACACTCCAACGGGGCCATCCAACCAGCTCCGGACTCAACCGGGTTCTACAGCAATATCTTCCTAGTCAGGAAGAAAACCGGGGAATTCCGTCCCGTCATCAACCTCAAGGAGCTCAATTCCTACGTGGTGTACCGCCACTTCAAAATGGAGGGTTTCCATCTTCTCCGGGACCTACTGCGAGACAACGATTGGTTCACGCGTCTAGACCTAAAGGACGCATACCTTACCATACCGGTGCACGAAAGGAGCCGCTCATACCTCCGCTTCTACTGGCACGGGACACCTTGGCAATTCACCTGTCTCCCGTTCGGCCTCAGTTCGGCCCCATGGTGTTTCACCAAAATGATGAAGCCGGTAATGGCGAGACTAAGGGCCCAAGGCATAAGATGCATCGTCTACCTCGACGACATCTTGATATTCGACGAGGATGCAAGGACCCTAAAGAGACATACAGACTACGCCGTACACCTCCTCGACTCTCTGGGTTTCGTTATCAACGGCCCCAAGTCATCACTGACTCCCGCTCAGTCGATCGAATTCCTTGGGTTCGAGATAGACTCAACATCGTGCACGCTACGCCTCCCGGCCGCAAAAATTGCCACCATCCGCAGAGAAATTCGGAAGGTACTTCGACTGACATCCATACCTTTACGACTACTAGCACGAATCGTGGGCCTTCTCTCGTCATCCATCCAGGCCATCTTTCCTGGACCCCTGCATTACAGAGCCATGCAACGCCTCAAGACAAAGTTCCTTCGCAAAGACCCAACATACGACCAGCCGGTCCCCATGTCGGACGAGGTTCGGAAACCAACCAGACTTCATATTGGAGTCAGACGCCAGCCGCTCAGGTTGGGGAGCAACAGACGGCACCTCCTCCACCGGGGGAGTGTGGACTCCCCAAGAACTTTCGATCCACATCAACTGTCTGGAGCTCCTGGCGGGATCGTTCGCCATTCGCAGTCTGGCAAAGGAACGATCCAACTGCTGCATCCTTCTCCGGATGGACAACGTCTCGGCGGTAAGATACATCAACCGACTCGGAGGCACCCGCTCCCAAGCATTAGTAGAACTCACGAAGGAAATCTTCGATTATTGTCTGCCTCGCAACATCACGCTATTAGCGGAACACTTACCAGGAGAGACCAACACGACAGCAGATTGGTACTCACGCCACTGGAGGGACGCCAGCGACTGGCAACTAGACCCTCACGTTTTCACGATGCTAGATGCACAAAGGGGCCCCTTCTCCCTGGACTTATTCGCCTCCCGCAACAACCGTCAGACGAAGGACTTCTTCAGTTGGCTCCCAGATCCGGAGAGTTTAGCAACCGACGCGTTTCTGCAACAATGGCCACAACACGTCTGACGCTTTCCCTCCATTCTCAATGATTACGAGGGTTCTCCACCGAATCCGCAGACAGAGGATGATACTGACCCTCATCACGCCTCTATGGCAAAGCCAACCATGGTTCCCGGATCTTCTGGAACTATCGAACAGGGATCCCCTCCTCCTACCAGATACTCCATCCATTGTCAGGAACCCGATGGGACTACCCCATCCGCTGGTCCAGGAGGGCCGACTGCCCCTGGTGGCTTGGACTCTTTCAGGGGTTCCTGGCGAACCGAGGATTTATCGCAGGAAACTAGAGAGCTCCTATGGGACTCATGGGCGCCAGGAACAAGGAGGTGCTACTTATCAGCATGGCACTGCTGGACTACTTGGTGTCTGGGACGGGATCTCAATCCCTTTACGGCACCTATTCCCTCCATCATGAATTTCCTCACCTCTCTGTTCACAACCGGGAAGTCATACCGGTCCATTAACGTGATACGTTCAGCCATCTCAGCGGCTCATACGCCGACTCAAGGGACACCAGTGGGCCAGAACCCACTCATCTGTAGACTCCTCCGTGGCATGCGCCTTCGGCGCCCCCCGGAACCCAAATACTCGAGACTCTGGGACGTTGGCATAGTCTTACAGTTTTTACGGGACTGGCCCCCTAATGAGAACTTATCACTCCGCCAGCTTACGGCAAAGTTCACCTTCCTACTCTGCCTAGTCTCCTTTCGTCGGGTGTCCGACGTACGCGCTTTCGATGCCGACGCATTTACCTTCTGCCCAGCGGGAGTAACCTTCCAGATCTCTAGACGCACGAAATCTGACTCTTCCTCTGTTTTTTACCCCTTTTTTCCCTCAGACCCACAACTCTGTGTGGTCTCTACTCTTCGTCGATACGTGGAAGCCACCGCGACGTTGCGGCCTACTTCCAATCGTCAACTTCTCATCTCTTACGTCCGCCCCTACGCTCCAGTCTCGGTTACTACGTTGGCCAGATGGGTTAGATGGCTATTAGCCCTCGCCGGGATAGACCAGGCTTTTGGTGCACACTCAGTCCGAGGGGCCGCGGCCTCTTCTGCCTATGCGGCGGGGGCCTCCCTTCCAGATATATAACGAGCGACGGACTGGACCAGAGAATCCACCTTTAGGACGTTCTATTTCCGTCCTCCATCTAATCCAGCTTTTGCTCTACTTACTCAGCGTTGAAATTGCAAAATATGAAGCCTCCTGTCATGTGATGAAATTGAAGATTATGCTAGCTTCAGTGTACAGATAATCTTAATTTTAATAATGACAGGAGGCGAGTATTTTCCCACCCTGCTCTCTTTCGCTCTTCCCCCCCTCTGCCTTCATGTATATTTCTATCTCTTTATTCACATGTTATTTGTGCTAATGCCTAAGTTGTTTTCTTACAATTAATACAGATATTCCATATGGGTGGGATGGCTTAGGTAGCATCAATAGATGGGAGGAATGGATTCACTCTATTGCAGTATGATGGTTACTTAATCTTAAGGGATAGACATCTCGTTGTTTTACACAACCATCTCCGGAATCTAATACCCTTTTACATTCTCGTTTCAGTTTAACCAGATGAATCAGGACACTGAAGACTTCCTTCAAGATATCATCATTGTCTTGTCATGGAAGATCGTCACTTGACATCAAGAACTCTTCCCTGTCAAGAATTCCTCATACGTTTATGTTCTATTTTCATGTTACGTTATCTTTATTGTTGTTCTGCATTGGGATCTTGTGATGTCGCATGCTTTAAAGAGGAAATGATGTCATACGTTACACCTCTTATACTCTATACTGCATTGTGATTGGTCTTCAGTTATGTCACTCTTTTCTTTGCTGCTATGGAGTTAGTAAAGAAAGATTATGCAAAATAGTCGCCTCCTGTCATTATTAAAATTAAGATTATCTGTACACTGAAGCTAGCATAATCTTCAATTCTCTGCACTTTCTCCTTATGTTGTCAGGCATGTCTATCAAATTTTAATTAATCAAATCACATATAGATATATATAGAATGTCATTCTAAGCGTATTTTGTTACCAATATATATAGATTAATAACAAAATACAGTTAGAATGAAATTACATCTGAATATATAATTTATATTAAATTTTGTTTCAATATTTTATTTATTTTTGTAATTATACGTATATATATTGTGTATATCTATTCTATATATATATAATATATATCTTATATATGTAATATCATTCTAAGTGTATTTTAATACTAATATATGTACTTATATTAATATTAAAATACACTTTGTATGGTGTTGCATATATATAATAAATAAATACATTTCTATTTTATTTTACACATGTTTATATTATTTTTTTTTTAATTCCCCACCAGCAGGGGGACTGTCTGACATTTTAGACAGTCCCCCTGCTGGCAGATCCACAGCCAGCTATAGGGGGCCATGTGATCGCTCTTAGAGAGCGATCACATGGCCCCCGGGGGCCTCATTTGCCGGGTGAGGGCTGTCAGGCAGCCCTCCAGAAGAGGATCGCGGTAAGGGGCTCCACGGGTTCTATGCCGCCGCAACGGCTTTAAAGCCCTTTTAATGAGGGACAGCATAGAACGCCGTAACGGCTTTAAGGGGTAAAAATCTAAAATGTAAACAAGAAATGCAGCTGGTCTACAGCATGAGATGTCTAATTTAACATTTGCAACAAAGCATTTTTTTTCCAAACATACAGAAAGTCATACAAAATGTAGACTATCATTATACTTTTAGTACTTAACCATTTGTGTCTCAGGGAAAGTGCGAAATTTCTATACAAATAAAAATAATAATAATAATTTAACATAATGTTAATGCGAGTGCCAAGCCATAAAATCAAGAAATTAGCATTTGTCCATAATGAACAGCATCTGTAAATTTAATTTTTTAAAACCATATTTGGTATTTTACTATGTTTTATTTGACATACCTCCCACAAATTTCATGAGCCTGATAGCATGGGAAAAAAAGCACAGATGCAATGGCTCTCACTACGCCAAGAATACGTTTTTAACGAGTTTCCTTTCTCAGGTGATCCACTCAATCCAAAACAAAGATAAGAAATGTTTCTTCTATCAAAAAAGATGCGCAACCGCATGCTCCCTTGCATCACTCTGGACCACCCATGACCTCATGGCTTTAGACTACAGATAGATGCCACAGGGTGAGGACTTACCAGGACATCCCCCATAGGACAGAGGGCATTGTTGCCACCAAAAGCAGAATGGCTGTCCAGAGAACCTGTGTCCGGTGGTGGCTGGACCTTGGGGAGTGGCCTACAGGAGTGTGAGGGGGCCAGGGACCAGTGGGGACTTCAGTGCTATAGATGTGTAAAATATGTATTAATTAATTTTGGGCTCATAAAATAGGAGCCGATTTATACAAGGAAAAATATGGTAATATAAATAGGCCACATGATTGGGCATCTACTGGGACCTTAATTAAAAAAAATTTGCAGCTATAATTGACTGGCTTCAGCCTGCTATTTCCCCGGTATTGTGCATCATTGGCTCTTGCATGAAGAGAACAGATCTGCTTGCTGAGCTCAGTTATACTCAGAAGCCAGCCTTTAAACTGATTTCCAAGCATAACTTTAATTCAGCAGTGGTGCAGCTATTTACGCTGCTTAGTGAATCAACATACGTTTTCATCAGTTTGAAGATATAATATAGCATTAGGAATACAAAAACGTATCGATTAACACTGTATACGTTTTAATTACCCTTTAGTCCTCATCACAATGGTATTTGTGCTGCCCAGTCTCCGTAGCTGAGGCTAGTGCGCATGCACAGCCACTCTGCACAAATCAGAAACTCCTAATAGGGATGCATTGAATCAATGCATCTCTCTGGGAGCATTCAGCGTCTCCATGTACGAGTGACAGTCACCAGAGGAGGACTTAAGCAGCACTGTAAACACAGCCTTTTCCCTGCTGATCCTGCAGGGACACTAGGCTGTAGTGGTTCTGGTGATATAGTGTTCCTTTAATATTGATGATTAAGTGTACAAAAATTAATAAAATAACACCTATGGCAGCTCTCTCCTTTTCTGTTTTCTCAATAAACACCATAATAAAACAAAAAAAATTCCATCCTTGAAAACATAAATTCTGTCATCATCCCATAATATAGAGTGAGGGAAAAAAAGTATTTGATCCCCTGCGGATTTTGAATGTTTGCCCACTGACAAAGAAATGATCGGTCTATAATTTTAATGGTAGGTGTATTTTAACAGTGAGAGACAGAATAACAAAAAACTAAATCCAGAAAATTGCATTTCAAAAAAGTTATAAATTGATTTGCATGTCAATTAGTGAAATCAGTATTTGATCCCCTATCAATCAGCAAGATTTCTGGCTCCAAGGTGTCTTTTTATACAGGTAACGAGCTGAGATTAGGAGCACTCTCTTTTAAGGGAGTGCTCCTAATCTCAGCTCGTTACCTGTATAAAAGACACCTGTCCACAAAAGCAATCAATCAATCAGATTCCAAACTCTCCACCATGGCCAAGACCAAAGAGCTGTCCAAGGATGTCAGGGACAAGATTGTAGACCTACACAAAGCTGGAATGGGCTACCAGACCATCGCCAAGCAGCTTGGTGAGAAGGTGACAACAGTTGGTATAATTATTCGCGAATGGAAGAAACACAAAACAACTGTCAGTCACCCTCTGTCTGATGTTCCATGCAAGATCTCACCTCGTGGAGTTTCAATGATCATGAGAATGGATTAGCCCAGAACTACACAGAAGGATCTTATTAATGATCTCAAGACAGCTGGGACCATAGTCACCAAACAATTGATAACACACTACACCGTGAAGGACTGAAATCCTGCATGCAAATGTAGTATATATGACTGACACATATGGTCCTTACTGTTATAAAATTCAGTATCTGTGTTTTTATTATGTTTCTTCTCTGTACGTTTGCTAGGCAGCAGAGATGCAAAAATTATCATCCACATCATGAATGTTATTAAGGAAAGCTCTGTGTTTACAATTAAATCCACATGGGTGAATGAAGCTGCTCTGTGAACTGCATTTTTATTGTTAACAAAATTCTTGCATTTCTCATGGTTAACACCTTAACGCCGTTACGGCGTTCTATGCTGTCCCGCATTAAGTGGGCTTTAAAGCCGTTGCGGCGGCATAGAACGCCGTAACGGCTTTGAGCCCCTGGAGGTCCGGCGTACTTACCTCCGCCGCGATCCTGGCAGCCCTCCCCCGGCAAATCAGGACCCAGGGGCCCATGTGATTGCTCTCAAAGAGCGATCACATGGTCCCCTATAGCTGGCTGTGGATCTGCCAGCATGGGGACTGTCTAAAATGTCAGACAGTCCCCCTGCTGGTGGGAAAGTAAAAAAAAATAAATAAACATGTTCTAAAATAAAATAGAAATGTATTTATTTATATAATATATTGCATCATTGGCTCTTACGTGAGAACAGATCTGCTTGCTGAGCTCCGTTATACTCAGAAGCCAGCCTTTAAACTGATTATATATATATATATATATATATATATATAAATACATTTCTATTTTATTTTAGAACATGTTTAATTATTTATTTATTTTTACTTTCCCACCAGCATATATGTAATTATTATATATATATATATGTAACGTCATACAAAGTGTATTTTAATATTAATATAAGTACATATATTAGTATTAAAATACACTTAGAATGACGTTACATATAAGATTTATTATTATTATTATTATTTATATAGCGCCAACAAATTCCGTAGCGCTGTACAATGGGTGGACTAACAGACACATAATTGAGATCAGACCACTGACGTACAGGAACAGAGGGGGTTGAGGGCCCTGCTCGATGAGCTTACATGCTAGAGGGAGTGGGGTATAGTGACACAAAGGGTTAAAGTAGGGGAATTAAAAAGTTTGTTACAGAAGGGTTTATTGAGTGCTTGGTAGGTCATTTTTGACAGGTGAAGGAACGGAGTCATGGGGTGGGGGATGAGAAACCTGCTGACAGTTTAACCCCTTAAGGACCCATGACATGTGTGACATGTCATGATTCCCTTTTATTCCAGAAGTTTGGTCCTTAAGGGGTTAATTGATACGCTTTAATGAAGAAGTGAGTTTTCAAAGATTTTTTTGAAGGAATGGAGGCTGGGTGAAAGTCTGATTGAGGAGGGAAGGGAGTTCCACAGAATAGGTGCAGCCCTGGAGAAGTCTTGAAGGCGAGCATCAGAGGTGGGGATCCGGGCAGGGGATAGGAGTAGGTCTTGGGCTGAGCGCAGGGGTCTCGACGGGACATACTTGGGTATGAGGGAGGATAGGTATGTTGGAGCAGCATTATGTAGGGATTTGTAAGCAAGCGCCAGAATTTTGAATTGGGCCCTATATCTAACTGGAAGCAATGTAGGGACTGACAGAGCGTGGAGGCGTGGGAGGTGCGACCGGACAGGATAATAAGCCTCGCAGCCGTATTCATTATAGATTGCAGCGGTGCAAGCTGGGAACATGTAAGACCGGTGAGAAGGGGATTGCAATAGTCAAGGCGAGAGAGAACAACAGCATGAACCAGTACCTTAGCCGCGTCCGGCGTTAGATATGGGCAGATGCGCGCTGTGTTCTTGAGTTGGAAGCGACAGGATTTGGCTATCGATTGAACATGGGGAGTTAAAGAGAGATCAGAATCAAAAATAACTTCTAGGCAGCGAGCCTGGGAGGTAGAGGTGATAGTAGCACCGTTGACTTGGATGGCGACAGACACAGGAGTAGCAGTACTTGAGGGAGGAAAAACTAGAAGTTCTGTTTTGGACAGGTTGAGTTTAAGGAAGTGAGCAGCCATCCAGTTGGAAATAGTAGAGAGGCAGTCAGAAACACGAGTCAAGGTGGGCGGAGAGAGATCAGGGGAGGACAGGTAGATTTGCGTGTCATCTGCATATAAATGGTATTGGACGCCAAAAGAGCTGATGAGTTTACCAAGGGAGGCAGTATAGATAGAGAACAGTAGGGGGCCGAGGACAGAACCTTGGGGGACGCCGACAGGGAGGGGTTGGGGAGAAGAGGCAGAGCCAGAGAAAGAAACACTGAAGGAGCGCTGGGAGAGGTAGGAGGAGCACCAGGAGAGAGCAGAATCCCGTAGACCAAAGTTACGGAGAATGTGAAGAAGCTGTTGATGATCAACAGTGTCAAAGGCGGCAGAAAGATCAAGGAGGATTAGGATAGAGTATTGGCCGCGAGATTTAGCAGCAATTAAATCGTTGGATACTTTGGTCACAGCAGTTTCGACAGAGTGACCAGCGCGGAATCCAGACTGAAGGGGGTCAAGCAGAGAGTTGATTCAAGAAAGTCTGTCAATCTGGCGTAGACAACTCTCTCGAGGATCTTGGAGGCAAATGGCAGTAGCGAGATAGGGCGGTAGTTGGATGGGGAGTTGGGATCAAGGTTGGGCTTTTTCAGAATTGGGGTTACGGTTGCATGTTTGAAGGCAGAGGGAAATGTGCCAGAGGAAAGGGAGAGATTGAAAATGTTAGCTAGAGGAAGAGCAAGAGAGGGAGACAAAGTGCGGATGAGATGCGAGGGAATAGGATCGAGGGAGCAGGTGGTGGGGCGGGAGGACAGGAGCAGAGCAGAAACCTCTTGTGCTGTAGCAGGTGCAAATGAGCTTAGGATGGCAGGGGGAGTGGGGTTGGGTGATGTATTGATACTGGTTGGAGAAAGATTAGAGATCTCTTTCCTGATTGTAGAGATCTTCTCAGTGAAATGAGATGCAAAGTTTGTGGCGGTCAAGGTGGTGGAAGGAGGGGGAGTCACAGGGCGAAGAAGTGCATCAAAAGCGTGAAACAGGTGTTTGTGTTGGTGGGACAGTGTGCTTATGAGGTAGCTTACTTTTGCAGAGGAAAGAGCCATGCTGTAGGAGCGCAGCATAAATTTATAGTGGACAAAGTCAGATGCAAAGTAAGACTTTCTCCAGCAGCATTCAGCAGTTCTGGAACATTTTTGGAGGTAACAGGTCAGCTTGGTGTGCCAGGGTTGTAGTTGGGGGCGCTTGCTGCGTTTAACTGTAGGAGGTGCCATGATGTCAAATTGAGAGGAGAGAGTGGAGTTGTAGAGTGAGGTTGCAGAGTTAGGGCAGTTGTGATTTGAGATGGGTAAAAGGAGTGTTTGGAGTTTAGTGGAGAAGTGCTGGAGATCGAGAGAGTTGAGGTTTCTGCGAGGTTGGAGAGTGGACGGTGGTGAGATTTTGGTATGGGGTATGCAGATGCTAAATGTTAGCAGATGGTGGTCAGACAAAGGAAATGGAGCAGTGGCGAGATCAGAGGTGGTACAGAGATTGGTGAAGATGAGGTCAAGAGTGTTTCCTGCAGTGTGAGTTGCTGAGGAAGAAATCTGTGTGAGTCCAAAGGAGGAGGTTACAGAGAGCAGACGAGAGGCATCAGTGCAGTTGAGCTTGTTGATAGGGATATTGAAGTCCTCAAGTATGAGAGAGGGAGTGCTAGAGGAAAGAAAGTGGGGTAACCAGGAGGAAAAGTGTTCAATGAATAGTTTAGGGTGACCGGGGGGGCGATAGATGATGGCAATTCTTAAAGGAGTGGGCTTAAAAAGGCGTACAGTGTGAACTTCAAAGGAAGTAAAGGATAGGGCAGGGGCAGGGAGGAAAGGTTGAAAGGTACATTGAGGGGAGAGAATGATGCCTACACCACCTCCTTTACAGTCAAGTCTGGGAGAACTGTAGACCACCGAAACATAAAGAAGCAGGAGTAGCGGTATCGGATGGAGATAGCCAGGTCTCAGTGAGTGCCAATATTGTGAGAGAGTTAGAGATGAGGAGGTCATGTATAGCTGTAGATTTGATATTACTACAAATGGAGCGAGCATTCCAGAGTGCACACTGAATTTTGGTAGAGGAGGATAGACTGCAGGGTATTTGGAGGAGGTTTGCATGGTTTCTGGTTATTTTAGTGTGAGCAGATGAGGTGAGGGGCCCCGGGTTGGGAGAGACGTCACCAGCTGCCAGAAGTAGGAGGAGAGATAGAGACAGGAGGTGTGAGTGGGTTTTATATGCGCGGCGACTAGGGTGAGATTGGGTTAGAGCAGGAGAGAGAGAATAGAGAAAAGAGTGCAGGGCTTGAGATGAGAGAAGGGGGGAGTGTAGCAGAGAGGGATTAATGTAAATGTTAGTGTTTTGTTGAGGGAAGTGGGTGGAAGGGGATATTTTGATCCTTAGGGAGATGAGAGAGAAGGAGAGGAGGAGAATATAGAGCATTGCTCTGATGGGTAGGTAATTAGAGGAAAGGAGAATGAGCATAAGGGAGGAGAAGGAGTGAGTGTTAGGGGTTAAGAAGGTGGATTGTGCTCATTACGGGTAGTGTTTGCAGCTGCTATTTGGAATTATCTAAAGTTGTGTGTGGGATTCTATCTATAAATGTAGTAAGGAACTTGGGGTGGGGTGGAGTTGTGAGGGGAGGGGAGGGGTGGGCGGGAATCTGAGCACTGTTCAGGTTTGCTAGAAGTGGTCTTTTAAAACTCAGACTGTGGAAGACAGAGATGATAGGGTCAAAACAGGACTGCAATAAAAGCTATGGAATGGAGATGCACAGAGGAGGTGAGGATTGGTCAAGCAAGACATTCGGGTGGGTATCAATAAAATAAGGGGGGGGGAGAAGAAATAACAGAGAAAATCTTTAGAGATAAGCAGGTTGAATAACATTTAAGTTAACAAAACCAATGTTGAGCAGGGATAGATAATAGATATATACTCGTTATATACGTATAATTACAATAATAAATAAATAAAATAATAAAATATTGAAACAAAATTTTATATAAATTATATATTCATATGTAATTTCATTCTAACTGTATTTTGTTATTAAAAAATATATATTTTGACATTCTATATCTATCTATATATAAAATACAAATAACTACAAATATATATATATATATATATATATTTACATAAAAGATTACATTAGTATACACGTAGAATTTAAATACCTATAAATGCATATATATTAAAATTGTACATGTAAATTTAAGTAATCTTTTAACATAATTATGTGATTTGGTTAATTAAAATTTGATTGACATGCCTGACAACACAGGGAGAAAGTGCAGAGAATTTAATTCGCAAGCACTATATTTGACCCAAGACACCGTAAACCCTGTACATAGTTGGTACTGTTTTCTTCAGGAGACTTCGCTGAACTCAAATATTAGTGTTTCAAACTGGTAAATTGTATTACAACGATGATATTTTAAGTAAAAGTGATTTTTTTTTTGTTGCATTTTTTACAAACGAACTGCACTTTTATGGACTATATTATTGTTGTAATATGTTTTACTGTTTTAAAACACTAATATTTGTGTTTAGTGAAGTCTCCCGAGAATAACAGTACCCCCCATGTACAGGTTTTATGGTGTTTTGGAAAGTTAGAGAGTCACATATAAGGCTTGCATTTTATTTTTTTGACATTGAAATTTGCCAGATTGGTTACATTGCCTTTTGAGAGCGTATGGTAGCCCAGGAATTAGAATTACCCCCATGATGGCATACCATTTGCAAAAGTAGACAACCCAAGGTATTGCAAGTGGGGTATATCCAGTCTTTCTTAGTAGCCACTTACTCACAAACACTGGTCAAATATTAGTTTTTTGCTTTTTTCACACAAAAACAAATATGAACGCTAACTTTGGACAGTGTTTGTGACTAAGTGGCTACTAAAAAAAGACTAAACATACCCCACTTTCAATACATTGGGTTGTCTACTTTTTCAAATGGTATGCCATTATGGGGGTAATTATCATTCCTGGGCTACCACACCGTCTCAAAGGTAACATTACTAATCTGGCAAATTTCAATTTGAAAAGGGAATGTTCTATATTTGACCCTGTAACTTTCCAAAAGACCATAAAACCTGTTAATGGGGGGTACTGTTGTACTCATGAGACATTGCTGATTACAAATATGTGCATTTGTTTGCAGTAAAACCTAAACGGTATTATGACATTCACAGCTAAAATGTCAGACGGAAATACAAATGTGTAAAAACAAATCTTATTTTTTCACATTTTATTAAATTTTATTTATAATAAATTATGTTCCATATATGAATAGTTAATGATAAATTAAAGCCCTGTTTCTCCTGAACAAAATGATATATAATAAGTGTGGGTGCACTTAATGTGACAGTGATGAATTATGGTTGAACAGACATATAGCGCAAATTCCAGTTTTTGTTTACGTTTTTTTGTTTTGATCAGAACGTGCACTATTGACTCTATTGACACAGAAATTAAAACATTATTGTGAAATATTGGTGTGACCGGGTACCTGCGTCAATCACTGCTTCCTAATACTAACGAGTACCATAAGAACTGTGCTGGATCACCATAACTACTGCAAATGCTACAAACCGCTGCAGCTCCGCAGCTTGGTTGGGGTCTCTCCATCCCCTACCCACGCTGGACCTATGACCAGTATCCAGCTTCCAGTGGGTACACCTCTGTGACTTTCATCACAATTGGCATTACTAGATAAATGGTAATAGGCAGTTTATATTTGACATGATGTTTTGGCACAAGAGCTGGTAATTAATTGAATGTTAAAAGAATGTTATATCGAGGGAAAATATTGGAGTACCAGGGGCAATGTTGTTTTGAAAAACACATTTTTATCAGAAGGAAAGTCATGTCCAAATAGAGAATGCTCAGGTTAGGGCCAGGCAGCCAAGATGGCTAGATGTGTCTAACAGTTGCTTCTGGAAAATTCAGCGTATTCTGCTATACAGCATACCAAACAAAGCCTAAGTTTCTTAGCAGACAATGCTCTCACTGGATTTCAACTATCTGGCTCATTCCTCTTCATTTTGCTCAGTTAATACCTAGCTGACATTGAGGCCTAGCGGTTACCGACCTAGGAGTTGGGAGAGACAGACGATCTCTTGACTCGGGAAGTTCCTCTTGTGATGGCCACGAAGCACAGTCCTGTTACCCCCCTTTGGAGCGGTGGGGGATATCCCGGTTCCCACTGGGAAAGCTACTTACACTGCACTGTTTGGCTACCATCTAACAGTTCCAGAGGACCACTAGTTGGTCCAAGATGTCCGTCACTCTACAGCTTCCACACAGTCAAGTGACAAAGTGACAGACATGGTAGACGATCTTAGATGCTAAATTTGACAGGAGTTTTGGCACTGAATCGCTAACAAGCCTTCACTCTTCAGTGCCATCACTGATGCACCAATGTGGTTCATTGCTTCAGCACATGGTTCTTTCTCTGTTTGCTGCCTGGCACAGAATGGTCTTTGGACAAAAGGGAACTGCTTCCATTAATGCCTGGGTTCCAGGTGTTGTGTAGCTGCATGCTGTGGGCTATGTCCTACCTATCGGCATCTGATTCAGACACCTTTCAAGTGGCTCAACAGGGATCCAGGTGATAACGTGCCTGCCAGGGAGACTGTCTTTCTACTATGGCCAGACTGCAGTGTGGGGTTTAAATATACATAGGGATTTGGGAACTAAATAACCTCCATTTGTTTAAATATACATAGGAATTTGGGAAAGAATGCAGGTAACTTTTTTTTGTTTTTTGTTTTTCCTTTGGTTTTTTACTGTATGTATTGGGGCTGATGTGTACTATGGTCGTTGCTGCCTCCCAAGAGTAGTGGGAGTTTGAGCGCAGGACTTTTTTTTGTATTTGTATTCACTTTTGTATCACACAGCTATGTTACAATGCTACCACCCATCCCATGTGTACCCTATTAAGGGTCAATAAGTATGTAGGTGTGTATAAAAAATCTGTCTAATTAGAAATATCTCCAGAAGCTCAAGGAAGCAAGGTGAATGGTTAGTGGAGGACCCACCTAACAGGTTTCCCTTGACGTGGCAGGTGGGCATTCCCTCTAATCGCCATTGGAATAACTAAATAACCTCCATTTGTTGAAATATACATAGGGATTTGGGAAAGAGCGCAAGAAACTTTTTTTTCCTTTTCTTTTTCTTTGGTCTAGACATGCTTATCTAGTTGCTTTAAGTCTACCTAATGTTTGGAACCGAAAGTAGAATGCCAGTGTGTGTAACCTGGATAAACTTCATGATAATAGTGTAGGATGTATGGAGATGTATGGAGATCTGAGCCATTAGATATTTTATGAAGATATATAATGTTGCCTATAGATTTTGAGTCTTTTACTATCACAAATTTGTCTTCACACAATAAAATATGTAATAGGTTATTTATAATCGAATTATCTTTCCCAAGTCACATTACTCATTCTGGAGTAGGATATCCTTTTTTTACCAGCAACTAGTAGGAGAAAAGACATCTGCTATGGCTCTTAAGTTCTGTTCATAAGCAAATGGTCAACATCCTCTAATTTCTGATCAGGTTCTCCTGAGAAGAAACAGCTTTAATCCATATTATTATGCCTCTCATATGGTTTTCTATGGTGTGTGTCCACATGTCAAGGCACGTCTAGGAAAACACAGACAGATATGTATTAAATACTGAGAAAGAAATTACACAACTAGGGAGGCAGGAAACCCCAGAGTCAAGAGTGGAATAAATGGGTAATATGGGCTTAACCCAGAAAAAGACAAATTTGAAAAAAGAATAACAAATCTTTCTTTAAAAAAAGGGGGTAGCGATTCTCAAAAAAAGGTTAGATTACTCACATATAACATGTATAACCCACTATAATTGGTAGGAATTTTTTTAAAAATATTAACTTTATTAGTATTTAAAGGGCATATCTACACAATAGTGGAAAAAAAGGCAAAGTGAAAAACACAAAACTGACTTGTGAAAAGTGTAATATTAAAAAGGAGAAACCTAAGAGGTCTGCCTATCTGGCTTGTATATATTAATCAAAGCAAGTGTGAGAAAATATACCAATTCTTGATAAACCCAAGTAGAAAGATAGTATCAAGAAATACAGTTGTTTAGTAATAAAATGTTATTTCAAGTATAAGGCTAAAATGTAGCCAGTTAAATAGCAGTAGTCTATGGGGATCAGAAGAATAAAGCTTAGCATTTATATTCAAAATTGGATATATTTAGAAAATTAAAGATATTGGAAATATTAGAGATATTCAAAAAGGTGAATACAAAGTATTAGTAGATATAATGATAGAGATAATGGAAGTAAACTTGTATATTAGAGTCTGATGAGGAACAGGAGGGTAGGTGTATAGAGTGTTACTTTGCCACCCCCACCTTAATAATTAGACCAAACTCCACCTAAAAGAGGGTGAATATGGGATATAAATGTGAAAACAGGAGGGTAGGAGTTCATAGCAATAATTACCTAACCCCTTCCCCCTACAAACCACAACCCTGATTATAGTTGCAAAGAAAAAGATAAAACAAAAACAGCAGTCATCCAGAAGGGCTGGATCAAAATAAATATATATGAGAGGTATCTGGGATTAGTCCAGGTAGCTAACCTAGGTAAATACTGCATCTGAAGGCACCTAAACTAGGGTTAAAGCATACCCCATGGACTCCATAAGCTTTCCTCTCATACCCAGGGTGGTACAAATGCTTAGAGGTAAAGGTAAATCCCAACCATATAAAATTCAGAATCAGTCCCACACAGATCCTAACACAACCCAAATCTCTCTAGCTGTTTTGAGGCAGATCTAAAATAAAGAAGCTAAGCTTACTATCCTGGCAAAGCCCCTAGGAAACCCTAATAAAATAAAAATTGCCTATAATGGCATCTTCCTCGACGCGTGTTTCGGCTCTATGATGAGCCTTTGTCAAGACTAGAAATGAACTGAGTTCGCCAGCTGTTTTTATGTGTAGTAATTCCACCCCTCTGATGATGTAACATGGCCAATCAAGTGCCAACATATCAGAGGGGGCGGGGAGAGGCTGTATAGGCATGCCCCCACAATCAGTAATGCTGTTAACCAATTAGTACAGGTTAGCCCCTCAAGCCATTATAGGAGGCTGATAAAGCCAGTTGAAGTCCATATGTAAATTCAGCATTTTAGTTAAACAGCCGTTCGAAGATGGCAGAACCTGAGTGTAAAAGTGTTTAAAGTGAAAAAAATTAGGCATGAGCGTAAATTGGAGCATCTTAATTGATGGTTATCGATATACTTTGTGAAACAATTGCCATAATATTAAACCATTAAAGAAACTAAAAATGGCCATTAGTAAATAACTGGGAAAAAAAAAAAAGGTAACAAAACCCATATGTAATGTTCCAACATATTATGTTATGGATAGTTAAATTTAACAGTTTATGGTAATTAGTGTGCTTCAATATTAGTGATTTAGTGTGTGGGCATTAATGTGCTTTAATATAAGGGAAACAAATCAGGTTAAATATACATAACTACCAAAAAGATCATTTATACATTCCTAGAAAAATGTTTCCTAGTTACCATTTCAAATGGGTAAAATAGATTATCATCAATATTATTATAGTTTTAAAAGTTAAGTAATTTTAAGGGATATAAATAGAAAAAGGTTGTAGACTGGTTTTTAAGGAAAAGTAATTTACTATTATGTAGATATGCCCTTTAAATACTAATAATGTTTATATTAAAATGTTTTGTTTCTTACCATTTATAGTGGGTAATCTAACATTTTTTGAGAATCGTTACCCATAGTCTTTTGACTTGGGACCCCCTTTTTTCAAAGGAAGATGTGTTATTCTTTGTTCAATTATGTATTAAATACTGTGGCAATAAATGTGGCAATACTTTTTATGCCCAAATGTGAATATTGTCTGTCTACCTGCATAAACCTTGTTTAATTTTAACTCATATCCCACCATTGTTTTTCTATTGTACATGTAATGATTCTTCATCTTCAACAAATGTGCAAATCAGGGTTTCTAAGTTCAGTTGGCAAAATCATTTTAATTATTTTGATATTAATAAAACAAGAAGGATCCCTAATTGGTTTTCTCTTCATTTCATCTCTGTTATCAGCCAACATGACACAGAGAGTTGTCAGAAAGCAGCATTCTCTAGGTATAACAGACATGCTCGCTTAAACATACTCAGTATTAATTGAATGACATGCAATTTGCAAGAACTCATCAGCTTGTATTTTTCTTATCGTAATCATTTAATGTTTCCATATATGTATAAAATAAAACCACTTCACTACCTATTTCGTTTATAAGCATTTTATAGAACAGTATATGACAGTGGCACCTAGTGTATTGACATTTTCAGGCAATGGTACATCCAGTTAAACATAGTTAATGCTTCGTTGATCCGTACATAAACAAGCAATTAGATTACACTGTTACAACATTGCCACTTTAGTGAAGAAAAACAGAAAGTAAAACAAAGTAATTAATAAAAGAGTCCACGAGAGAGCCAATGATGTGCACTGGGTTTTATGCTAGTAGAAGAGATCGTACTATGCTGTCACCCGACCAGACATATCTCGAGTGGATCCTATGACCCTATGTCTGTTTTGCAATATTTTGCTTGTATTTTTTTTCCAAGGCGCCCAGATCTTATCAGTTTTGCGCTTTTGTCTAACGTTAAGGGCCCCTATAAGTTCCATACTGTGGTATATATCCACTTTGTCTTTAAATTTTTGCAGTGAGGGGATATGTATGCTCTTCCCGTTTAAAGCTAAGAGATGGCGTGCAGCCAGGGAAATAATTTTGCATAATGCATTTTTTGAGAAAGATTCAACATTTGTGGGCATAAATAAAAGGTAGTTACTGGGGGGTGAAGGGCACCATTGGAGCTCCATTAATGAGAGAAGGTTTTCCACCTCTCTCCATAGAGGTCCTATTATCTGAACACCAGATATGGAGCATGGTGCCTTTTTCCAACCCACATCTCTAATCCAGTCTGCATTTTTAATGTAAAGAAGGAAGGTAAATGACTTTCAGTGTAAAATGAAGAATATAACCCATTGTGAAAGATGCAATTTTTTAAAAAGAAATATTGTGTAATGCATTGTGGTTTAATAGGGCATATAATAATAATCTAACTATACAGTGCAAAAAGGACCTGGGGATAAGCTAGACCTACCAAGTTTTAAGGCATCACTATCCCTGCATGCTGGAGTCCAGAGAGGTTGTGATGTATCATGAACGGATTGGTAACATATGCAATGGTAGTCAATTATAGGACAAGAGCTCTAAGAATGTTGGTAGGGAATAGTAACAATCAGGCCCGGACTGGCCATCGGGCACACCGGGCAAATGCCCGGTGGGCCGCGATGGCCGTGAGGCCGAGGCCGGCAGGGATCTCCCCGGCCGGCCCCTGCAGGGCCAGCGCTATCTGAGCGCCGGCCCTGCTGTGTGCCTCCATGGGCCGGTGGGGAGATCACAGATCTCCCTCACCGGCCCAGAGGCAGGGAAATGCGGCCGCCGGCTGGGTGAGGGAGGGAGGAGAGAGGACCCGGCAGAGCTCTAACCAGCAGCTCCGCCGGGTCCTCTCGCGGGATTCTGAGCGTTGCCGCGGTTACCACGGCAACGCTCAGATCTCGCGAGAGTGAACTCTAACCCGCAGGTTAGAGTTCACTCTCACCACTGGACCACCAGGGAAGGCAGCATGGTCCCCCTCCTCCATGGATACCCGGCTCCCCACACCCACGCAGAACGGATCTCCCCCCCTCCCAGGCTAAAGGTAAGAAGTGGGGGGACATAACTTTTTTTTAAAATTATTAATTATAATAATATTATAATTATTAATAAAATAAAAAATATATATTTAAAATAATTTCCCTAACAGCCCCCCCAGACACACACAGCCCCCCAGACACACACAGCACCCCAGAGACACACATAGCCCCCCACAGACATACACAGCCCCCCACAGACACACACAGCGCACCCCCAGATGCACACAACACCCTCAGACAGACAGCACCCTCACTCCCACACATATACAGCACATATATTATATAAAAAAAACCCTCAGTGAGTTAACAGACAAATAAAATTAGAAACCCAGAATGTGACGGCAGATAAAAACACCCTCACACACAGCACCCCTCTTACACAAACACGCTGCGCACCTCACACATACAATACGTCCAAATATATTTTTATATATATATATATATATATATATATATATACAAAAATCAAAACTGAGGATGCACTCACAGGACTTGGTTAAAGTGAAAAAAAGGGACTTTTAATTATTCCATGTGAAATGTACAGAAAAATCAATTTTCCATTCACATGGAATAATTAAAAGTCCCTTTTTTTCACTTTAACCAAGTCCTGTGAGTGCATGCTCAGTTTTGATTTTTGTATATTTCTGACGTTTGGGATATAGCACCCAGGCTATTAGTTCTTTCTTATTACTTAAAGGAGAGTGCCAAGCATCCTGTTTTTTTTGCTATTATATATATATACACACACACACTACAGCACCCCTCACACTGCACCACTACACACATTACGCTCCAGATACACGCTAGATCCCTTACCCTATATGCACTCTTAATCCTCTACACACACACACACACAATCTTCTATACACACTCTGGGTCCTTTACAGACTAGATCTCTTACACACACACTGCACCACCTACACACACACTACATTCCTTGTAAGCAAACACATACAACATTCTCTAAACACACCCTCTCTACACACAGTAGTGTGTGTGTATAAGTGACACACACTACGTCACCTATACACACACACTACTGCCCGTATGCACACACTCGCTACATCCCCTATAACACTATGCCCCTATACACGCACTCTCTACAGCCCCTAGCCACACATATTACACCACAAAATTGACCTATTTACACAATACCACACCACACTCTACACACAGGCAATCCCACAAGCATGCGCCAAACACATGCACCATACACTTTCCTGGCCCTTTTGTCCTCTGGTATCCCACTTGTGGAGACACCAGAGACAATTTAAAAGCAAACACAGCGCAAGCATGTTATTACATTTGCTTGCGCTGCGCAGAACAAATACAGGGCCTTTTTCTAATGCTAGAGCTCTTCAGTGGGGCTCTGCGCATTGAACCAACATGCTCACTTTCTCTGGCCCCGCCCCCTTTTTGGGGGGCCGCTCTAATTGAAAAATGCCCGGGCCTAATTTTTTTCCCAGTCCGGCCCTGGTAACAATTACTTAATAGGATAAAAATTAGGGAAAAAGAAAGGGCAAGTAGATTAAGAGTAGGATGAACATTTATCAGAGAAAGGCAGGAGGAAATTATCATTTGGCATATTGGGTTAGCCAATGATCCCAGATCCTTTTGAGTTGTATTGTCGTGCCGTATAAAATAAGATATAAAGACCCTTCATAGTACATGTATACCCAATCTTAGATACAGCTTGTGATAAGATACAGATACTCTTAAAAAAAAAAATTCACAGCAGGTGTATATATATGAATGAAATTAAAAGATGATTTTAAGAGGAGTGCAAACAGAAGGTCAGCGAGTAATGTTATTCCAGACAAGGAATTGAGCAAACAAGATCGTGTATTCCAGAGGTGGATTATCTCCCTGCAATGCCACCACATATGGTAAACAGTTCCAGGGGAACTTCAGCCTTTAAAATAATTTATAATAAAGATACGATTTATTCTTATCAAATGAATATGGCAGAGTTACCTTTGGCTTCAAAATGCATAGCCATTCTCTTTGACAGTTAAACAGGTTTCAGCATAATTTCAATAGCAGAGTTACAATTAACTTCTGAGAACAATTTAGCGAGGAGTGAAAATCAGGATAGCACATAATAGAGTCCTCTATTAATGGGATTGAGTTTCTTATCAAAAGGCAACTTAAAACCCTTCCTCTGCCACAAGGAAAACATCTAGTTGCCCGTGAACATCCCTACCTCATTCTGCAGATTATACAGAATACAGGTGATAGTTGTGCCTGGAGTTGATGGGCTACCTTGGAACCATCTAGTAAGTTATAATGTTTGTGTGTGTTTTTAGTGAAGGGGAGGAGTTCTTTATAGGAGAAAGCTGGCAATGAAATCCAGGTAAGAGAGGATAAAAGGACAGATAAAACTTATCTCTAAGTCAACCAACATGTTTTTCCATGTGAAAAGTTCTATTATATCACTGTGTTAGCTGACCAGCTCTATATTATAGAATTAGATTTAGGACAGGGAGACAGTACTGTATCTGTGATTGATGTAAGGTATATTTAGTGAGGTAAGGATGTTTTCTGCGCAAGGTGAAAGAATTCTCATTTGGGATTCTAACAATAAGATTTGTGAATTTTGTTTCAAGCAAATCGCAATTTGTCTGAATTTTAAGTCAGCACCAAGTTATCCGAATTCTGTACCTCTGAATCACCATATGATCTAATCATGATAAAAAAAGGAGATAATATAAGAAAAGACATTTAATTTCTTCATGATTTGGAGTTCCGTCTGTGGAAAAAAAAAGAGATGGTTTATGGAATGAAGATGAATGATGGTTAGGGGACAGCCACCGAATGTTGCTTTAATTCATAGTTCAAATGAGATGTGACCAATAGAGGAAAGAAAAGTAGCAGTAAAAAAAAAATCTAAAATGAGATCTTATATATTTAATAAATAATGTTTTTAGTGGTCCTCATTTATTCCCTGTATTGGCTGCTTCTTCTCACTCGATCTGTGAAACAAATTGTACAAAATACGCCTTACCGTGTATTGCAAAATATAATTATTATAATTATATTATGTATATATTTTGCAGTACACTAACAGTTTCATTATCATTTTTCTGAAATGATTGAATAGGCAAAAATCTGTCCAAATGGAAATGCCAAATGAATAATACAGAACTATCCAGAACAAAATTTTGTTCGGACAAAGTTCATAAGTCTATTAACAATGTTTCGCTGCTTCATCAAAACAACCCATTCCCTTGATTCCATATAAACAAATCCCTTTCATTCCATTTCCAATAAACAGAATTGAAGTTATTCAATAATTTCTCTGACCTAGTTTAATATGTTTTTCTTACTCGCTGTTTTGCTTAACATTTTGCAAGAATTTTGTAAACTTAACACAACTCACTCTTTAGATAATGAGCCCCATAGTGTCTCCCACTGCAGGATAACTACCCAGATACCCAATGTGATTTTAGAGTATAGCAGTAAAGCTTACATATATAATTAATTTTTAAAAAGGAGTAGGGAATATTTTTCACATTTCTAAGTGCATTGTAATTTATTTTTAGAAATATTTTAAATATGATCTTACTGTAGGATTCTTATTTGCTTTATGTCTAATTATTTTTACCCGTACACAGTGTATTGGGAGAAGGATTTTCTTTTGAGGCTGTGATTGGCTTCTATCAAGGATCTCCTTTAACAGGTTGCAAAAAAAAAAAAAAAATGAACATATCACTTGTCTTTTAAAGCACTGTTGGTGGAAAATGCCTTTTACAAATATGACATAATTAAGAATTATTGCAGAGGCGGAATAGGTTTCCTGAATATTTCACGTACATTTGTCTTAATATCCACCAACGCCTTATACCTATAAACTGGCAAAATCTTTAAACAGACAGAAACATTCCAAGTTAAGTTTGTCTTACAAAAATAACTTCAAATGTATATATTACTTATACTATGCCATTATTTCCTCTTATTATTTCAGAGAAATCTGCCGTTTATAGCCAGAGGACTGCTGTCATTTTTTTTTTCTAGTCTGTACATTTTGCACATCACTGACAAAGATTATAATACTGTCTATATTCAGATATGTATTTATGATATATGACTGATTATATTAAGGAGTCAAACAAATACAGCTCTGAATGAAAATCTGAAAATGAGTTTTGTATATTACTATTCATGTGCCATAATTGTTAAATATATATTTGACCTTCTCGCTTGGTGGTCATTTATATAAAGTAATTTATATTAAGATATTACTAACAGTCAAATGGTTCAAACACATTCCTTTCTAAGAGCCACAATGAGCTAATAGGTTTTCTTGATAAATTTAAAATATTTATTTATGATTTGTTAAATGAAGTAAACAGTGCATTTATAAGATTTTGGAAGATATGTATGTATAACTCAGTGGCAGAATTAATAACAAAGGGTCCTGGTACAATCATTTTTTGGGGAGGTCCTATATAGCAAGGGAGGGCAAAAGTACATTCTCAATAACTGTACAACTCCCATGATACTTTGCAAACCTACAATCTACCATTTGCCCAAACTTGTAGGGTAGTATTTGCGTTCAAAGTCTGTGTGCGTAAATGTAGGTGTGTTTTTGTATAGAGCAGTGGCGGACCTACCGCGGTCGCAGGACTCACAGCTGCGACCAGTCCTATAAGTACAAGGGGCCTGGCCGCCCTGTGGCTTGCTGTGGTTCAGGCCCATGCACACGCGTTTATGGGCCCATCAGGTGCCCCATGCCGTTATGTATAAATGCACATTATATACGTACAATTCTGCTTGCTGTTTGGCAAAGCAATATGCAATAGCTCTTACTGGTATGAAAATAAAACAAAAACTCTGTTCTTCTTCAATGTCAAATACATCTTATAATATACACCAGGTGGGATCCTGTGCCACTAGCTATCACAATATTTAGGTGCAGCTGCCATGGGGCCCTTCTTGTGAATGCTGTCAGTGCTGGTAATTCTGTCTTGCTGCAGGAATGCTGGAAGCAGACATTTATAGGTGGTGTACTAGGAAGGAGAGTTGAACTCGTGAGAGGGTGAATGTGTCATTGGATGTTTTTTGGGGGTTATTTTTGCATTTTTGTCGGTGTATTTTGGATCTGCGTCTGTGTATCTGTACATATTTGTCAGTATTTGTGGAACTGTGTGTGTGTATCTGTGCACGTGTGGCACTGTTTGTGGATCTATGTGTGTGTGTCTGTGTGTATGTGTGTGAATTTATTGGAGTGTATCTGTATGTTAGTTTATGTAATTTTTGAGTGTATGAATGTATATCTGTATCAGCATGTGTGTGTATCTGTGTGTGTTTGGGTGTGTAGTGAACTTGTGTGTAGTGTGGATCTGTGTGTGGCAGTAGATCTGTTTCTCTGTGTGACAACGTGCATATGTATGTGTGTGGCAATGTATGTGTATATGTGAAAGCACAACTACATGCAAACACCAACACTGTACACAAAAGAATCATCCCTGAATTCAAATACCAACAATGTACATAAAAGTAGCCATACAATCAAACACCAGTGGTACATACAAACACACCATTGCATTCAAACGCTAACAACACACATAAGCATGCCCTCACAGCCAAATGCCAGCATGGCACACAAACTGTCACGTATTCATCCGCTTATAGAAATGTGGTTAATGACATTTACTGTCCACACAGGAAAAGTTGTGCCGAGCAGCAACCTAATCCACAGAAGGGTTAATGCTGAGCAGCAATTATGCAAATGAAACCTGGTAACTGACTTTGGGGTCAAAGGCCGGTTACAGCCTATCAGAACTAAAGGAGGGGTATTTAGGCCCAGTTCTCATTCTGCTCAGTGCCCTGTCGTGGTTTCCCTTGTGGTTCTCCGAGAGCGCGTTCCTGTTATTAGTTTTCTACCTGGTTTTTGACTTTGGCTTTGTTTATTGACTTCTCAATATTCTGGTATCCTGACTCCTGGCTTTCCTCATCACTGCATCCCTTTCTGTGTTCCCTGACCTCGGCTAGTATTTTTGACTATTCTATGTACGTTAAATCCGGCCATTCTAAGGACCGGTAATAAGTTACTTATTTGTCATCCGTGCTATACAGTTCTACGTGATGGATCAAACAGTAATCCTGACACAAACAAAGCCATGCATTCAAACATTAAAATTATAAACACACCCCTACATCCTCAAACACCAGCACTGAACACAAAAATACCCTTCATTCAGGCTCCAACACTACACATACACACACCCCAGCATTCAAGCATCATTATTATATATCTATTAGACATGTGCAATTTGTTTGATTCCGAGTGTACATTCATATGAATTTCATGCAATTCGGACATTTGGATGCTTACAAATGACCAAAGTGCCGAAGTCCCAAAGCGCCGAAGTTCCGACGTGACGAATTTCAGTAGCTTGGAAGTGCTGAAGCGCTGAAGTGCTGATGTGATTTGGATTTCTGAAAAGTGGCAAAACAAGAGAGAGGGAAGGCGAATTATGTGAATGATGACAGGAATCTCGACCAATAAGCGAATTCCTGTTGTGCAGTGTAATGCTTGCTTGCTCAGTCCGGTTTCACACTATTACCTTTCCAACGAAATGAGCAATAGACATGTGCAATTCGTTTTGTTCCAAATGTACATTTGTAAAAATTTCATGCCATTCGTACATTCAGATGGTTACGAATGTTCGAAGTGCCGAAGTTCCAAAGCGCTGAAGTTTAAAAGTGACGACGTTCGGAAGTTCCGAAGTGCAGAACCAAACCGAATGTCATTGGTCTGAATTGCCGAAGCAGTCAAATATATATACTTACCAGAATTTCCGAACCGAACCAAATTTTTTTGCCCATGCAAATCCCTAATACCTATACACAAACTTTCACATACTCTACGCCAGAGGCATAGCTAGAAACCATAGGGGCCTGGTGCAAAAATTGCCCTGCACTCCCTTACACCTTACCGCACTCCCCAGCCCCTCCATTTGTCACATTCACATCACCCCAGCCAATGCACATGTGTTATACACGCCCCACAAGGTGAGTATGGCATGGTTGGAGAGATGAGTATGACAGAATATGAGGGGTTGATGTGATAGGGTCAGTGTGGCAGGGGGAAAGGGGAAGAGTGTGACAGAGTGATGGAGAATGAGTGTGATAGGATTGGGTGGGTGAGTGTGACAGTGCTAGAGAAGGTGAGTGTGATAGGGTGAAATTGGCAGAGCAATGGGAAGTGAGTATGGCATGGGTGAGTGACAGGGTGAAGAGGTACATTCGGTAGGGGTGGCAGTGTGTGTGGTGGGTTGACAGTTACACAGACACACAGGTGCATACACTGACACACATGCAGATAAACAGACAAACACTGACATACATGCAAATACACAGGCACACAAACTAACACACAGATACAGACACACAGAGTGACACACATTCAGATACACAGAATAATACTCATACAGTTACAAACAGTGACACACATACAGATACATAGGGCAGACACTGACATACAGATACACACACACACACACACACATACAGATATTCATACAAGCACACATGCAGATAGACATGTAGACAAACAGATACACATACAGTTACAGATACATACAGAAACACATACATACAAACACAAACAGACACACACACATATGTAAAGAAACACACAGAAAGACAGACAGACACACATACAGACAGACACAGATACACACGCGTTTATGGGCCCATCGGGTGCCCCATGCCGTTATGTATAAATGCACATTATATACGTACAATTCTGCTTGCTGTTTGGCAAAGCAATATGCAATTGCTCTTACTGGCATGAAAATAAAACAAAAACTCTGTTCTTCTTCAATGTCAAATACATCTTATAATATACACCAGGTGGGATCCTGTGCCACTAGCTATCACAATATTTAGGTGCAGCTGCCATGGGGCCCTTCTTGTGAATGCTGTCAGTGCTGGTAATTCTGTCTTGCTGCAGGAATGCTGGAAGCAGACATTTATAGGTGGTGTACTAGGAAGGAGAGTTGAACTCGTGAGAGGGTGAATGTGTCATTGTATGTTTTTTGGGGGTTATTTTTGCATTTTTGTCGGTGTATTTCGGATCTGCGTCTGTGTATCTGTACATATTTGTCAGTATTTGTGGGCCCAGATACACAAACATATGCAAAATGTTTTAGTCACCCTCCTGTTTCCTACCTTTTAGGTGCAGGAGGGTGACTTCCCTGGGGTCCAGGGCCTGGCTCAGACAGAAGACTCCTCTCCTTCTCTTCCCCCGCAGCACATCTCCTGCTCTTCCTCCCTTGCAGCGCTCTGTGTATGCTGGGAGGAAGTGACCGGCTGGGAGGAAGTGACCCTACGACTTGCAGTGACATACTCCAAAGTGTAATTAAAACGTAAAGGAGAATATAGGGGAATAGGTATTGAATAGAGTTGAGCGGACACCTGGATGTTCGACCAAACTTTGAAAAAAAGTCCGGATTCGTGATCGAACTTGACCCCGAACCCGAACCCCATTGAAGTCAATGGGGACCCAAACTTTTGGGCACAAAAATGCCTCTAAAAAAGTACTGGAAAGGGCTAGAGGGTTGCAAAAGGAAGTAAAATGGGGGTAAGAGTAGGACAAGTGCCCTGCAAACAAATGTGGATAGGGAAATCACTTAAAATAACATAAAAATTAAAAATACAGTTAAGCCCTAAAATAGCACTAGATGAAATCTTTGATTTTAGCTTTGGAAGAACATAAATCAAAATCTAAAACATGGCTGTCAGGAGGATCAACAGAATTATCCATTAGAGAGAGGGTTGGAGTGCAAGGTATTCTCTTTCATTGTTCAAACTGAGCTCAACTCCTGATGCATGGAGAAAAGGCCTTCACAAGCCTCTGCTATTGTGTACATAGTTTATACTACGTGACCAGGGCCGGACTGGGAAAAAAATTCAGCCCGGGCATTTTTTTATCACAGCGGCCCACTAAGAAGGGGGCGGGGCAGAGAGGGTGTGTTTTGTCATCACTCATGACAAACACGCCCCCTCTCAAAGTGAGCATGTTGGTTCAATGCTCTTCCAGGGCAGACCATGCGCAGAGCTCTGCTGAAGAGCTCTAGCATGAGAAAAAAGCCCTGTATTTGTTCTGCACAGTGCAAGCAAATTTAATAACATGCTTGCACTGTTTCCTTGCAACTTGTCTCTGGTGTCTCTATAAATGGATACCAGGAGACAAAAGGGCCAGGAAAGAGTATTGTGCATGTGTTTGGAGCCTGTTTGTGGTATTACGTTTGTGCAGAGTGAGCTGGTCATGGTGTGGTATTGTGTAATAAGGTCTGTTTTAGTCGTGTTGTGTTTGTGGTGTAATGTAATGCATATGTGGCTAGGGGCTGTAGAGAATGTGTGTATAGGGGATGTAGCAAGTGTGTGCATACAGGCTACAGTGTGTGTGTGTATAGGTGATTTAGTGTTTGTAGAGAGTGTGTGTTTGCTTACAAGGAATCTAGTGTGCATAAAGGGGATCCAGAGTGTGTGTGTGTATATGATCCAGAGTTGGCTAAAGGATCTAGTGTGTGTCTGGAATGTAATGTGTTTAGGGGTGCAGTGTGTGTGTGAGGGGTGTTGTGTGTATGTGTATATATATATATATATATATAGTTTATATAAATATGTTTGGAAGTATTGTGTATGTGTGTGATGCAGTGTATTGGGGGTTGTGTGTGTATGTGAGGGGTGCAGTATGTGTGTGTGAGGTGTGATGTGTGTGAGGGTGCTGTGTGTGTGAGGGTGCTGTGTATGATGTGTGTGAGAGTGTTGTGTGTGTGATGTGTGTGAGTGCTGAGTGTGATGGTGCTGTGTATGATGTGTGATGTGTGTGAGAGTGATGTGTGAGAGTGCTGTGTGTGAGTGTTGTGTGTTATGTGTGTGAGTGCTGAGTGTGATAGTGCTGTGTATGAGTGTTGAGTGTGATAGTGCTGTGTATGATGTGTGTGAGTGCTGAGTGTGATGTGTGTGAGAGTGATGTGCCTGAGTGCTGAGTGCTGTGTGTGAGAGTATTGTGTGATGTGTGTGAGAGTGCTGAGTGTGAAAGTGCTGTGTGTGAAAGTGCTATGATGTGTGTGAGAGTGCTGCGATGTGTGAGATTGCTGTGTATGATGTGTGTGAGAGTGCTGTGTGTGAGAGTGCTATGATGTGTGTGAGAGTGCTATGATGTGTGTGAGAGTGCTGCGATGTGTGAGAGTGCTATGATGTGTGTGAGAGTGCTGCGTGTGATGTGTGTGAGAGTGCTATGATGTGTGAGAGTGCTGCGCTGTGTGTGAGAGTGCTGTGTGTGAGAGTGTTGTGTGTTGTGAGTGCTGGGTGTGATAGTGCTGTGTGTGATGTGTGTGAGAGTGCTGAGTGTGAAAGTGCTGTGTGTGAGAGTGCTATGATGTGTGTGAGAGTGCTGTGTGTGAAAGTGCTATGATGTGTGTGAAAGTGCTGCGTGTGATGTGTGTGAGAGTGCTGCGTGTGATGTGTGTGAGAGTGCTGAGTGTGAAAGTGCTGTGTGTGAGAGTGCTATGATGTGTGTGAGAGTGCTGTGTGTGAAAGTGCTATGATGTGTGTGAAAGTGCTATGATGTGTGTGAGAGTGCTATGATGTGTGTGAGAGTGCTGCGTGTGATGTGTGTGAGAGTGCTGAGTGTGAGAGTGCTATGATGTGTGTGAGAGTGCTGAGTGTGAGAGTGCTGGGTGTGAGTGCTGGGTGTGATGTGTGTGAGAGTGTTGTGCGAGTGCTGAGAATGCTGAGTGTGATAGTGCTGTGTATAAATGTTGTGTGTTGGGGGGTAAATAAACAAATAAAAAATTAAGTGGGGGTAAATATATAAAAAAAATAAATAAAAACTAAGCAAAAAAAAAAACTAAACCCCCCCCCTCCCTTCTTACCTTTAGCCTGGGAGGGGGGGACAGGCACGTGGTAGCTGGGAGGGGGGGCACCGGCACTCACACACCATCCCTGGTGGTCCAGTGGTGAGTGAACTGTCTCGCGAGATCGGGGCGTTGCCATGGCAACGCTCCGGATCTCGCGAGAGAAACCCGGCGGAGCTGCAAGACAGAGCTCCGCCGGGTCCTCTCCCTCCCTCCCCAGCCGCAGGTCTATTTAAATGGGCCGGTGGGGGAGATCTTTGATCTCCCCACCGGCCCTCCATGGAAGACAGCGGGGCCGGCGCTCGGATAGCGCCGGCCCTGCATAGACCGGCAGGGGAGATCCTGGGACCTCCCCTGCCGGCCTCGGCCCCACGGCCACCGCGGCCCACCGGGCATTTGCCCGGTGTGCCCGATGGCCAGTCCGGGCCTGGTTTCCATTTAATTCCAGGACAGAGTTACATATGGTTCTGGAAGAGGAAACACCTTTAGTTGCATTAAAGAAGACACCAGCTCAAGGTTTATTTAACCCTGCAATGTAAACATTGCAGTTTCTACAAAGCTGAAACTTTGGCCAACACTATTAAATAACATCTAAATTAAATAAAGGGCAGTAGATACACAGAAAATAACAAGGATTAAATTGTTTGGTCTACTTCAGTGCACTAACATAGTGTGACATTGCTCTGTTCATTTCTACTGTCACAATGCTGGGAACAAATTGATTAATTGGCTTTTTTGATCTTCAAGAGGTCAAGCTTGAAAGTTGCTTTCATAATTAAGAATCAGAAACTCTTGTGGATTATCATGCTTAATGGATTAACATTTTATTCATTTTAATATTTGAGAGGAAAATCATAGGAAAGGTTATTTTGAGTCGATGTGAAAATTTTTGTGCAATATATTTAACTTTTTTATAATATCAACACAATTGAATGCATGAAATGATTATCAACTTTTCTAGCTTGATCCATAGAGTCAAATAATTTCAGGTAAGAAGTCCAGATCCCCTCATTTATAAAGACTCATGGAATTACTAAAAAACATCTTCAGTACTTCATTGTGCACACATCATAATAGTGATTTATATAGTTTAAAAAATAAGGGGTATTGTAGAGTGTTAATAAACAAAAAAAAATATAGATGTAGATTTTTATGTTCCAAATATTGGTCAAAAGTAGAAGATGGGGAGTCACAAATGGAATGTGCCTACCAGTTCTAGTGGTTTCTATGATACAGCGAGGGGAAAAAGTATTTGATCCCCTGCTGATTTTGAATGTTTGCCCACTGATAAAGAAATGATCAGTCTATAATTTTAATTGTAGGTGTATTTTAACAGTGAGAGACAGAATGATGAAAAAAAAAATTCCAGAAAAACGCATGTCAAAAAAGTTATACATTGATTTGCAAAACCCTTGTTGGCAATCACAGAGGTCAGACATTTCTTGTAGTTGGCCACCAGATTTGCACACATCTCAGGAGCAATTTTGTCCCACTCCTCTTTGCAGATCCTCTCCAAGTCATTCGGGTTTCGAGGCTGACGTTTGGCAACTCGCACCTTCAGCTCCCTCCAGAGATATTCTATGGGATTAAGGTCTGGGATGGCTAGGCCACTTCTTTGTTGCCTTGGCTGTGTGTTTTGGGTCATTGTCATGCTGGAATACCCAGGCACGACCTATTTTGCATGCCCTGGCTGAGGGAAGGAGGGTTTCACCCATGGTACATGGCCCCTTCCATTGTCCCTTTGATGCCGGGCAGTTGTCCTGTCCCATTAGCAGAAAAACAACCCCAAAGCATAATGTTTCCACCTCCATGTTTGACGGTGGGGATGGTGTTCTTGGGGTCATAGGCAGTATTTCTCCTCCTCCAAACACAGCGAGTTGAGTTGATGCCAAAGAGCTTGATTTTGGTCTCATCTGACCACAACACTTTCACCCAATTCTCCTCTGAATTATTCAGATGTTCATTGGCAAACTTTAGACAGGCCTGTACATGTGCTTTCTTGAACAGTGGGACCTTGCGGATGCTGCAGGATTTCAGTCCTTCACGGCGTATTGTATCTGTGTGTGTTTTAGGGTATGTATCTATGTGTCTGTGTATCTGCATCTGTGTCAGAGTATGTATCTGTGTGTCAGAGTGTGTATCTATATGTCAAGGTATGTATCCTCAAGTGTGTTAGTGTATGTATCTATGTGTCTGTGTATCTGCATGTGTGTCAGGGTATGTATCTGTGTGTCAAGTTATGTATCCTTAAGTGTGTCAGTGTATGTATCTATGTGTGTGTATCTGCATGTGTGTCAGTGTATGTATCTGTATGTGTTTCTGTGTGTCAGGTTATGTAACAGTATGTCTGTATCTGCATGTGTGTCAGTGTCTATATCTGTGTCAGTGTCTGTATATGCCTGTGTCACTGTATCTGTGTGTCAGTTTCCATATCTGTTTGTCGGTGTGGGTATCTTTGTCTGTATGTGTGTCAGTGTATGCATCTGTGTGTCATTATGTGTGTCAGTGTCTGTATCAGTGTATCTGCATGTGTGTCAGTGTATGTATCTTTGTGTCAGGGTATGTATCTGTGTGCATCTGTGTGTCCGAGTATGTATCATTAAAGGACCACTATAGTGCCAGGAAAACATACTCATACTCATACGGCAGGAGCCTTGCGCGCATTTAGCCAGTTCATGTGGAAGCATTCTCAATGCTTTCCTATGGACGCTGGCGTCTTCTCACTGTGAAAATCACAGTGAGAAGCGTGGAAGCCCTCTAGCGGCTGTCAATGAGACAGCCACTAGAGGCTGGATTAACCCATTTATAAACATAGCAGTTTCTCTGAAACTGCTATGTTTATAGAAAAAAGGCTTAAACCTAACTGGACCAGGCACACAGACCACCTCATTAAGCTGAAGTGGTCTGGGTGCCTATAGTAGTCCTTTAAGTGTGTCACTACATGTATATGTGTGTCTGTGTATCTGCATGTTTGTTAGTATATGTGTCTGTGTGTGTATCTGTGTGTCTGTGTGTCAGGATATGTGTCTGTATGTGTGTCAGTGTATGTATCTGTATGTGTGCCAGGGTATGTATCTGTTTGTCAAGGTGTGTGTCGAGGTATGTATCCTAAAGTGTGCCAGGGTATGTATCTGTATGTGTACCTGTGTGTCAGGGTATGAAACAGTATGTCTGTATCTCCATGTGTGTCAGTGTCTATATCTGTGTCAGTGTCTGTATCTGCCTGTGTGTCACTGTATCTGTGTCAGTGTCCATACCTGTATGTCAGTGTGGGTATCTCTGTCTGTATGTGTGTCAGTGTATGCATGTGTGTGTCATTGTGTGTGTCAGTGTCTGTATCTGTGTATCTGCATGTTTGTCAGTGTATGCATCTTTGTGTCAGGGTATGTGTCTGTGTCAGGGTGTGTGTCTGTGTACCTGTATGTGTGTGTCTGTGTACATGCGTGTGATAGTGATTTATTTTGTCTGTATCTGTATGTTTGTGTATAATTGTTTCTGTGTGTCTGTGCATCTGTATGTATGTGAGTGTGTGTATCTGCATGTGTGTCTGTGTATCTGTATCTATATGTGTGTCAGTGTTTGTTTCTGTGTGTCTGCATATGTGACAGTTTGTGTGTCTAGTCAGAGGAGAAGCAGGGAGAGCCTGGGGCAGAGTAGAAGCAGGTAGAGTCTGGGGCAGAGGAGAAGCACTGAGTTTCTGTGGAAGAGGAGGACTATGGAAGTTCTGGGGCAGCACAGAGAGTCTGGGGTGAATGAGAAGCAGGGAGAGCATGATGAGGAGGAGAAGCGGGGAGAGCATGGGGCAGAGGAGAAGCAGGAGGAACCTGGGGAAGAGGAGAATTATAGGGAGCCTAGGGCAGATAAAAAGTGGAGATTGGACAGAGAAAAATGTATACATTTGAAATAAAGGCAACTATATTAATTACAACATTTTGCTAATGTGAGGAGCATAATTTATTGAAATGGGCTGCCAAGGGGTACTCAAGTGAAAAAAAAAAAGGTTGGGAACCACTTCTCTAGATCTTCAACGCTTATCAGTGATATATCTTATGTCACAAGAGGCACATCCATGATGTCCTGGTCTACTGACAGTAATTCAGTCAGCTTGGTTTGCCTACATGCTGAGCTAACACATGTAATTTAGCAGCCTATGAATCAGGAACCCACATACATGCAGATTACTTATATAGTTAAAACTCATTTATAAATAAAAAAAAATAAAATGAATAATAATTTATAAATAAATGAGTCAATGAAGTGTCCCAGAATTGTCCTAAGCACTATCATTCTGTTCAAACTGTACTTTTGGTATATCCTATCTATAAAACAAAAGAATAATCCAGACAAGAAGGACAGAGGCCATTTATCGGAACTGTCCTACTAGATTTGGGGTGGTTGGTAGTCATGGTCCAGTTTAGGGACTCTGCTAAGACCTATGGTCTCTGTATATGACACCTGGCTTTTCCTTAGTCCTCCTGATGACCCGAGAAGCCAGTTCATCTCCTGTTGGGAAGAAACAGTGCTAATGCATGACTTTGTTAATGCTGGACTTTCAATAAGTTTCAGGGAATTTAGGCCTTCAGCAATGCTCAGCAAATAAGCAGCCCACTTTTGTGGGAAGACACTTTGTCCTTTACACTATGTTTTGTCATGGACATGTCCATCCACAGTCACACCCTTGCCAACCCCCTCCTGATATGTCTTGAATCATATGTAACCGGTTTTAAACTGGAATTTTATCTCGGTGTAGAACCCAGAGAATGGATGGTACTAAAATAAGGACATTTTCTGGTATGATATGTTTTTTTGCTTTGTTATTTCACATCCACTTGGTTATTGTCCATGGTAGAAAAGCTTGGAGTGCCTATTTAAAGAGTTATAATACCCTGTTTTCGGTGTGGTATATATTTCCTGGTTTGTATTATTTAATAACAATCATTGGTAAGGAAACGTAAAAAAGCAAATATTTTGGGTATAAAACTTTCTTTCAGCAGATATCAGATAAATATATGGCTCTATTGGGAGTTCTTCCAGGTCCTGTAAAATGTAGAAAAACAATTTGTACTAAGGTAAAAATAGCCAAGAAATTGGGTCCTTTGGGCCTATTTGCTATGCCTCATGCAGTCCTTGCTGCACTTCTTCTGATTATTCTGCTTTAATGATGGTGATTGGCTGAGAGGCTGACAATATTGACTGATGCTTTTAGGATTTCATTGAGAGTTACAGTATACCACCGCCCAAGCAGACATATGGAAGACTGTTCCTTAAACCCTCACATAACTGGATCCAATCATTTTGACTTCTTGGATCATCACGAGAGGCTCATAACTGACAAAGCTCAAGGCTAATGTTATAATGTTGTGTAATGTTTGGAGACTTGTACTAGAACTTTAAATGTAAGTACCTTTGCTTATTTTGGATTAGAGTTTTTGCATAATGATCCAATTCATGATCTCTATAATGGATTAATAAAAGAATGGGTCAGATCCATAACTGGGTTCGCATTGACAGGGCGACGCATCATCTGATACTACACTCACAATAACTGACATAGAGATGCTCTATACTTTAGGATAAAATGGGCATAGCATGTCAGGGATGATTCTCCACAGACCACTACGTGTACAGTCCAGAAACTTCAGGGATGGATAGACCAATAAATTATAGACCATAAGTCCCTCTACATCGCACTTTTACTAAATACCCACAATTGTACAAAGTTCTATATGTTACCTGTTCATGTCTGTACATAGTTATAGGAGCACGTGGGGTGTTAACACAACGTGAAACACCGTTCATTGGAGCAAAGCACAAATCACACACTCGCGAGACATGACCGTATAACACTCGTGAACACCTTTCGGGGGAAATAGAGCACATTGACCTCTCCCCATGAGTCATAGCCTGGGACGGCAAGATCTTGCTAACTACCTGACCATCATGATTGCGAACCCAAGAGCAGGGTATTGAGTAAATAAACTGTTGTACATGAGTTTTACAGGGGAATACACTATACTGCATAAGAGATACTTGTGTTAAGGAGAGATGAGGTCCACTAGGAAAAAACTGAAGGATGTGTAACCCCCATTATTTTTTGTTATCCCCCTCTTATTTCTGTACCCTGCACAAAAGGGCACCTACAGTAGTCGCTTAGAACATGGCTCTGCCAAATAGAGACTAATGCAGATAGACAGGTAAACCATGCCTACAAAGAAAGATACAGAGATAGACACACAAGACAATAACCAGCCAAACCCACAACTACAAACAAGAAGTGTGCACAAACCACAGTGAAAAAAAGGTGCTTAATAAATATTAGCAGAGAGGAACTTTCCTGTATAGGGTAAAGTATCCACAAGTTTCCCCAAAGTCTTCCTCTTGTCTTCAGTACAAAGCATACAAAAAAAGGGGATAATCTGCTAAATTGAGATAAACAAAATCACATAGCATATAACTGTGTGTATAAGTGAACTGCAAATTATATGACAAATGGCCACTCACACTCTCACAGTTGTAAAAAGGCCTTGAACAAGAATTCCTTCTTGGAGGTCAGCTTGGTTCTTCCATCACATATTTCCCAAAGATATATGAGCTCAGGAAAAAAATTTAAATAAAATAGAATTGAAGTAGACTATCCAGAGTATAAAAAAGAAAATTTAATAACTTACATTCAAGTTAAAAACAATCTGTGTCACCACTAGGCGTCCTACGCGTTTCATCCAATAGCAGGACTTCCTCAGGGACTTTTGTGGTGTATCAGCAGTAACCAAATGAACAAATACAATAAAAAACCCTTTCCCTCCCCAGTCCTTTATACACCCTCCAAAAGTTCATAATTGATGGAATTCATCGCCGGTGGGCTTCTCCTGTGCCTGCGATCTCCGTGATTATGCATGCTTGCTGTGATGCGTGCGTTCCAGGTGTGCGTTCCTTTACGAACTTCCGGAAGTTCGTGTGTTCCATCATGCGTTTCACCTTGAAGTCCGGAAATAAACATCTCTGTAGATGAGATGATGTAGATCTGCTAAACTCATATACATATGGGCTAGAATTGCCCAGACAATAACCGCAATCTGAACACATATATACTCTCCTACTTATAAATCTGCAGGCAAATATCAAACTAAAAATAAAGTTGGGAAATAGTGCAATTATATCTTAGTTCCACATTACTTTTGTAACACATATTAGGAATATGTACATTGAGGGAATACATGTCAATGAATATATTTATACCACATCTTATAAGCATATGTGCTAGGAGAATACATGCCAATTAATGCATGTTTATTGAAAAGTCACAATTATACTATTTAACAGGTGTTTTTCATCCACAAATCATAAAAATAAAAAATGTAAATATAAAAAGTTTGTCTATACAATTGGTTTCGAAATGTATTTTAATAACTCTAACAAAAATTATAAATTGGAAAGACATATACCAACAGATATGTATGCATTCAAAAATACCAATTACATTTTAACAGAAAAAGAGAGGTTGCTATGCAAGAACACTTAATAATAATAATAAATTTAAAAATAAAATTAAAATTAAAAATGCAATGTATTGTCATTTTTTTCCAATTACGTATTTTTTAGACAGATTTTTTATTTTATTTTTAAAATTATTTTTGTTATTATTATTATTATTTTTTATTTTTATTTATTTTTTTTATTTTTTTTAGAATGGTCTGCGCAAAATGAAGAAAATTAAAATATAAAGAATTTCCTTCCTTCATGTGGAATGGATGTGGTTAAACTATACCCTCTTGTTTTAGAAAATGAGCGCATCCAATTATAGGTATATAGAAGTATAATACACCCTTGTATTATAGAAGGATTTGTCAACTTAAATCGGAGGTATCTGTCTCTTTAAGATCCCACTCTGAATGGGATTCCTATAAATGAATAAATATGAACTAAATTATATTAAATTAATCCTATTCCCTTTCAAAAGGGTTTTATGTAATGCCGCCTTCGCGCATATATTAAGTAAAGTAATGGACAGAATGCAATATTGGGGTATCTAACTTTTCTTTTGCACTTCACAACATCGATTTCTGAAAACCTCTCTTTTTCTGTTAAAATGTAATTGGTATTTTTGAATGCACACACATCTGTTGGTATATGTGCTTCCAATTTATAATTCTTGTTAGAGTTATAAAAATACATTTCGAAACCAATTGTATAGACAAACTTTTTATATTTAAATTTTTTTGTTTTTATAATTTTGGATGAGAAACTCTAGTTAAATAGTATAATTGGGACTTTTCCATAAACATGCATTAATTGGCATGTATTCTCCTAGCACATATGCTTATAAGATGTGGTATAAATATATTCATTGACATGTATGTACATATTCCTCAATGTACATATTCCTAATATGTGTTACAAAAGTAATGTGGAACTAAGATATAATTGCACTATTTCCCATCTTTATTTTTAGTTTGATATTTGCCTGCATATTTATAAGTAGGAGAGTATATATGTGTTCAGATTGCCATTATTGTCTGGGTAATTCTAGCCCATATGTGTATGAGTTTAGCAGATCTACTATCCAGAGTTTTTTAACCACTCTCCCTTCCCCTTCTTTTACACCCTTTCTATTCTCCATACACATCGAGATAAAGAACCTCATCTACAGATATGTTTATTTCTGGACTTCAAGGTGAAACGCATGATGGAACGCACAAACTTCCGGAAGTTCGTAAAGGAACGCATGCATCACGGCAAGAATGCATTATCACGGAGATCGTCGGCACAGGAGAAGCTCACTGGCGAGGAATTCCATCAATTATGAACTTATGGGGGGTGTATAAAGGACTGCGGAGGGAAAGGGTTTTTTATTGTATTTGTTCATTTGGTTACTGCTGATACACCACAAAAGTCCCTGAGGAAGTCCTGCTATTGGATGAAGCGGGTAGGACACCTATTTGTGACACAGATTGTTTTTAACTTGAATGTAAGTTATTACATTTTCTTTTTTATACTCTGGATAGTCTACTTCAATTCTGTTTTATTTAAATTTTTTCCTGAGCTCATATATCTTTGGGAAATATGTGATGGAAGAACCAAGCTGACCTCCAAGAAGGAATTCTTGTTCAAGGCCTTTTTACAACTGTGAGAGTGTGAGTGGCCATTTGTCATATAATTTGCAGTTCACGTATACACACAGTTATATGCTATGTGATTTTGTTTATCTCAATTTAGCTGATTTTCCCCTTTTTTTGTATGCAAACCCACAACTGCCCGTTCCGCAGAGACACTACCAAAAAATCCACTATTAGAAGATGAGACACGCTCAGACACAAACATGAACACTAGGTTGGGAACCAAATGGCCACGGGGAACTCTCTATACTGAGCTGCTACTTGCCTATTGTCTTGTTTACTGCTGTATGCAATGTATACTTTAATGTAAATTGTACTGGATATACGCTGAGCTGATGGTTGATAATATCACATGCGTTTTATTCCCCACCAGCCTTTTTCCTTTCTGTACCCCAAAAAAACAATAAAAACTTAAAAAAAAAAAAAAAGAATGGGTCAGATCAACCATGGTGTGTCCCTTTAATCAATTATGACAGAGAGGCCAAAAGGAAGATCCCCAGCTGTTAAACAACTATAATTCTCATGCTTTGAACATTTATACTAGCTGGAGATCTACCTTTTGTTTAATGAAATTTAAGTTTTACTCTCATAAATTAGCAATGAGTGCCTTTAAATAGCTATCCTCATTGTGGCCCATTAGTTAGTGTGTTTGCACATTGTATGTACGGCATTGTCAAAAAGTAAAATTGCTTATACATGGACCGTTTTATCTGTGCACATGAACATCTTTGTAATTTGAACTAAGTGAACTCTGCATTTAGATCATCAATTGATCCCATGTGAAATCTGCCCAGAATCTAATTATGCACCATAAGAAGAAACTGATTTACATTTGCATGTATTAATTATGGCAGTTAGAATGGAAATTAGTTGTGCCTCAACAGACCAATTGTTTGTAATCATATGTTCACTTTATTATTGTAATTATTAGTATAGCTATTTTTATATGGCACCCATAGGAGATAGTTTATAATAAATATCTTCCAGCATGTTTCAGCATTAGCGGATGATGATACTCAGTGCTAAACTGGTGTTTTCAATATTACATGAAGCTGCATAGATGATAGGATGCTAAGTAGTCTTAGGCTGTGATGGCAAACTTATAGCACAGATGTCACAGCTGGCACTTGTAGGTCAATGCGGTGATACTGAATGTCTGTTTAGACTGGAGGATACCAACCAAATAAGTGAACAGAGTCTAAGTGTTGTCTGCTAAATATTCAAATTTTCCATAACATCATAATCACCAGGTAATCTGTCATAGCTATTCCTGATATCAGCATAAATCAAGCAATTGACAAGAACATAAGTAGGCAGTAGTCAATTCCACTTAAAAGAAGATCTTATGGCACAGTTATGCAATCAATATTGTTCCGGAGGATTTAGAGCAGAGATTCTGATATGGAAAACAAAACTAAAATGGCATGGGAAAGGGGTGGTACTAATATGGTGTTATTGAAGATGATTGAGGCTGAAATAGGGAAATGAAATAAGATGAGTAACTTTACCCATGAACTTTCCCCATGAACCAAAAGGTTTTCTTGATTTGTTTACTTTCTATATCCAAATATCACTACTTTACTAGGGATATTCTTTGGTTTGAAGAGTAGCCAATTTTTATCATAGCCATGACCATTTTTGTAAGTGCAGATTATCATTCCTAACATTTTCCCCCCACGAGCGGTGAACCCTGTTATCCCTGCGGATCCAAGTATACTATTAGGGACTAGCCTGTATCTAGTCATATGACCATACCTTCATACTTTGATGGTTTTTTTTTTGTCAAAATTGTAAATAGTTTTTTATATTTCTGTTTTTTGTTTTTTTTTACATTAATAGTTCAGGGCAGACACTTTACCTTTCTAGACTTTGTCCTGGGAGCACTCTAGCATTTTGCAATTTGCAATAGTCACCCATGGCTCAATTAAAATGTATCTCCCTCAATGTTAGAGGGTTAAATATGCATGCGAAACACAATATCCTTTTTAAGGATTTGGCCAAGACTCATGCCCAGGTTTGTTTCATACAGAAAACCCATTTCAGTGAGTGTGTAGCCCCTACCATGAGATCAAAGCATGTCTAACAACCCCTCTGCAGGGTGTAAAGTGTTTCATATGAGTTTCCTCTGAGTCTCCTTCAGTACAAACAAATTCTCTAATTTGCCATATGTCTATATTCCCTCTTAGAAATTGGGTTCTTTTGATATGCTAATATCCATTAGCATTCAAGAGAACCATTGTGTTTCAGTGTTATATCCAAAAGAAATATTAATAAAAACCCACCAATTAATAATCCTGCCTCCTTTTGTGCATACTTACACACTGTTCCACATTATTATGCAAATTATATTTTTCTCATTTACCTAAATAATTGATGTAAATAACAGTCAGCATAATTCTCATGTTATCAACTATTAAGAGTACAATTCAAATTGTATTGAACAAACCTCCTAATGATAACAGTATTTTTTTAAACATAAAAAACTTACAATGCACTGTTCCAAATTATTACGCACAGTAAGTTTCAAAACACTTTATAGGTTGTAAAGAACTGAAAATTGTCATTTGTTGTGTTTGCAGCATATTTACTGAAATCAAAAGCTATTTCAATCAAACTTATAACAACATTTTAACTTTTTAAACATTTTAACAGGTCACGTCATGAAAATGGTGCTCTGCTTAATAATGTGGAACACCCTCCTTTAGTAGTTTTTCCTTAAATTGGGCTCACCTGGCAATCTAATTATCACAGGTGTCTGAGATTGTTTTCAGTGATCAAAAGAGCCCTGAGACACAATGTCATCCATGAGTTAAACTGAAAAACAAAATATTTAATCTTTGTGACACTTAAATAGAATTTGCATAATAATTTGGAACAGGATATAGAAGGGGAAAACAAATCCTTCCAATTGAGTGTAAATATGAGTATTGCTGCATAAGATGTTTGAAAGGAATTGTGAAGTCCACTATATTAGGTCATAAGTAAGAAGTTTGACATATCTAGAGAATTGAAAAATTGTAACAAAGTCATAGATGCAATTTTTATTTACGTGGCAAGCACAAAAGAGGAAATAAAACAAAAGTTTAGATTTGGATTGAAGTTTGTCTGAAACCAAGGGGTGGTCACCTACTGTTTCCATAGGTATACCTTTCCTCCACCTTTTAGAATCTGTGTTAGCAAGTAGGACTTCTGTTATCTTCTCTTTTTTTTCTTTTTTATCTGTTGATTGGTGTAAAGAATTTGTTTGTCATAATAAATATTCCTGTATTAAGTTCTGCTTTTGTCTGGTAAAGAATTACTTTACCTCAAGAGACCAATTAATTAGTGTTTAGAAATTGCATAGGTATTGTGCTAAATTGTACTTGGTGGGTTTTTATTTTAATTTACCTGGGGGAGCAAGGTATCCTATTTATAAATTGTCTTGGTGGTGGCAGCATTAAAAATAGCAATGTTTATATTATTATATGTTGGTGGCGATAAGGGGGATTTTAATCATTATTTCCAATCTAGTGCAGACAAATAGTGAACTTTCACCACCAGAACCAAGTCACGCGCACACTTGGAGTAGGGTGCATTTGTGACAATGTACTTCTAACTTTTGTTAATGTGTATGCCCAAAATGACCACCAGGTCCCTTTTATTAAAATAGTTCTTTTTAAGCTGTAGGGTTTTGGCGGTGGAGTGTTGGTTTGTGGAGGAAATTAGAAATTTTATTGGATTTAGCACTGGACAGCACTACCGGGGTTAGGGACTCTCGCCTGCATCAGCTTTTGCAGGATGCTTTGTACTCGCACTAGCTTACGGACTGTTGGCACCATACAGTCAAAGATTGTTCCTTCTATTCCCATACAGCTCAGACAAATTAAAGGCTAGACATGTTTTTCATATTGCGACGACACCTGCACTTTCTTTTTTTTTTGCTTATTCTGATTTTATTTTTTCAATTTGACAATTTTTATTGAGTCAGCGAAAAGGCAGGTGGGTTGAGAAAATAGAAAGAGGGGAGGGTCGGTCACTTTGACCCATCGGGTATTTCACATCGTCAGTAAATACACTCATGACAATTATTTAGTTTGATGTGAATACACGCATGACAGTTGTTTGGAATAGATACTCTCATGTTAATTAGTTGGTATACATATACACATGACAGTTATTTGGCATAGATACTCTCATGACAATTTGTTGGTATACATACACACATGACAATTGTTTTGCATAGATACTCTCATGACAATTTGTTGGTATACATACTCACATGACAGTTATTTGGCATAGATACTCTCATGTTAATTAGTTGGTGTACGTACACACATGACAGTTATTTTGCATAGATACTCTCATGACAATTTGTTGGTATGCATACGCACATGACAATTGTTTGGTGTGGGTGCCCTCTGGGTTATTTGGCAGTACATGCATAGCTTTTCAAACTTGTGCTGCACGGGGGTTTTTTGTGGTGTCTATCGTTTTAGGCTTGGCGGCTGGGCGCAAGGTGGCCTGTCTGACTGACTGGCTAAAGGGGTACTTCTATGTAGTTTTTGGTCTCAGGTTTTGTTTTCTTTTTGTGTTTACCCCGTGCTCAGTCATACTGCTCTGTTCCCCGCAAGTATGTGCGTTGGGCATAGCCATCTGCAGGTCTGGTGGGCCGTTGGTTGTGATAGCGTTGCTTACGGCTTTTTTTTTTCTGTTAGGTATATGCTTGTGCTTACCTAGTGGTAGCGGTGCTTTCATGTCACCCTTTTGGGAGTGGTGTTCAGTTGTATCCGATGCCCTCCCATCCCTCTCCCCAGTCCGCCTGACCGCTTGGCTCCATTTTCTTCTAAATGGGGGTGGGTGAAGGGGGAAGGGGTTAGCAGGAAGAGGTGGGGGGGTTAACTATTTACAAAGGAGGCTTGCTCTACGTTTTCTTATCAGGGTGGACCCCTCGTGTAGAGTATATTCCCCATTTTCGGAGTGTACAGATTGCCCGGTGCCTTTGTTGGTTGCCATTGCCAGGTGTGCTGGGTTGCCTGCTGAGAATCGCGAAACTTTGGTCGAGAGCTCAGAGCCCAGCCCGAAATTCTCCCACTCGTCCAGCGTTCTGTTACCATTATTTGCCCCCAGTTGTAAACCTCTGTGTCGGAGGTTTTTGCATCATGTTTAGTTTGTCAGGTGTCGTCCCGTGTTATTGCGTCTCCCTCTATCTCTCCTCTGTGGTCTTGTGTGCCTGGGATGCGGGGTTTTTCTGCGTGTGTTTGCGTTTTAATGTAGGTGTCCCACATGTTACCCGCTTCCTGTATGTGCTTTTTAGGGCAAATATGCTTATGGGCCATTTATTAGTAGTCTAGGTTGAGGGTAATCTGCGCTGTGAGGGCAGTGCGACCCGGGATTTCTACGGCTTTCCATGCTCTGGCTATCAGTAAATTTGCAGCCATGAGGATGTGGAAGAGTAGGGTATAGGCTGGTTTAGGCATGTTTTCTATTGGCATGAACAGGAGGCATACGTCAGGTGTGAGTGTAACTCTCATCCCCAGTGCTTCTGTAGATACGTCACCCACCATCCGCCAGTATCCTTTGATCTTGGGACAAGTCCACCAAATGTGGTACATCGTTCCCGTTTCCTTTGAACACCTCCAGCAGAGTCCAGATGTGTTCGGGTAAATTCGCGCCAGCCTGTCCGGTACCATGCACCAGCGATACTGGATTTTCCTCATCAATTCCAAGTGTGATGCACAGCTTGACTTTCCCTTATGGGCTAACATTGCTTTTTTCCAGCTTGTGACATCAAATGATTGGTGTAGGTCGTCATGCCAATCGATCAAAAATTTTTTCGTAGCTACGTTCTGTCGGAACTGTCAGTGTTCGGTATATGGAGGCTAGTAACTTATTTGGCGTGGTAGGGGCTAGGAAGGCTTTTTCGAAAAAGGCCATGGTCGGCGATGGTGGGGTTGTGTGTGAGGAGTGCTTTTAGTTGGAGGTATGAGAACAGTGTCCTCGTCGGTAACTGAAATTTACATTGAAGGTCAGGGAATGGCAGAATTCTACTGCCCCCAAACAGTTGGCCTATGGAGGTACAGCTTCCTTTCCGCAAGGGCCTGCAATCGAAGGATGGGTTAATAGCATGCACGCAAGATATAGGGGTAGCTGGGACCCACATATGTTTCTCGCCTAAGTTTTGTTTTAGTCTGTCCCATGTGTGAAGGAGTAGGTCAGTGGTGCGCAGCATGTTTGGCATGGTCGGGCGGTTATGTTTGGGTATCCAGAAGAGAAGGTGCATGCCCTTGGGGTGCAACCAGTGCGACTCTATCGCAATCCATTGCGGGGGGAGGCAGCTGTGTGGGAGGCTACAACGGAAGCTAACAGCGCAGCCCTGTAATAATCTTTGATGTTGGGTGGCCCAAGTCCGCCGTGGTCTAGGGGCTTGCATAGGAGTTTCGAGGAGACGTGGATTTTACGGTTTTCCCACACAAATCGGGTTAGTGTGGCTTGGAATCTTTCTAAGTATGATTTGGGGACAGGTATTTGTAGCGTTCTAAGCAGATATTGGAGTTTAGGGAGGATGGACATTTTTATTGCAGCTATCCTACCTAGCCAGGTTAAGAATTTGGATTCCCACCCCTTCAGTGTTTCGGTTATGTCCCTTAGACGTTTCTCATGGTTGTACTTCAAGAGTTCAGTCGGATTTTTTGTGAGTCTAAGCCCCAAGAAGGTAATGTAATCAGATCTCCAATCGAAGGAGAATGATGCCCGAAGTGTGTGTAGTGTTTGGTCTGGGATCCCTATGCTTAGGGCTTGGGTCGACACCTGCACTTTCTAAAGGATACATCTATCTGTAGTATTACCAGGACAGATCATGCACCTATCAATGTATCAATTTCCTTGTTTTTTTGCAGGATCGCAGTCCCCCTTTCCTGCAATGGAGACATAGTAAAACCTTAACAGATAACCCCTCTGTGGTTAAGCAAGTTCAGGAGACTTAAATCCATTATTTTGCTACAAAGATATATTATTATTATTATTTTATTATTTATATAGCGCCTTCACATTCCGTAGCGCTGTACAATGGTGTAAAATATATAGGTAATATCTCTCTCCCATGGATGTGAGAAGTCCATTAGTGCATGATTACAGGTATTCTGAATACATTTGGATGTCAGACATGGCACATCCTACTCTGATATCTCAGGTTACATGGAAACCTTTTGTACTAGAATAAGATCATATAGCTCATCCCTCTAGTGACGAGTTCAATAAACTTTCTGCCTCAAGGGTTTGCTTGCAACAGTTACTCAATGTCAAGGTGAACCGCACCATTATACTTACACACCCTACCTTCTATGCTAATGGCAATAAATGCATCAAATATCTGGCAAAGGCCTTGAAACAAAGGCTACATCAAAGGAAACGTCAAGCTACCTTTATCCCCTAAAATAATAGATGCAGATGGTACTACTTACACTATTACAGAACAAATTTCAGAATCATGATCAAGTTTTACCACCAACTGTATAATTTCTCTAACAGGGCTCCAGATAAAGAAACTGTCCTAGACCCACATGGGTCCAACTAATGTAGTGGAAGCTTAGTCCGATCAAGACAAGCTGTGGGGGCTATCAATGCTGCCCCCCTGGATTAGTCCAGGTCCAGATGAACTGTCAACTTTCTATTATAAGACTTTA
>OW240914.1:278094216-278105038 GCA_933207985.1 Pelobates cultripes | reverse complement strand
AAAAAATCTTTAATGGGCACAAACAATATTGGAATATCTCATGACCTAAAACTCCAAGATATAGGGTCATATCATATTATAAAGTAACAACCAGAACAATTCTGGATATGTATATATAGACAACAATTGCATACACAACAAGTAGCAAAAAAATGTCAGTATGTTAAATGGTAAAATGAGACACCAATATAATCTAACCCATAAACATCAATACATAAGAAGAAAAAAATAAGCATACCAGACCTAGTGAGAAGTAGGGACAGAGTCAATCACAAGTCTTATTTTTTTCTTCTTATGTATTGATGTTTGTGGGTTATATTATATTGGTGTCTCATTTTACCATTTAACATACTGACATTCTTTTGCTACTTGTTGTGTATGCAATTGTCTATATATACATATCCAGAATTTTTCTGGTTGTTACTTTATAATATGATATGACCCTATATCTTGGAGATTTATGTCATGAGATATTCCAATATTGTGTGTGCCCATTAAATAAAGATTTAGTTTTTGTATATTAACAGTTGTGGTTGTGCTCCTTACTTATTTTGTATCATAAAGCAATGCTAATGGCAATGTTCTTCCCAGTGAATTCCTGAATATTATCCCATAAAGGACCACTATAGTGCCAGGAAAACATACTCGTTTTCCTGGCACTATAGTGCCCTGATGGTGCCCACACCCTCAGGGTCCCACTCTCGCTGGGCTCTAGGGGGTGGAAGGGGTTAAACTTACCTCTTTCTCCAGCTCCGGGCGGGGGACTCTCCTCCTCTCCTCCTCCTCGGCTGAATTCAGCCAGTCTCATAGGAAAGCATTCACAATGCTTTCCTATGGATGCTGGCGTCTTCTCACTGTGATTTTCACAGTGAGAAGCACGCAAGCGCCTCTAGCGGCTGTCAACGAGAGAGCCACTAGAGGCTGGATTAACCCTTATATAAACATAGCAGTTTTCCTGAAACTGCTATGTTTATAGAATAAAGGGTTAAACCTAGCTGGACCAGGCACCCAGACCACTTCATTAAGCTGAAGTGGTCTGGGTGCTTATAGTGGTCCTTTAACCCCTTAAGACCGGAGGGCGTACTATTACGCCCTATTCTAAGCGGCTCTAAACGCCGCCGGGCGTAATAGTACGCCCTCCGGTCTTTCGGTACTTACCCAGTCGCCGGCGGTCCCACACCGGCGATCGCGGTTGGGGGGACTCCCAGGGAGCCCCCCGCGGCACGTCCGTCCTCCTGGAAGCCCCCCGGCCATGTGAGAGTGGGGTCCTTGCGAGGACCCCACAATCACATGGCCGGGGGTAGCTGGCTGCAGCATTGCCAGCAAGGGGGCTGCCTGTAATGACAGGTGGTCCCCCTGCTGGCTGAAAATAAAATTAAAACAAATAAATAGTGTAAAAAAAAAATAATATATACTTACACATATACATACACACACGTACACCGTCTAGGTGTATTTTACTATTAATATATATATAATTATATATATATATATATATATATATATATATATATTATCAAATTACACGTAGACTGATACTGATTAAATATATATATAATTATTGTTATATATATATTTATATATAATATAAAAAAATAATGTAAATACGTTAAAAAATTTAATAAAAAAAATAATTAAAAATAAATAATTAAAAAATATATAGATGTGTGTTATTTCGTTCTAACTGTATTGTGAAATATATATATCTCAAAATACACATAGAACGAAATAATATATATCTATATACATAAATATATACGTATATATCACTATATATATATATATATATATATATATCTCTATATATCTCTATATATAAATAAAAATATTAAAAAAAAAACTATATAGATACATACGTATATATACATATATTAATTCTAAATATATATTTATGTAATATTTTTACATAATTAGGTATCTTAATTAATTACAATTAGCAGGACCTGCCTGACAACCCATGCCAAAAGTAAAGGGAATTTAATTTGCTAGCACTATATTTAACCCTATAACTTTCCGAGACACCATAAAACCTGTACATGGGGGGTACTGTTCTACTCGGGAGTCTTCGCTGAACACAAATATTAGTGTGTTTCAAAAGAGTAAAATGTATTACAACGATGATATCGCCAGTAAAAGTGAAGTTTTTTGCATTTTCACGCACAAACAGCACTTACACGGACGATATTATTCCTGCGATACGTTTTACTGTTTTGAAACACAAATATTTGTGTTCAGCGAAGTCTCCCGAGTACAACAGTACCCCTCATGTACAGGTTTTATGGTGTTTTTAAAAGTTACAGCGTCAAATATAAGGCTTGTGTTTCATTTTTTTCACATTAAAATTCGCCAGATTGGTTACGTTGCCTTTGAGACCTTATGGTAGCCCAAGAATATAAATTACCCATATGATGGCATACCATTTGCAATAGTAGACAAACCCAAGGTATTGCAAATGGGGTATGTCCAGTCTTTTTTAGCAGCCACTTAGTCACAAACACTGGCCAAAATTGGTGTTTTGCATTTTTCACACACAAACAAATACTAACGCTAACTTTGGCCAGTGTTTGTGACCAAATGGCTACTAAAAAAGACTGGACATACCCCATTTGCAATACCTTGGGTTGTCTACTATTGCAAATGGTATGCCATTATGGGTGTAAATTTCATTCCTGGGCTACTATACAGTCTCAAAGGCAACGTAACCAATCTGGCGAATTTCAATTTCAAATGTAACGTGCTATATTTGACCCTGTAACTTCCCAAAACGCCATAAAACCTGTACATAGGGGGTACTGTCTTACACGAGAGACTTTACTGAATACAAATATGTGTATTTTATTGCAGTAAAAGCAAACAGTATTATGTCATTGACCGTTAAAATGTCATGTAGAACTAAAAAAAATAAAAAAAATCGTATTTTCTCCTATTATATTAAATTATGTTTCATAGCTAAATATTTGATATTAAATGAAAGCCCTGTTTCCCCTGAATAAAATGATATATAATAAGGGTGGGTGTATTTATTATGAAAGAGGTGAATTACGGTTGGACAGACATGTAGCGCAAATGCCAGGTTTTGTTTACATTTTGTTTTGTTCACAATGTGTACATTTGGCTCCGTCCTTAAGGGGTTAAGTGGTTAACCCCTTCAGGACAGAGTCAATAGTACACATTCTGATCAAAACAAAATGTAAACAAAAACTGGAATTTGCGCTATATGTATGTTCAACTGTAATTCACCTCTTTCATATTAAGTGCACCCACACTTATTATATATCATTTTGTTCAGGAGAAACATGGCTTTAATTTCACATGAACTATTCATATATGAAACATAATTTATTACGAATAAAATTTAAAAAAACTGTGAGAAATTTAAATATTTGTAAAAAATTTGTAGTTCCGCCTCACATTTTAGCTGTAAGTGTCATAATACTGTTAGCTTTTACTGCAAAAAGAGCACATATTTGGATTCAGCAAAGTCTCACAAGCACAACAGTAGCCCCCGTTAACAGTTTTTACGGTGTTTTGGAAAGTTAAAGGGTCAAATATAGCACATTCCATTTTTCAGGTTTTTCACATTGAAATTTGCCAGATTAGTAATGTTGCCTTTGGGACCGTGTGGTAGCCCAGGAATGAGATTTACCCCCATGATGGCATACCATTTGCAAAAGTAGACTACCCAAGGTATTGCAAGTGAGGTATGTCCAGTCTTTTGTAGTAGCCACTTAGTCACAAACACTGGCCAAATTTAGAATTCATATTTGTTTTTGTGTGAAAAAAGCAAAAAGCAAATATTTAGCCAGTGTTTGTGACTACGTGGCTACTAAAAAAGACTGGACATACCCCATTTGCAATACCTTGGGTTGTCTACTTTTGCAAATGGTATACCATCATTGGGGTAAATCTCATTATTGGGCTACTATATGGTCTCAAAAGGCAACATAACCAATCTGGCAAATTTCAATGTGAAAAAAAATGAAATGCAAGCCTTATATTTGACTCTCTAACTTTCTAAAACACCATAAAAACTGTACATGGGGGGGGTACTGTGTTACTCGCGAGATTTCACTGAACACATAAATAAGTGTTTTAAAACAGTAAAACATATTACATTAATAATATCGTCAGTAAAAGTGCCGTTCGTGTGTGAAAAATGCAAAAAACGTGACTTTTACTAAAAATATCATTTTTGTAGTACAAGTTACCATTTTGAAACACTAATATTTGTGTTCAGCGAAGTCTCCCGAGTAAAACAGTACCCCCTATGTACAGGTTTTATGGTGTTTTGGAAAGTTACAGGGTTAAATAGTGTGCTTGCAATTCAAATTCTCTGCACTTTCTGCCTGGGTTGTCAGGCATGTCAACCAAATTTTAATTAATTAAATCACATAATTATGTTAAAAGATTACTTAAATATACATGTAGAATTTTAATATATATACATATATATGTATTTAAAGTCTACGTGTACACTTACGTAGTTATTTATGTAATTATATATATTTATCTGTATATATATATTTGCGGTTATTTGTATTTTATTTATAGATAGATATATATAGAGTGTCATTCTAAGTGTATTTTGTTACCAATATATATATATTAATAACAAAATACAGTTAGAATGAAATTACATATGTATATATAATTTGTTTTAATTTAAAAAAAATATATATTATTTATTTATTTATTATTGTAATTATACATGTATATATAAATATAAAATATATATAGATGTATTATATATATGTAACGTCATTCTAAGTGTATTTTAATACTAATATATATACTTATATTAACATCAAAATACACTACATATGACGTGACATATATACAAGATGTATATATATTATATGTATATAACATATATATTTTATATATATAAATACATTTATTTTATTTTAAAACATGTTTAATCATTTTTTTTTTACACTACCCATCAGCAGGAGGACTGTCTGACATTTCAGACAGTCCCCCTGCTAACAGATCCACAGCCAGCTATAGGGGGCCATGTGATCGCCCTTTAAGAGCGATCACATGGCCCCCGGGGGCCTGATTTGCCGTGGGAGAGCTGCCTGGGCTGTCAGGCAGTCCTCCCAAAGAGGATCGCGGCAGAGGTAAGTAAATGTTACCTCCTGGGGGCTTAAGCCGTTAAGCGTTCTATGCCGCCGCAATGGCTTTAAAGCCCATTTAATTGGGGATGGCATAGAACGCCGTAACGGCGTTAAGGGGTTAAGAGGGCTGTGCATAAACAAATGCCAGCAAACATCAATGAACTGAAGCAACTTTGTAAAGAAGAGTGAGCCAAAATTCCTCCACAATGAAGTGAGAGACTGATAAAGTCATACAGAAGACAATTACTATTTATTGCTGCTATCATAAAATGGCTATTGAATCATAAAATGTACTTTGTTTTTCACACATGGATTTTCCATGCTGGCTTAATTTTTTGTTAAATCATGGCACGGTGTAATATCTCATGTGTTGTTCATCTGAGGTTGTATCTACCTAATTTTAAGACATGCTAGAGAACAGATGATTGTTATTTTGCCTGATATGTTAAACCATAGAATTCAAAAAGGGGTGCACTTTATTTTTCCCATGACTGTATATATAAATTTTTGGCAATTTTAAAACTATGGCGATATATTTAAGTAAAGTTGAATTTTAACCAACTGGTTCACTTTAACTATACAGTTATACAGTTTGTAACTGTGAGCATTTATAAAATTTCAGTTCGTATATTTCAGTTATAAATTAATTAGTTGGCAACCAAACATACTCTTCCAAATCATCTCTATACGGTGCAAGGATTTTTGGCTACATTTTTCGGGGGGGGCGAAGGTGCAACGTGGGAACTATAAATAAGGTATGCAAATTAAAGGGTCTGTTTATACTTAAAAATAACCTTTGTATTCCCCCTTTATGGGTTTTATATTCAAGATGTGTTTGGATTACTTAGAAGTCGTTTTATCATTAGAAATCCCCTTTTTATTGTCTCCCAGTATGGGTATTATACCTTTTGAGGCAGTGTATTTTGAGGAAGAATAACTTGTTTATTTTCTCGCTCTCTCTGTTTGTTTGGGAGAGATACAGCTGATGAACCGTACCTCCAGACACCTTAATGACTCCATTGAGAGGACCCATGGTGGTCCTTTATTACCAGTTTTACACTTCAGTGATATACATTCATTTAATATTTCACAAGGGGACCTATAATAGTAATAAAACAGTTTGTTAATGACAGTATTTTTTTAAATCTGTTTAAATAAATAAATGATGTAATAAAATATGCTTGCTTATCCCTGTGTCTGTTACTAAATTTGGCATATTAATGTAACTACATTTTCGGAATTTTCTTCAAACTCTATTTTCAAACAAAGAAAGCACAGTTTTAACTTTACTATGGAATGCCAAACTCCTACTCTTCCTGGCTTTTTCAGTAATGATGTAATTCACTCATTTATACTACTGCTGTATGTTTCAGACCAGGAAGTGTGACTATGAATACATACTTTTCCACGACATGAGAGCCACCTGCTGCGAAGCGGGACTCCTGCCCCAGGCCCCTAAGGGGCATCGGGCGACTGGCATAGCCTGGGCTATCAAAGTTTAGGCCTCTCACCTTGACCCTCTATTATTAAAACTCAGAACTCTCGGATTTAGCTGACTATCTTTGCCTCACCCCATGCCCAGGGGTAACTAATAACATAGCGCATAGTGAGTAGACTAGCATACCTATTAACACAATCTAGGCCTACAACCAACCTAAACCCTGCTCTGAGCACTCTGGATATCTAAATCCCCTAATAGTCTCACCTGCTCCATGCACAGCACTGAAAAAAAGGTGTCTTTTAGTGTGCTGCAATGCAAAAATGACTACAATACTGCCTAGACTAATGTCTATACAATGTCAACCATTTGTTGCTGTGCCAATTCTGAGCTATCAACTTGTCAGACATATACCATTATATCTGTATTGAAAAAAATAAAAATTATGGAGAAAACTGATAATGAGTATTGTTTTTCCTTTTGCAATCTTGTATTAATGAATAATGTGGAAAAGTTGCAGTCAGAGTCATTTTGAGTTTAAAATAGGGAATTTATCCAGAAGAAAAGGAAAAAGGTCAGTGGACAATTGGCCACCTAAACACCACTTCCACCCTGAGAAAAATAAAACATTCCGAGACATCCAGTCTGTAACATGAGTGATGTTCCTTCTGTAGGAAAACAACCTGTGCCAAGTCATTTTAGTGAAAAATGGGAATTTAAAAAAAAAAAATGGCAGCCTGAAACAGGTAAGTGGATCATCAATTGTCCACTCACATTTTCCTTTTTTTTTTTTTTAAATCCCTTTTAAAAAAAATAAAAAAAATTATATGACTCCTACTGCTGTTCCTTCTATTTAAAAATGCCCTTTTTGGGGAGGCGGAGCCAACTGCCGAGCCGACTGGTCGCATCTCCAGAGAGCTCCGTGAAATATCAGCATAATAAACGAAAAACGACCTCAAATCACCCCCCCAAAAAAGAGAAAGTAATGCTGAACTGCACCAGCAAACAAAGCAGCAATGGGCAGAAAAAGCAAAAGGCAGAAAGCGGACATGCCCCGGCCGGGCACAAGTATTGGGGACCTATGGCGGCGAGCACATGGCGCCCAGGAACCTAACATGGCCGACTACCTGGACGAGTTGGATAACTCCGACAAACAACTCTCATACCTGGAAGATGTGAGCTTCCTTACAGCACCGACGCCGGTACAACTCGAACAGCAGCAGGACACAGCACCGGTCACAAAGGCCGAGATGCGGGAGCTACTGGCAGAACTCCGCCGGAATATCCAGGTCGATATGGTGGACATGAAAAAGGACATGCAGGGTCTGTCGGATCGCATGGGCACAGTGGAATAAGATTCCCGCAACCACACACGACAACTGACCATGCACCAGCAGGAGTTAAAACCACTACAACAACAGGACCAGACGATGGAACATAAAATGGTGGAACTGGAGGACTCAAGGCGCGCTCAAAATATAAAGATCAGAGGCATAGCAGAATCAATCCCGGACACAGAACTACCTCACCTCATACGACGCCTGGTAAGCCAAATACTCCCTCAGAAGCAGGCCAAAGGTATGAGTATAGATGGCTTATTTAGAATACCTAAACCCACGACGGCCCCATTAGCAGCACCCAGAGACATAATAGTTAGGTTCCAAAATAGACAGGATAAAGAGGCAATTATGGCTGCCATCAGAGGTGCAACACCATACACCTTTGAAAATATGTCCCTTTCATTTTATGCGGACCTGTCCAGAGGAACGATGACATGGCGCGCAACCCTCAAGCCCCTCACCACCCGGCTCCACGCAGACAACATCAAATAACAGTAGCACCCACCACACAAGCTCCAAGGAGAAACCACATATTTAATAAATGACATACAGGAGGCGAGAACACACCTAACGATCTGGGGCCTATCACAAGCCTCCCTACGGCAACCCCGCACAACCACTAAAACCCACCTCGGAGACCACTAATCCCAGAAGGTTTCACCCAAGCTATGCTGACAACGGCCCATACCTGAGAGCCCCCTATGGTCCTGCAGGACCAAACCTCCCGCTCTTAATATTGCCTTACTGTCTACAACAAGGCTGCTAGCATGTTATGAAACTCTACTTTAGTTTAACTCTACTTTACCTCATTTAAATGTTTGCCTAATCTATACTTGCGCCCCATGAAGGAACCTGTTTAAATGTTTTCATGTCTATACATCTGTTTCATTTAACGCTTTGCTCATCGCACAGCCAGCGCTGTCCCAAACAAGGCAGTAGCCCCACTTACTTAAAGCAACCGGTCTGACCGTGCTTTTATGCACTATGCTTAAATATGTACAACGTTCTAGACGCTACCTGCTAAGAAAATGTTGTAATCCCAAACACAGTATGCTAAACATGCCCAAGGCACCTACCGGTATATTGCTCGGTATCAATCTGTTCTATGTATGCTTAGCTAAACAGTCCAAGATTCATCTTAATATAAATGTGCACTGTATACCATGCCACTGTTTATACTGCAATGATAAAAGGTTACGCTGATGTGGCGTTCTTGAAATACCCTGTAAACACCTGCACAATAAAAATATATATATATATTTTTTTAAATGCCTTTTTTGTAGGGGTTTTGCCCTGCCTGGTTTGGTCTTGCAGTGCTTGCTACCTCCTCAGAAATAAGCTGGTGATAAGGTGCTGTATTTTTCCATACTGGGGGACAGTCATTGGCGCTACAGACTCGGTGTGGAAAGCTGGGTCATCAATTACTCATGTTCATAATTGTTTTGCCTGAGAAAAAGAAGTAACGACCCTTCAGTGTGGAAAAAAAAAACAGTGCCCTGTCAGCTTCTCCTAACTGCGTCTGTGGAGGTAGCAGGTGTAGCCATAACACAAGACCCAGCCATGCAATGCCCTACCACTAGAATGAAAGTAATTTTAATTTTATTATTGTAGATTTTATTGGAGACATAAATTGGGATAGAGGGACTAGTACTTCAGCAAAGGGAATCAGGTTTTTTAATGTGTAAAAGACACCTTTATGTCACAACTGGTACAAGCACCAACTAGAAAGGATGTTTGTCTGGATCTCGTTATAACAAACAATGTTGATCTTTTGACCAGCTTTCAAGTAGGGGAGCGTTTGGGAAATAGTGATCACAATATGGTCATTTTTGAAAAAAAGCATGTGGAGTAAACTAAAACGTATAATTTAAAAAAAGCTAATTTCAATAAGATTAGGGCAGCTCTACAACATATCGACTGGCATAAACTCCTTAGTGATAAAAACCACTGAGGATAAATGGAAACTATTCAAACAAATATTAGAAAGGTACATTTCTCAGTATGTACCATTGGGTAATAAATATAAAAGAAACAAACTGAAACCAATGTGGCTTAGTAGAGAAGTAAAACAAGAGATTAAAAATAAGAAAAGGGCATTTAAATCAGACAAATCAGAGCCACCCTATATATAAGATATAAGGAAGCCAATAATGCTTGCAAAAAGGCAATTAAAGTGGCTAACCTAGAAAATGAGAAATTGATAGCCAAAGAATGCAAAACCAACCCCAAAATTTTTTACAAGTACATCAACTCTAAAAAAACAAAAACATGAAAGTGTAGGTACACTGGAAACAGAGATGGGTCTGTTAGTTAATCAAGACCAGGAAAAGGCAGAAATTTTAAATAACTATTTTTCTTCAGTATATATTAATGAGGATCCTATGGCAAGAGATATGCAAATGATTGCTTCTAAAAATTGTAGATAACTTGTGATTGGATAGCTCGAGACAAGGTACTACAGCTACTAAAGAGAATTAATGTAAATAAAGCTCCGGGGCCTGACGGTATTCACCAACGAGTACTTAAGGAGCTAAGTAGGGAAATAAGTGAACCACTGTATTTAATTTTTCAAGATTCTTTTGTTTAAGGTATTGTACCGGAGGATTGGAGGAAGACAGATGTCGTTCCTATATTTAAAAAGGATTCAAAATACTTGCCTGGAAATTATAGACCGGTGAGCTTAACTTCTGTGACTGGGAAAATATTTGAAGGGCTATTAAGGGATAGTATTCAGGAATTCATTGGGAAGAACTTTGTTTTTAGCAATAATCAGCATGGTTTTATGAAACATAGGTCATGTCAAACTAACCTAATTGCATTTTACGAAGAAGTAAGTAGAAGTATGGATCAGGGTGTTGCAGTGGATGTGATCTACTTGGATTTTGCCAAGGCATTTGATACAGTTCCTCACAATAGGTTAGTCTTCA
>OW240914.1:278079067-278094116 GCA_933207985.1 Pelobates cultripes | reverse complement strand
CATTTTCGGAAATTTTCTTCAAACTCTATTTTCAAACAAAGAAAGCACAGTTTTAACTTTACTATGGAATGCCAAACTCCTACTCTTCCTGGCTTTTTCAGTAATGATGTAATTCACTCATTTATACTACTGCTGTTTGTTTCAGACCAGGAAGTGTGACTATGAATACATACTTTTCCACGACATGAGAGCCATCCGCTGTGAAGCGGGACTCCTGCCCCTTGCCCCTAAGGGGCATCGGGCGACTGGCATAGCCTGGGCTATCAAAGTTTAGGCCTCTCCCCTTGACCCTCTATTATTAAAACTCAGAACTCTCGGATTTAGCTGACTATCTTTGCCTCACCCCATGCCCAGGGGTAACTAATAACATAGAGCATAGTGAGTAGACTAGCATACCTATTAACACAATCTAGGCCTACAACCAACCTAAACCCTGCTTTGAGCACTCTGGATATCTAAATCCCCTAATAGTCTCACCTGCTCCATGCACAGCACTGAAAAAAAGGTGTCTTTTTGTGTGCTGCAATGCAAAAATGACTACAATACTGCCTAGCCTAATGTCTATACAATGTCAACCATTTGTTGCTGTGCCAATTCTGAGCTATCAACTTGTCAGACATATACCATTATATCTGTATTGAAAAAAATAAAAATTATGGAGAAAACTGATAATGAGGATTGTTTTTCCTTTTGCAATCTTGTATTAATGAATAATGTGGAAAAGTTGCAGGCAGAGTCATTTTGAGTTCAAAATAGGGAATTTATCCAGAAGAAAAGGAAAAAGGTCAGTGGACAATTGGCCACCTAAACACCACTTCCACCCTGAGAAAAATAAAGCATTCCGAGACATCCAGTCTGTAACATGAGTGATGTTCCTTCTGTAGTGGATCATCAATTGTCCACTCACATTTTCCTTTTTTTTTTTTTAAATCCCTTTTAAAAAAAATAAAAAAATTATATGACTCCTACTGCTGTTCCTCCTATTTAAAAATGCCCTTTTTGGGGGGGGGGGCAGAGTCAACTGCCGAGCCGACTGATCGCATCTCCAGAGAGCTCCGTGAAATATCAGCATAAAAAACAAAAAACTACCTCAAATCACCCCCCAAAAAAAGAGAAAGTAAAGCTGAACTGCACCAGCAAACAAAGCAGCAATGGGCAGAAAAAGCAAAAGGCAGAAAGCGGAAATGCCCCGGCCGGGCACAAGTATTGGGGACCTATGGCGGCGAGCACATGGAGTCCAGGAACCTAACATGGCCGACTACTTGGACGAGTTGGATAACTCCGACAAACAACTCTCAGACCTGGAAGATGTGAGCTTCCTTACAGCACCGACGCCGGTACAACTCGAACCGCAGCAGGACACAGCACCGGTCACAAAGGCCGAGATGCGGGAACTACTGGCAGAACTCCGCCGAAATATCCAGGTCGATATAGTGAACATGAAAAAGGACATGCAGGGTCGGTCTGATCGCATGGGCACAGTGGAACAAGATTCCCGCAACCACACACGACAACTGACCATGCACCAGCAGGAGTTAAAACCACTACAACAACAGCACCAGACGATGGAACATAAAATGGTGGAACTGGAGGACTCAAGGCGCGCTCAAAATATAAAGATCAGAGGCATAGCAGAATCAATCCCGGACACAGAACTACCTCACCTCATACGACGTGTGGTAAGCCAAATACTCCCTCAGAAGCAGGCCAAAGGTATGAGTATAGATGGCTTATTTAGAATACCTAAACCCACGACGGCCCCATTAGCAGCACCCAGAGACATAATAGTTAGGTTCCAAAATAGACAGGATATTTGGGGCGTGTCCGGCAGCCGAAGAAGATGGCGGCTTAAACCCGGAGCTCCTCGTGGCGCCCGCACTAATCGCTCCACACAAGCCGTCCCAGCACACCCACACACCGCAGATGGGCCGCGCAAAGAGGCAGACAGACCCTGGCAGCACCCCTAGACCCCGGGACACGGGGGAGATCAAACGATCCGGTCATACCTGCAGGCTGCGCCCCGGGCGCGGACACCGCAACGGGAGATGGAGGCCGCAAGCCAGATCACAGAATCACTCCCATCCACACCAGCCAGGTTCTCCCCAACACTGTCAGAGTCACAGCAGCAGCAGCAAGATGGTGAGTGGAGGGATATCATACCCAACCTACTTACCAAGTCAGATTTTGAGGCACTCTCAGACCGCCTTGGGCGGGTGGTACGCGAGGAGGTGGCCCAGCTGCGCGCCGACATGGCGAATGTGGAGGCCGGCATGGCGGTGGCAGAAACCGAGACCAGGGCACTGAGAACAGACTTAGAGCAAACTAACACAGCAGTTATGACCCAAGAGGCAGATATAGCATACCTCACCACGTGGGTTGACGATTTGGATAACCGCGGCCGCAGACTAAACCTGCGGGTCCGCGGGGTGAGAGAGGGGGGCCCCTCAGAGAAGGTGCCAGAAGTGCTTCGGCAAATATTCACCCACATACTGGGGGGCCAACAAGTACCCAGAATTGGCCTGGTCCGCGCACATAGGGCACTAAGACCCCTACCTGCGCCAGAAGAACAGCCCAGGGACATCATATGCTGCCTCGACAACTATCACCTTAAGGAAGAAATACTACGCACAGCCCGCCGCATGGGGGCCGTCCGCATGGAAGGCCAGACTATCTCCGTCTACCAAGATTTATCCAGATACACCCTGCAAGCCAGGAGAGCCCTGCGCCCGGTGACATCAGCCCTACAACAGGCAGGCATCCAATACCGCTGGGGCTATCCGTTCTCGCTCTCTGCAAGGCACGGACAAGACCAACTCATAGTCAGAAAGCCGGGAGACGTCCCGGGATTCCTACGTAGTCTAGGCCTCCCACCACAACAGGTCGCAGATTGGTTGGCAAGATCGTTCCTCCAACAAGTACCAGGACCTCAATTTCCACGCAGACCCAACGCAGGCCCGCAAAGACCACAGCAACAGCGGCAACGGGACCGGAACCGGGGCCCAGCAAGGAGGGAGCAATAACCAAGCTTCACGCAGCGAAGCCGGGGGACGGGGAAGGGGACTCAGGCACCAACGAAAAGCATGAACGAACCGTGAGTAACAACCGAAGGGGCACACCCATACACATCACACAGGTCGGCAAGCATTGAGGAGGGGAACGGGGACCAAAGGAATACAGGGGAGGGGGGAAGTCTTTAATTACTGCCACCTCTACCATGCAACACGGGTAACTGTACCCCAAGAGGACAAGCCCCAGGAGGGCCTCATTCCACCAAACATACCATGCATGGGGGGGAGCCAAGACATTTTGGGGAGGGGGATAGGGGGATTTGCAAAAACCGACAACGAAAGAGGCACACGGGCACACCAGCCGCCACCTTCGCAGACCCGCACCAGGAGGTGCAAATAAGAAAGACGCTTAAGACATTGCAAAATATTTTAATATATAATCTATGGACCCAAGGGGGGGGGGAGATGGAGAGATAGGAAAGCGGGGAGGGTAACAGAGGGGTAGGGGGAGGGAGACGAGACAGGAGCTACCAATGAGACAGGACCAAGAAGAGGTTTGGAGGCTGAGGGGAGGGGAGGGAGGAAGCGCGAGGACTGACAGGATACACGCAAGGGAGACAGGACGGTATAGGGGATGGGGGAGAGGGGGAAGGGGAGGATAGGAGAGGGGAGGGAGGGGGGAAAACACAAAAAATAAAAAAATAAAAACCAAAACAAAGGGGCAAGACGGCCGACCGAAACTCAGACGCAGCGACACAGGATATGCAACGGGAGCAGACACCCCTATTGGCAAACAGAGACGTGGCCAGACATCCACCCATAGAACTTAGGCCACATAACATATATGACCAGGTGACGGGTAACTGGGAAGGGAATGGCGAGCTGGGGGCCACATCAGGTCTCGCACACGGACATCTTATGTATCATTGAAATCTGATGTAAAGTTTTCAAGTGTGTTAGCTCTAGACAAAAAAAAAAAAAAAAAGGTTTTATCCCTGTACAACTGAATCGCACCACGGTATACTGTGGAGCACTGTAAATCCGGCTCCCAGCCTAACGTACCTAAACTTTGTCACAAATGTGATGACCCACAATAGAGCTAACATAGGACACAACACGTGTAAAGAGAGACAGGCACGACAGCGTATTCAGCACAGAGGTGTAGACGTCACAGCGAGAAGCACCATAGCAACCAAGCGGCCCGCGTGCGGCGTTGGATGCAACGCTAAACCCCCCCCTACTGCCCTCGATTAAATAAATAATGCCCAACAGGCGAGCGCACAGCGAAAGGTCCCTGCGCAGCTGACCCAGCCTAGACCGACCTTACTCTAAACGGCTCACGAGACACCACCCCACCGGAAACCACGCGCTCACGGCAATGTGAATCACACACGGAGTAGATGCAAGATAGCGACAACGGCGACATGTACACAGCCCAGCACACCACACGCCCATGGCCTCAAACCCCATACAGAACGAAACACAAAGCGGACTGAGCTTCAGCCACACAGCCACCTAAGAGACGAAGGACCAAAATCCACAAACAGTAAGACCTAGTTCTCAAGACACGAGACGAACCAGTCCATCACGGACAAGTTGCCCGACCCCCCCAAAGGTATAGGACACAGAAACCCCCGATATATAGGGGGCGTACAACTCCCGGAAACGACCAGTGCCCACCAGTCGGTTAGGCACACTGGTCAACTCACCGGGACACTTGTCCACTACTGGACAGACCACAGAAACCCAACAGATAAAGCGGACCCACGAAGGGCCCACCCACACCCCAGCCAAACCTAGAACACCATCACAAACATCACAAACCACATACGTGCATACCACAGACACACCTACACCCCCTCCTCCCCCTCCCTGCTGTCCGTCCGTCCCCTGCGGCCGCCCGGATGATGCCGGCCCCGGTCTCCAGCGTGTTCACCAGGGAGGACTTAAATATAATCTCCTACAATGTAAAGGGCCTCAATGTTAGAGAAAAACGCACAAGACTCCTGAGGGACCTGAAACAATACAGGACGTCGATAGCGTTCATCCAAGAAACGCACTTTCAGGAGAACAGGGCCCCGGCACTGAAGGACCGAAACTTTCGAACGGGGTACTTCAGTAACAACCCAGATAGTCGAACGCAGGGAGTATGCATACTATTCTCCAGCAGAATCCCGTACATAGAACAATCCACCCTTAGATGCAAACAAGGCAGATATATTTTCACTAAAGGCACTATCTCAGATCAAACCTACACATTCGCCAACATCTATGCCCCAAACACGAAACAATACCACTTCCTCCGGAGCACTGTGGCCTCCCTGATGAAGTTTACGGAAGGCACCCTGATCATCGGAGGAGACCTAAACCTGGCACTACACCCGGATCAGGACGCCACGTCCCCACAAGGAGCAACACCGCAAAACAGACATGCGAAAACACTCCGCCTCCTACACCAACACCAGCTGGCAGACTGCTGGCGAGCATTGCATCCAACTGCCAGGGACTTCACCTTCTACTCATCGGCACACTTAACATACACAAGACTGGATTATTTTCTAATGACACACCATAATCTGAACCTACTAAACGCCGCGGACCACGCCAATGACCTGGTCGGACCACTGCCCGATTCGAATGCGGCTGAAATCGCCGCTATACAGGCCCCGGCAGATGTCATGGAGACTAAACGAATCGATCCTCTCGGACGTGGTAGTGACAGATAAGATTAGTAACTCCATACGAGAATACTTCCAAACCAATGAGACAGAAGACGTAACGCCACTAACATGCTGGGAAGCACACAAGACGGTAATCAGAGGCCAGATCATCGCGCTATGCGCAACCCGCAAGAAAGCAGCAATGCAGGAAACGCTCGAGCTTAACAGAGACATCGCAACCCTGGAGACCAGACACAAACGCACCTTGGACGCAACGACATGCCAGGAACTCACGGCCAAACGAAACCAACTCACCGCACATCTCAATCGAGCAATTCAACGTTCATACCAGCACTACAGACACATGATACATGAACACGGGGATAAATGCGGAAGGCTGCTGGCAAACCTTCTGAAACAACGTAAAACCCAACTGTACATCCCAAAGATCAAAGACACGCAGCAACGACTTAAGCACCTCCCGGAACAGATTGCGACAGAATTCCGCACATATTACCAAGGCCTATATCACCTCAGACAAGATGAACCAGGAGAATCGCAATCGAGCAAACTCGCTGACGTACGCAGATACATAGGCTCGGCGCATATGCCAGAAATATCAGAGACGGACCGAGAAGCACTAGAAGCCCCCATCACGCCGGAAGAATTGGCGTATGCCATTAAGAAGGCAAAAACGGGCAAGGCACCAGGGCCAGATGGGCTACCCCTTCAATACTACAAAGTTTTTACACAAGAGGTCGTGCCACACCTACTGAAAGCCCTGAACTCCATACAAGAGGGAGCCACACCAACCGCGCAATTTACCTCGGCGAATATCACCCTACTCCCAAAGGAAGGAAAAGACCCAACACTATGCTCAAGCTACCGCCCAATATCAGTACTGAACACCGACATCAAGCTGCTGGCCAGCATACTGGCAATACGACTAGCACCATTGCTACCGGCCACAATACATCCGGATCAAACAGGATTCATCCCGGGCAGGGAGGTAAGGGACAACACTATCAGAGCCCTGAACATCATAGCGCACGTCAGAACCCAACAGAACCAAACCCTTCTCTTATCTACAGATGCGGAGAAGGCATTTGACCGGGTGGACTGGGACATGATGATGGAAACCCTCCACACCGTGGGAGTGGGACCGAGATACGGCATATGGGTGAGGGCGCTATACACAGACCCGACGGCACGAATCAGGATCAACGGTGCACTAACGGACCCATTCCAGATACACAACGGGACTAGACAAGGCTGTCCACTATCACCACTATTATTTGCACTGACGCTGGAGCCGTTCCTCAACAGGATCAGGCACAATGACGCCGTCCAGGGGCTTACCATCGGAAACACACATCACAAAACGCTAGCATACGCAGATGATATGCTGTTCGTGGTCACGAACCCAGAAATGTCCCTACCAGCGATACAGACAGAATTTGAGGAATACGGACGAATCTCAAACCTACAAATTAATTATTCAAAATCAGAGATACTGAATTTGACCGTCAAACACACGGACAGACACACACTGCAGAGACGCTACCCATACCGTTGGTGCGACCAACGCATGCGATACCTGGGGGTTTGGCTTACACCCAATCCGGCGGACCTGTACACCCAAAACTACCTCCCCATTTTGAAAAAAGTGACGGAGGAACTGCGTAGATGGAGCCCATACTACATCTCATGGCTAGGGAGGATAAATGCGGTCAAGATGACACTGCTACCCAAACTGCTCTTCGTGTTTCAAACAGTACCGATACAAGCCCCACAAACATTCTTCAAGACATTGAAGGCAGAGGTCCGCACGTTTATATGGAAGGGCAGACCCCCGCGCATAGCATACACCCAGCTCATTTTACCCAAACTCCGAGGAGGTCTAGCGCTTCCCGACTTCGAACGCTACTATCACGCAGCACATCTTACACGAGTCATAAGCTGGACGGTAGCCAGTGGCACAAAACCATGGACCCAACTGGAATCCGACACCACCAACTGCGACCTCCGGACACTGCCTTGGATATCCGCGGCGGCGTACAGGCGCAAACGCATCACAAACCCCTTTGTGGCGGCAACCATGCGGATCTGGCACAGGCAGGGCACAAAACACTACCTGACGACGGATCCAGGCCCGCTGCTGCCACTAAGGGGCAACCCGGACTTCCCAGCAGGCGACCTTGGCCCCACACCGGGCCCAGCAGGACACCCAACAATTCCTCGCATGACAGACGTCCTGGTACGCCCGTTCGACATACGGCCGTTAACAGAACTCTTCCCGGACAGACCACACACTTTCTCACACACATTAGCGAGAGCGCAAATCTCCCAATATGCTCGATCCATCCCGCAAAAACCATCCCTACTTAGGGAAACTACCCAATTTGAGAACCTGTGCACACAGACCACGGAAACACCCAGAGCTATCTCACAGATATACACGATATTGATCACTTGTAGGTATTTATTGGCACCGCCCTGCATAAGAAACTGGGAAGAAGACCTAGATGAGACCATGTCAGACACAGACTGGGACAAATGCATCACTCTCATACAAAAAACCCCCAGCTCTGCACGCCTGCAAGAAAACTCCTACAAGATATTCACCAGATGGTATCTGACGCCGACAGCACTCCACGTCAGAAACCCAGATATACCAGACACATGCTGGAGATGCGGAGAGGAAACAGGCACGTTTATACATATCTGGTGGGCATGTGCACGAATCAGGCCCTTCTGGGACACAATTAGGGATATAATACACGAAGTAACGGACGAGACACTCCCGGGGTCCCCGGCCGCCTTTCTCCTCCACCACACCAACATGACCGCGCAGCCATACACCAGATCAGTGATACCGCGGTTGCTGAACGCAGCCAAAACAGTCATCCCCATCTACTGGAAGCAGGTGAACACACCCCCGATAACACGATGGCTAGAGGAAGTGGAAACCACTAGGAAATTTGAAGACCTAATGGCAAACACTCCGAAACTTCGAGACCGATATACCACACGCTGGTTCCACTGGATACGATTAACCGCATCAAACGACTTTCAACGCCGCCTGGCCACACGGTAACCAAGAATGATGAGACGGAGGGGGCTAAGGATGGGGTCGGGGCGGGAGGCAGAGAAGGGGGGCGGACAACGGCGGCGGTAGGGGACGGACACACGCATCCCCCCAACACCCTCTCCCCCCCCCCATGTCAATCACCAGTTAAACCCAGAAACATACCTCGACAGACAGACACAGTAGCAAAATGAAACCTAAAGGCCTTATCAAGACACCCCCTCATAGCGAGACTGACCGACAACAACACCAGAATGAAGCGACCCTACCTAGAGCCACGAGACACTCAACCCTCAACAGACCCATGGACAGTCAAGACGCAGTGGGGGACAACACCGCAGACAACACAGAAAGGAAAAACACACATAGGAGACACGGAACCAAGAGTAGGCCACGCCACGGACACACACCCAACCGAAGCCCTTAAAACCAGACATAAAGGGGACGACCCATTAGAACACGAACGGAGACAAACGCAGGGCACACCTAGACACACATGACCAGGAAACACCAAACTGCATAAAGCAACAGATACCCAGACACACAGGGAGCAAACAAGCACAGGCACCAGAACAAATAGAATAAGATCAGGCAGAAACACTCACAACAATGTACGCAGGCGCAGCGGTAATATAGCAACACTGCAAGCCATACAGATGTAAAATGCGAGTAACAAATTGTGAATGTTTCTGCGGTATGGTACACGCAAGGACCATCCAGCCTCAATGTAAGGCGATGAAATGCCATCAAATGTATGAAATGCAACCTGACGCCCCTGCGTGGGCAACCTCTGCCCCACCACTCACGAAGATGCTACTCACACGGGTGCTATGACAGCACTACAAATACTCAAAATAATCCCACAAACACATAGAAACTACACGAACCAGTCAACGCAAGATAATTACACGAACATACCCCACCACTTCCTTCAGCGTATCAATACACCAAGATGCATGTTAGCAGGCCATGAGCCACTAATCGACACTAACACAGCTATACACATATGCCAATAACACTAACACACGGCAACACCAAACCTGTTAAACGAAAATGAAAAATCTAATCCTGCAGAACATAAGTACCCCCACATTCTGTCAGGACATGGCTACTTTGAATTATTCATGCACCGAAAACAACGCCTCTGCGAAGGCGGTTAACCACTTAACCACATATACGTTTGCAATGGAATTTATGTTATAAACCAATCAACATATTCAAAACAAAGGCAATACCAAAACCGCCTCTGCGTAGGCGACACAATGCTTACATTATTATATGTTGACGCTTAAGCCCCTGCGCGGGCATATACCTGCTTTATCACAAATCAGTTTGACATATGCGATTATATTGTGAAAACAATAAAAATATTCAAACAAAATAGACAGGATAAAGAGGCAATTATGGCTGCCATCAGAGGTGCAACACCATACACCTTCGAAAATATGTCCCTTTCATTTTATGCGGACCTGTCCAGAGGAACGATGACATGGCGCGCAACCCTCAAGCCCCTCACCACCCTGCTCCGCGCAAACAACATCAAATACCAGTGGCGCCCACCACACAAGCTCCAGAGAGAAACCACATATTTAATAACTGACATACAGGAGGCGAGAACACACCTAACGATCTGGGGCCTATCACAAGACTCCCTACGGCAACCCCGCACAACCACTAAAACCCACCTCGGAGACCACTAATCCCAGAAGGTTTCACCCAAGCTATGCTGACAACGGCCCATACCTGAGAGCCCCCTATGGTCCTGCAGGACCAAACCTCCCGCTCTTAATATTGCCTTACTGTCTACAACAAGGCTGCTAGCATGTTATGAAACTCTACTTTAGTTTAACTCTACTTTACCTCATTTAAATGTTTGCCTAATCTATACTTGCGCCCCATGAAGGAACCTGTTTATATGTTTTCGTGTCTATACATCTGTTTCATTTAACGCTTTGCTCATCGCACAGCCGGCGCTGTCCCAAACAAGGCAGTAGCCCCACTTACTTAAAGCAACAGGTCTGACCGTGCTTTTATGCACTATGCTTATATATGTACAACGTTCTAGACGCTACCTGCTAAGAAAATGTTGTAATCCCAAACACAGTATGCTAAACATGCCCAAGGCACCTACCGGTATATTGCTCGGTATCAATCTGTTCTATGTATGCTTAGCTAAACAGTCCAAGATTCATCTTAATATAAATGTGCACTGTATACCATGCCACTGTTTATACTGCAATGATAAAAGGTTACGCTGTTGTGGCGTTCTTGAAATACCCTGTAAACACCTGCACAATAAAAATAATTTTTTTTTTTTTTTAAATGCCTTTTTTGTAGGGGTTTTGCCCTGCCTGGTTTGGTCTTGCAGTGCTTGCTACCTCCTCAGAAATAAGCTGGTGATAAGGTGCTGTATTTTTCCATACTGGGGGACAGTCATTGGCGCTACAGACTGGGTGTGGAAAGCTGGGTCATCAATTACTCATGTTCATAATTGTTTTGCCTGAGAAAAAGAAGTAACGACCCTTCAGTGTGGAAAAAAAAAACAGTGCCCTGTCAGCTTCTCCTAACTGCGTCTGTGGAGGTAGCAGGTGTAGCCATAACACAAGACCCAGCCATGCAATGCCCTACCACTAGAATGAAAGTAATTTTAATTTTATTATTGTAGATTTTATTGGAGACATAAATTGGGATAGAGGGACTAGTACTTCAGCAAAGGGAATCAGGTTTTTTAATGTGTAAAAGACACCTTTATGTCACAACTGGTACAAGCACCAACTAGAAAGGATGTTTGTCTGGATCTCGTTATAACAAACAATGTTGATCTTTTGACCAGCATTCAAGTAGGGGAGCGTTTGGGAAATAGTGATCACAATATGGTCATTTTTGAAAAAAAGCATGTGGAGTAAACTAAAACGTATAATTTAAAAAAAGCTAATTTCAATAAGATTAGGGCAGCTCTACAACATATCGACTGGCATAAACTCCTTAGTGATAAAAACCACTGAGGATAAATGGAAACTATTCAAACAAATATTAGAAAGGTACATTTCTCAGTATGTACCATTGGGTAATAAATATAAAAGAAACAAACTGAAACCAATGTGGCTTAGTAGAGAAGTAAAACAAGAGATTAAAAATAAGAAAAGGGCATTTAAATCAGACAAATCAGAGCCACCCTATATATAAGATATAAGGAAGCCAATAATGCTTGCAAAAAGGCAATTAAAGTGGCTAACCTAGAAAATGAGAAATTGATAGCCAAAGAATGCAAAACCAACCCCAACATTTTTTACAAGTACATCAACTCTAAAAAAACAAAAACATGAAAGTGTAGGTACACTGGAAACAGAGATGGGTCTGTTAGTTAATCAAGACCAGGAAAAGGCAGAAATTTTAAATAACTATTTTTCTTCAGTATATATTAATGAGGATCCTATGGCAAGAGATATGCAAATGATTGCTTCTAAAAATTGTAGATAACTTGTGATTGGATAGCTCGAGACAAGGTACTACAGCTACTAAAGAGAATTAATGTAAATAAAGCTCCGGGGCCTGACGGTATTCACCAACGAGTACTTAAGGAGCTAAGTAGGGAAATAAGTGAACCACTGTATTTAATTTTTCAAGATTCTTTTGTTTAAGGTATTGTACCGGAGGATTGGAGGAAGACAGATGTCGTTCCTATATTTAAAAAGGATTCAAAATACTTGCCTGGAAATTATAGACCTGTGAGCTTAACTTCTGTGACTGGGAAAATATTTGAAGGGCTATTAAGGGATAGTATTCAGGAATTCATTGGGAAGAACTTTGTTTTTAGAAATAATCAGCATGGTTTTATGAAACATAGGTCATGTCAAACTAACCTAATTGCATTTTACGAAGAAGTAAGTAGAAGTATGGATCAGGGTGTTGCAGTGGATGTGATCTACTTGGATTTTGCCAAGGCATTTGATACAGTTCCTCACAATAGGTTAGTCTTCAAACTAAGAGAAATTGGTCTAGATGATTTTTCTTGACAAATAAATTGGAATACAGCCTAGGTAAACTCTAGACAGGGGGGTAACCCCTAGTGGAAATAGATATCAAAGAGAAATGAAGAGAGTACCTATCAGTGGTGTATCCTGGTTTTGTGCTGCCCTAGGCAGGACAAAACCCAGGCGCCCCCCAACCGCCCCTGCGCGCGCGACTCCCACCCATCCCTTCCCCCCGCGCGCGTGACCCCTCCCATCCCTTCCCCCCGCCTTCTAAATACACACACACACTCACAGACACACTCACTCACACACTAACAGACACACACACACACTAACAGACACACTCACTAACAGACACACACACACACTAACACACACTCACTAACAGACACACACACTAACAGACACACACACACACACACTCACTAACAGACACACACACTAACAGACACACACTAACAGACACACACACACTCACTAACAGACACACTCACTAACAGACACACACACTAACAGACACACACAATAACACACACTCACTAACAGACACACACACACTAACACACACACACTAACAGACACAGACACACTAACAGACACTCACTAACAGACACACACTAACAGACACACACTAACAGACACACACACACACACACACACACAATAACACAGACACACACACACACACACTAACAGACACACACAATAACACACACACACTAACATACACACACAATAACACACACACACTAACAGACACACACAATAACACACACTCACACACATTAACACATGTACTTTTTAAACCTCCCCCCCCCCTCCAGCCTCCTTACCTTTGGGAGTGCTGGGGAGGGAAGGGGGTTTTCTATCTCCCTGGTGGTCCAGTGGCTGCTGGGTGGGCGGCATTGGCGGGCGGGCAGCTGGCGAGGGAGCTCTTCCTGTGAGCTGACTGTTCAGCTCCCTCGCGCGCCGCAGAGTGAGGCTGGGAGCCGGAATATGACTACATCTTCCGGCTCCCAGCCTCACTCTGCGGCGCGCGAGGGAGCTGAGCAGTCAGCTCACAGGAAAAGCTCCCTCGTCAGCCGCCCGCCCGCTCGCCAATGCCGCCCGGCGCCCAGCATGTCTGTTAGCCGCGAGGCTAACAAGACATTTGCCTTGGGCATTTGGGGGGCGGCTTTTTTTGCCGCCCCCTGAAAAATGCCGCCCAAGGCAAATGCCTTGTTTGCCTCGCGGCTAAAACGTCCCTGCCTATCAGTACAAAACGAGGAGAGAAAAGGGACTATCACTAAGTGAAAACTGTGCAAATGAAGCACAGTTTAATCACTAATACGATGAAAAGAATAATAATAAAATAAAAATAACAAATAACTTTATTGGATATACGTAATAAAAAGTATCAAAATGTAGAATGGAACACTGATGAACTGGTTAAAATCAATCAAAAGAATATCCCATAGTGTAAAGATATTCTGATGTCTCAAGTTACAGAAATATAACACGCTGCACACGTCTGCGCAAAGTGAAAAGAAAAAGGGGCGGAGGGGAGAACGCCTAAGGTAATGGTATGATAACTTGAATAATATAGAACTAATCCAAGTCTATATATATTGCTGAAGATAGCTAACTGCTAAAAAAAAAAAAAAAAAGAATACTGAAAAAAATGTATATCAAAAACGGCAGTGAACAGGAGAGGCTAGGTAACTATATAGTAAAATAATGCCAAAGTCAAACAAACACTAAAATAATAAAGAAGTAGAATGCCAAATGGCCGTAAGTATAGTGTTAACTAGAGCATATCAGGTACCAGACAACTAATAAAAATGCCTGCACCCAGGGGCGTACCTAGAGCATTTGGCACCCGGGGCGGATCCTGTGCTTGGCACCCAAAAAAAAAAAAAAACCTGTAAAAAATTTTAAAGGTTCTCTTTTTTTTTTTACAATTTGTAAACTTTGCAAAACCGCTGTCAGCCCATCCTTGTCCTGCCCTGCCCCTCCTACAAAACCTCTGTCCTGTCCCTTCTACAAATCCTGTACTGCCTCGTCTACAAAACCCCTGCAACCCCCTTCCACAAATCCCCTGCTTATCCACCCTTATAAAGACTCCTGTCCCAATACAAAACCCCCGCCCCCTTCTACAAAATCCCTGCAGCCCCACACACACATTTACAGGCAGACAGTCACACACTCAGTTACAGACAGACAGTCACACACTCAGTTACAGGCAGATAGTCACATACAGTCACAGGCAGACAGTCACACATACACATTTCCTCCGTGCGGCCAGTTTATCAGCTGTTTGCTTGTGTGAGCTGTACTGGC
>OW240914.1:278002095-278078967 GCA_933207985.1 Pelobates cultripes | reverse complement strand
GCAGGGCTCGGCCACGCTACAGCAAAGGAAGCTGACAGGAGGGAGCGCTCAGCGCTCAGCGCTTCCCTCCTGTCAGCCTCTCCTCATGCTGTGCCCGGGCGGTGCGGTCCGCCCTCATGGACTCACCGCCCGGGCAAAGCTGCAGCCGCCCGAGGCTCTCTGCAGAGCGCTCGGGCGGCTGCAGCATGGGGGGGGGGCGGCGGGGCCGGTCATGGCACCCCCCACCCGGCTGGCACCCGGGGCGGACCGCCCCCTCCGCCCCCTCCTTAGTACGCCACTGTTTAGGCCCAGTTCTCATTCTGCTCAGTGCCCTGTCGTGGTTTCCCTTGTGGTTCTCCGAGAGCGCGTTCCTGTTATTAGTTTTCTACCTGGTTTTTGACTTTGGCTTTGTTTATTGACTTCTCAATATTCTGGTATCCTGACTCCTGGCTTTCCTCATCACTGCGTCCCTTTCTGTGTTCCCTGACCTCGGCTAGTATTTTTGACTATTCTATGTACGTTAAATCCGGCCATTCTAAGGACCGGTAATAAGTTACTTATTTGTCATCCGTGCTATACAGTTCTACGTGATGGATCAAACAGTAATCCTGACACAAACAAAGCCATGCATTCAAACATTAAAATTATAAACACACCCCTACATCCTCAAACACCAGCACTGAACACAAAAATACCCTTCATTCAAGCTCCAACACTACACATACACACACCCCAGCATTCAAGCATCATTATTATATATCTATTAGACATGTGCAATTTGTTTGATTCCGAGTGTACATTCATATGAATTTCATGCAATTCGGACATTTGGATGCTTACAAATGACCAAACTGCCGAAGTCCCAAAGCGCCGAAGTTCCGACGTGACGAATTTCAGTAGCTCGGAAGTGCTGAAGCGCTGAAGTGCTGATGTGATTTGGATTTCTGAAAAGTGGCAAAACAAGAGAGAGAGTATTCCACTAAAATACTATTTAGCAGTTTAGCACCCAAAAAATTGTAAGTTTTAAAACTGCAATGTGACAGCAGTATTTGACGCTTCTATTTGACTCTCAGATATGAAGTGCACCCCACTAATGTACTATTTAGCACCAAAAAAAATTGACTTTTTAAAACTCCGATGTAACCGCAGTATTTGAAGCTTCTATTTGACTCTCAGAAATGAAGTGCAACCCACTAATGTACTAGTTTGCAGAATTATTTCCTAAGCTGTCCCTCACAGCGGCAGCATCCTCTCCCTACACTAATAATACCTCATGTGCGTGCGGCGCTACGCGACTCCAGCTGATATATAGAAGCTGGGTCACATGCTGCACTGGCCAATCACAGCCATGCCATTAGTAGGCATGGCTGTGATGGCTTCTAAGGGCACACGAGTCAAATGCTTGTTGATTGGCTGCCCTGCAGCCTTTGAAAACGCGCCATTAAATCGCCAGACACCGAACTCCAACCCGAACATGCAGTGATATGTCTGTGTTCGGGTCAAGGGTCCAAAAAACTTAATGTTCGGTACGAACCCGGACTTCACAGTCTGGGTTCGCTCAACTCTAGTATTGAACAACACGATACAATATTACCCTTCCCAAAATTAGGGCAGGCAAGAGAAGGCACATACTAAAACTTTGTGGTCACATTTAATGGTCACATAATCTTTAACTTAAACATCCCAGCATTTTACATATAATTTTCTCAACAATATGGAAGGATACTAGTAGAAGTGTATATAAAGGATGCTTAAGTGAAAACATAAAATCTGATATCAATCTATCTTGTGCTAAACCTCAAAACACTCTAAAACATTAAATAAAACAATAAAGTTATATTGTAGTGCTTAAAAGTATGTATTTACAATTTAAGGTGTCACAATTGTCCAAAACCAACTTGCAATACGCTCTTAAAGTCCTCGTGCAACAACAATATTAGTTTCTATGTGCAAAAAAAAAAAAAACATAATATATATCTTCACGAAACATGTTTAAAATTCTTATAACGTGCTTGGTATGCAGAACAAATTTTTTGTGCAAAATTGTAGACACCTGCTGCTGCTTCCTGTTTAAAGCAGCTGAGCACTGTCCTGTCTGTGAACAGCATATGGCTATAATGTAAAGAGGCTGGTCAACCAAAGCCGCAAATTATATTGATTTTTGTTTTAAGAAAGAAAAATTTAATTTTATCATGGCCATCTTGCTACGTAAGATGCCCAATGTACCTGCTTTGGCTCACATATGTATTCATAATACCATAAAGGCAAATATTAGCTGTAGCAATTATGGTGCAGTAGGATAACCCTTTATAATGAAAAGGTTAATTTCATATTAATCACCGCTTCTTATATTGCAAAGTTCTCATAACCACTTTCAAGCAAGTAATATTGTGTGCACCAGTATTGTGATGCATGACTCCTGTGTGTTGGGCATCTGGCCAATGCTTCAAGATAAAGCGACATCATGCTCTCATGAGTCAGGAATAAGATTTTCAGATTAAGTGTTATGGAAAGGCTTACCTGGCTTTTCAGTCTTGAGTGCGGACCTTGATGATGGGCATTAATCGGTTATGTATTCTTTAATTCTTATTAAAAATCATTTAATAAAACTATTGATATATTCTTTAATAATACTATTGATCTATGTAATAAAATATATTTTGTTTATTTTGGTGTGATTCTTTACATCTGAGATTTAGCAAAACATCTCTTCAAATAAGGTTAAAGTGATATTATCAGTGATATTCAGATGAAGAAATAAAACAACTGTACATTATAAAGTTACATGATGGTGCAGGACCGACAGTTCACCAGCAAATGCTCTTTGCTTGAGCTGCATCATTACTGCATCCAACTGTTATTGACACCATCTAACCTCATCTTTCCACGTTATTACCACCAGTGGGTCCCTTGCGGTATCTTGCATGCATGCTGGTCCTTCTTTTTAAGTTTCACCATTACATATGGACTACCTTTGTATGTCCACTTCCGGTCTTCCCTTTTATTTCTTCTGGCTTTCCCTTTACTTTCCTTATCTATTCCTCTCTTCTCTTTATGGTTGTGCTGGGCATGATCAAGTGTGTCATGTCTGGTCACTCGGTCCTGGGTTATATAAATCAAATTACGTTAATGTCCCCAATGGGTGTTATTCTCACATTCAGCAATCATACCAGTCTTAGTACCCTCAACAAATCCGGGGTAATAGTGTAAATTTTATATACCTTTCCTTTCTGAAACTCAAATCTCTTAACTAGCCCATCTTATACACCTGATATATGAAATGGATAATTTTTCCAACCCTGTACCTGAATCAAGTGGTTATGCTTTTTTAAGCAATTTAGTCCTTTTCAGGTTGAACAAAATGTTTAAATAACTTAGTATGTTCTCATCAATAACATTGTATTTTCTTATGAAAAATTTTTTTTTAGTAAGTTCTAATTACCCCAAAACTCACTTATTGCCAGTATTATGCTTATACACTGATTAGTCACAACATTAAAACCACTGACAGGTGAAGTGCATAACATTGATTACATTGTTACAGTCACACCAGTCAATGGGCAGGTAATATTAGGCGGCAAATGAACAGTCAGTTCTCGAATTGCATCTGTTTGAAGTAGGTAAAATGGGCAAGATCTGAGTGACTGTAACAAGGGTCAAATCCTGATGTTTAGATGACTAGGTCAGAGCATCTCCAATACTATAGTATTGGGGGGTGTTCCTGGTATGCAGTGGTTAACTGGACTAGGGAGATAATGTATATGGCAACTTCAGTAATAATAATGTCTCATTCCATCGCGGATTTCAAAACTATTGTCCTATTATTCTATCTTGTGCTATTGGTGTTGGTGCCAGTGTATAGACCTCAAAAAATTGTATATGTTTCCATTGATGACTGAGATTGGTCTATATCTGAGCAGTGACTAAGCAGTTTAAATAAATAAAATCAATTTAAATAAAAATCTTGTTTTAAGAAACCAAATTAATATTTATGGATTTTATACATGTTAATCTAATCCGCATTCCACATACCCTGTACTGCAAACATTGTTGCAATGTAAGTCAGAGCTTTTAAAGCAGAATGTGGCATGAACGAGCTTATTGCATTATGCTTCCCATTTTCTCATAGGGAAAACAAACATTTCTTTGCCATTACAACCAGCTGGATGTAACAGCACATTACTGCTAGCTATACCTAAGGGAAAAATACGGCCCAGTTTTCAAGCAAAAATGGAAATAGCATGAGTCCATGATTTTTCACTTTGCTACTGCAAAAAAAAATGTTTAAGGCAGATATCCAAGGATCAGCTTGCATAATTTCTGTTCATGTTTAACACAACCTGACTCAACAAATTTCACTCATTCCCTGCTTGAAGATTTCCCTTGAACCTCCCCACATTATCGCTTGCTGACTAATAATTGTGTCATAGAATTCCGGCATTAAGTCATCCATAGGTTATGTACATAAAAATAGCTCTACTGAAATCAAGACACTGGAGAAGGTTTTTTGACCTTTATGATCATAAATTATTAGGGAAATAATATGGAATACATTTTAAAATTATGTATTTACTATGAAAGGTCTTTGTTCATTTCTTATTGTTTTCAAAGTCTGGCACGAGTTGATGCTCATAGTAAAACATGTTCTGTGTTATTTCTTTTGAACTGTATTATTTGTATTGAACTGTCACTGTAAAAATAGAATTTTTACTGAATTGCCTCACTGTAAATATCTATGTTCTTTCATTTTGTATACATGCGTTCAGATATATTAAAATTGCAATTTATAAAAAAACATGTAAATGAACAGTTATGGAACATGATTGTGTTCCTCATGGTTAAAGGGACACTGTAGTCACCAAAACAACTTTAGCTTAATGAAGCAGTTTTGGTGTATAGATCATGCCCCTGCAGTCTCACTGCTCATTTCTCTGCCATTTAGGAGTTAAATCACTTTGTTTATGAACCCTAGTCACACCTCCCTGCATGTGACTTGCACAGCTTCCCTAAACACTTCCTGGAATGAGTCATCTACAATTTATCCTTCCTTTATTTCAAGTTCTGTTTAATTTAGATTAATTTATCCCCTGCTATGTTAATAGCTTGCTAGACCATGCAAGATCATCCTGTATGTGATTAAGGTTCAATTTACAGAGAAAGGGATACAATTTTTTAAGGCAAATTACATCTGATTGAAAATAAAAAAAAAAAATTTTCATGCAGGCTGTGTCAATCATAGCCAGAGGAGGTGTGGCAAGGGCTGCATAAACAGAAACAAAGTGATTTCACTTCTGAATGGCAGTGAATTGAGCAGTGAAAACTGAGAGGCATGAGCTACACACAAAAACTGCTTCATTATCTCGAGGTGGCACTACTCGCCCACTAAATTACATCATAGCTGCCCACACAAGTTAGATACTTGCTGGCATTGCGGGCAAATAGGAGGGACGACAGCTCACATCTGGTGGCAATGCCCGACCATACAATCCTATTGGAGGAGAGTGAGGGAGATAATCAACACCGTCACAGGGGAGAACATAACACTCAAACCAGAGACAATGCTCTTCATAGTATTCTCAGACCCCATCGCCAAACTACAGAGGGTCTTAACGACCCATCTGCTCACGGCAGCCAACCTCCTCATCCCAGTGCAATGGAAGGCCACCAGGGCCCCGTCGATGAGGGAATGGCTCCAGAAAGCGGAATCTATTCGAGTAATGGAGGAACTGACAGCCTCTATGAACTATGCCTCCACCTGGGAACCTTGTTTAAAATACATAGGCAATACCACAACCTCTTGAGAAATCGAATCGCACAGGGCCTTGTCAAAGACCATCCAGTGGTAATTGACCCCCCCCAGACGCAGCGGTTCCGAAGCCACAAACCTGGCTAAGACGTTGGGACCTACCAGTCCCCGGTTATAATGTTTGGCTCACTTGCTGATAAATTGCTGCTGAATACAGCATTCACATTGTATAGCAAGACGTGAACATAATGTCGGTACTGGAACAAATGTTTGCGATGTTTATCCTTTTTTTCTTTTCTATTTTTTTTTTCTATTTTTTCCTTATTCTCAAATACTTCACAGCAGTGTTCGCTATCAGAGGTTTCCACACAGGTGACTAGTGACAGTTAGGCATTAGCAAATTTTAGTATTTTTCTCGATATCACAAACGGTCATCCTATCTGCAGAACATATCCCCACGACTGGAAATGGTTGCAACAGAATATTATTGAACATACCATGAAGGAAGAAGACAGTATCCATTGTTATGTTCGGTTTTCGAACTGTCTTAACAACTCATAACGAGAGATTACAATACACTACTAATAACCGTGCAGCCTTGATGTTCTACTAGGTGGCTAATAAGCTTTGACCACAGGTTAAACATACAGGGACATAGACACACAGGGTTAGTGGACAGCTTCACGAAAAGGTACTACAAAGTAACGAACATGACCATCACAGGATGTTAACATATGTATCTATGAGGCTCAGCGGTTGACAACTTAGTCTCCCCAAATCAGACAACCGAGAGATTTGTACATCACTTGTACCACTGAGTCAAATGCCTTATTGCTTTTTAATGTACTTTATCACAGTACTTTTCATACTCTGTAATGTAACCTCGAGAATTTGTCAATAAAAGTCTTTAAAAAAAAAAAAACTGCTTCATTAAGCTAAAGTTGTTTAGGTGACTATAGTGTTCCTTTAAGTTTGCGTAGGTCACTAGATATCTAGATTTTGCACTGTAGAAGAGCCAAAAACAATCAAGAATCTGCTGTGTCAACAATTATTTTGTCCCATCCACAGGACTGAGGATTAGACTCACACTGGGCTAGTGTGGAATATTTGTCAATCAGATAGCTACTAGAGTCACTTCCTGATGGCTAGGCGACTTTTGGTCACCTAACTGATGCTGGACGTCCTCATGCTATGCATGAGCACATCAGGTGTCAGTTATTGCACTCCCTTGTTGGATCACGTCAGAGGAGGTGGAGAGCCGACCCAGCTCCGAAGGGAGATTGGTGTTGGAATCCGGTGGATACAGTAATTTTTTTTAACCCTTACACTGCTTGGGGGGGTTACAAGGGATGGGGGCAGAGGGAAGTATAGTGCAAGGAATAAAGATTTGTTTTCTTAGCACTATAGTATCCCTATAGTATCTAGTTACACAGAGGTGTAACTAGAAACCAGAGGGCCCCTGTGCAAAAATTTGCCTGGGCTCCCCCCCAAACATCGCCCCCCCCAGCCCCTCAATGTGTTTCATTCACACCCCACAGGGTGAGTGTGGCATGGTTGGGGGGAATGAATATGACAGAATTTGAGGTTCATGTGATAGGGTGAAAGAGGGCAAGTGTGACAGAGTAATGGATAATGGGTGTGACAGTGCTAGAAAAGGTGAGTGTGATAGGGTGAATATAGTAGAGTGATAGGAGGTGAGCATTGCATGGGTGAGTGACAGGATTGTGGGAGTTATTATGAGTGTGGCACGGTGAAGGGGGGTGACAGTGTGTGTGGTGGGGTGACAGTTACAGACACACATGCAGAGAAACACACACTGACTTACATGCAGATACACACCATATAACACATGCAGATACACAGACACTTAATGACAAACATTCAGATACACAGAATGAAACTCATACAGATACAAACAGTGAACACACATACAGTTACATAGGCAGACACTGACATACAGCTATGCAGACATACAGATACACATATAGAAACACATGCAGACAAACAGATACACATGTAGACACACACATTGACACACACACAGAGACACATGCATACACATATATACAGACACCCACATGACACATACATGCAGACACACAGACAGACACATACATACAGACACACACATACATGCAGACACGTACATAAATTTAAACGCACACATAAATACATACAAACACACACACATACATACAGACACACATACACACACATACAGAGACACAAACGCACGCATACATATATACATACACACATACACACACACACACGCGTACAGAAAAACATACATAGAGAGTCACATACACAGAGACACACATACACACAGACAAACACAAATACATACAGAGACACACACATACATACAGACACATACACACGCACATACATACAGACACATACGTACAAATACACACATATACATACAGACACACATACAGAGACCTATATACAGACACATATACACAAACACACATACATGTAAAATGTTTTAGTCACCTCCTGTTTCCTACCTTTTAGTTGCAGGAGGGTGACTTCCCTTGGTTCCAATGCCTGGCTCCAGCTGATGGGAGTGAGAATTCCCACTCTGACTCCCTCCTCTCCTTCCTCCTCCTGCTCGACTCTCCAGGATAGCTGGGAGGAAGTGACGAGGACAGTCACTTCCTCCCAGGCTCTGAAATAATCAGAGGGGGCCCATTTGTGCTGTTAAAGCGCAGCACTGACCAGGCTACCTATAAATTTATTGCGATCGGGAGTCTCTAACAGGATGGGCCACCCAATGGGCCCCTGAACATGCGGCCCTGGTGGTTGTACCGCGCGGGACGTGGCTGCATTACATGGCCGGCGGGACTCATGGTCGCAGGGTTCCGCAAGGCAGCCGGGCCCCCTGGAGTGATGGCTACAGTAGTTCTGCCACTGCCTTTAAAGATCAGACAGAGAGCTTCCAGCTCCTAATTGTCTAGTAGTAAAGTTGAGGAAAGGCGTTAATACATTCTAAAATGGCTTGACACCTTACAATAGGGGAAGGAAGCGTGGACACTCCTGTTTATGTTGCATGGATTGTTCCTTTAATGACCTTCATATGTCTATTATACATGTAAAGTATAATGTCGTACTCCTGGTCTCTGGGTCACTTACAGTTACTGTTAACAGTTCTCCCCATACAGAAACCCAGCTCCATCAGAGAGGGATTATTCATGTATTTGCTAATGCCTATAAATGGCTCTGAATGTAGATAATTTTGATGCAATCTCAGGCTTGATACATTTCTGATATCTTAGACTGTTTTTGGAAATTACATGTTTTCAGTGTCATTTTTAGCAGACACTAAATTGCACTAAACTGAATCTGCAAACTATTCTTCTTATTAAAATATTAGCTGTTCATCAACAATTCAATACTGGAGATGCATTAAGAAGTGATTTTATTCCTATAGCCTGTTTTATTTGCTTCTTTCTTGCTCTTTCAAGTTGGAGAATTCTGTACTACATAATAAGCATGATATGCTCAAATTTGTGGGAGGAAGCGTATTAATTCTAATATAGAACAGTAGAAAAAAAAAATCTAAGCACTTTGTCCATTTTACATAAAACACACCATACCACGGCTCATTGGTTGTGCAATAGGAGGAATCTCCTTCCAGATCACTGCATATTGTTCCAGTGTCTTGAACAGACCAAAAAGACTGCATGAGGCTTGGAACACAACACAGAAGATTTTATTCTATAAACAATGTCAGTGTGGGTTCGCCCAGATAAGCAGTGACAGTAGTGTAGTTCATTTATAAAATAACATTACGATGCCAAACAAATTAATACAATTTTCATATTTATACAATAAATAACCGTACTATATTATATTGTAATGGGAACCTATAATATTTTATGATAAATTAAAATCTGTGCTTAAACATGTAATCCATTTGTAGATCATGTTTTTAGAATGCCAGACTGCACAGATGGTGCCCCCATTTAAATAGCTGCTGTCTGTGAATGTAAATCCAACTAATCTCAGGCAGCAATCAGGCACCTTTAATTCCTACACACTAACCATTAACCCTTACATGTCACTAACACTAACCATTAACCACTACACTAATGTTTAATCCTAAAGTTAATCTCTATATTGCCTTGACAATAACCCCTAGCAGTACAAGTGATGCCCAAAATGAATGGTCATTAGAATATTATCAGCAGCCACTCATGAGAATAACTGCTGCAAAGATCAATAACTGCTGCAAAGATCAGTATAGTGTTCATTTAACTGTACTACCATAAACAGTACATCTTTATGAAAGGCTTTCATCGTGTCAATTAATCGCAGAAGTCTTGTAGTTCTTTATGTTTCCGTTAAAAAGGAAGGGCAATCTGTGAAGTTAAAAAAATTATATGTGTTTGTTTTTTGTTTTTGTTTTGTCGTTTTAAGCATGTTATCGTTGCTCAGAGAGGATTCAATAGAGCTAAACTAGCATATTGTGGCTATTTTATAGTACCATACAATACTTTTTTATGTGTCAACAATTAAATATGCAAGATAGCACACTAGGACCATCAATTTAAACTGTAGGAAACATGCTGATTAAAGTGGGCTTATCAAACATAATGCATGATGATGTCAAAGGGACCTTCAGGTAAGTATAGATGTCAACTTCATATTTCACCAGCACATTCAACTGCAATTATATAGAATAAAAATAAATATTTTAATTACTTTCTACTCTTCCAAAAGAAAACAGCAAGCCTTCTACAAATGATGTTGAAACCCACAATATCGAATATTTGGCTGCACCCAAGGAGTTGTGGAATGGCTCCATATAAATGGGTACAGGTTGATTGTATGTGCAGCACCCATTTACTTTATATTTGTAGTCTTTGCCTCTATGTTTAAGCTACCGAGGTTAAGTCATAGTGGGAAAAAAATAGGTATATTTTAATCTACGTATATTCTTATTATTATTATGTCATGACTGCTAGTGAGGTTCAGCACGCAGAACTATATAACATCTACATAGACAGAACAGAAAGTGTAGCACGTAAACCGGTCCTTAGAATGGCCGGACTAATACGTTAAAGACAAAGAATGGTCAAGGGATAGCCGAGGTCAAGGAAGCCAGAAATATACAATACCGTTCAACAAGCCAAGTCAGGGAAACCAGAATAGTCAGGAATAGCCAAAATCAAAATACAGGGAATATCAAAAACAGGACAAGAAACTGCACTCTCGGGAACCAGGAACGGAAACCATGACAGGGCTATGAATTGGGAAGCTTCATGGATTTAAATATCCCTCCTTTGACTGTGATTGGTGAGAGGGTGACCTCTGACCCAAGAATGTGCTTCGACGTCGTGACGTCACACGCACGTTCATGTGGCCCTGGGGGGCAGAGCTATCAATGGCCGCTATCGCATGGTCGGCGCCATCTTTATTTTGGGCAGGCGGCCAGGAGAACCCGGCGCAGCAGCTCCTGACTTGCCGCTGAGCAGGTAAGCTCAATTTGATGGTGTGGTCACACCGGTTGATTGCAGCCGCAGCGAGCTGGGGGCCGTAACATATTATTATTATTATTATTATTATTATTATTATTATTATTATTATGTTACTATTTATATAGCGCCAACAAATTCCTCTGCGCTTTACAGGGGGTATGATAGTATGGTTAACATCATGCATACATAGAATTGTGCTGCTATCTTTATAGTCGCTTTCTCTGGCTTGCCGCGGCCACGGGGGGAGGCACCTGATGATCCTCAGTAGGAGACACCGGGGGGTGGGTGAGATGGCCCGCACCCGTTTTCATACCACATTCTCCCCCTACATTACCTCTCACTCCCACTTCACCCTCTTCCCCTCCCATCCTCTCCTTCACGGGGCCTGTATCCTAGGGCTCGGGGTGCGGCTCAGAGAGTGACCACCCTAAGGTGCACCTGCCTGCACTACACTTAAAGCATACGCCCAACCAGGAGCTGAGCTGATGAGGTCACACCGTTTTACTCTGCACTGTGCAGTTGCCTGCACTACCTGATACAGAAACATGGTTACATGCCCTTACAACATCTGTACTGGGACCTGTGTGTCCCTTTGTGAGCCTTCAGTTCTTTCCCCTAATTGACAAGCAAACCCCTGTCAGTGAATGGGAACTTAATTTTAGATAACCTGACTGAGACCCTCAAGTGTAGCTAGTTACAATTTTTATCTTCTACTGTTCGATTGTTGGAAGTTCTCCATGTAACCTCTATTAGCACTGTATGTTGCACAAAGTTGAGCCCAACAGAGATACTGTAAGGAGGTATTACCCTATTACACTGTGAAGCAAGCTCCAAGAGACTGGCGGCATTTCGGGACACGCAGGTCCCTAACATTGTAATTACCTGGAGACCTGCGAGTCTCGCCAATGCTTATCTGCTATAAGATTTATGTTGAAGAAATAAAAAAATAAATTTACAAAAAATAAATAAAAAATAGTCGCTATTTCTTATTTATGAGAAAAGGACTTTAAATGTCTTACATCAATGAAACTATTCTATTTGATTCTGCAAGAATAATTAAGGAAAGTGCAGCTTTTATTATATAATAAAATACAGTAATTTAGGCTAACTGGAGCTTTTTTCCTTTGTAACATTCTAACAGCCTAATAAAAAAACTCATAAAAAATCATTCAAAAGAGTTATTTGACATAATGTACAAAACCTGCATGTCTACAGTAATTTGGAATAGAGATACGCGTTCACTAATTATTTTTGAAACAAAAGATTTTATAGAGATGAATTGAAAAAATTAATTTCCAAAAAAATATATTTATGAATAGCAGCATTCATTTTATTATTGATTAATTAAATGGAGTCTTAATAAACATAGGGATTGAGACACTTGTAACGTTATTAGCTCTGTGTTGCTGTGCATTCAAAAATGCATTGTATTAAATTTATATATATTTGTGATTTTGAATCCACTGTTGCCAATTCTCCTTTCTTCTGTGAATAAAAACAGCAATTCCAATGAAATATGGTGTCTTTACGGAGATTGAGTTAATAAAATATTTGCCATATTTTTTTATATTACTTTAATAATGACTTTATTAGCCTCTGCATTAAGTAGAATCATGTGTACATGTTTTATGTTGATGTATATATATTGCTTTCACATTGTTTTATATGAAAAGACAAAACCTTCCTATAGATAAACATCTGGTACAATATTATTTATTATTATTATTATGTTATTTACATAGCGCCATCAAATTCCATAGCGCTTTACAATGGGTGGACGAACAGACATGTAGTTGTAACCAGAAGTTGGACACACGGGAACAGAGAGATTGAGGGCCCTGCTCAATGAGCTTACATGCTAGAGGGAGTGGGGTAAAATAACACAAAAAGGTAAGGATAGTATTAGACTAGTGACAGTTGCAGAAGAGGAATCAGTCAGGAGCTATTAACAGTTTAATGGATACGCTTTTATGAAGAAGTGGGTTTTTAATGATTTTTTGAAGGAGTGGAGACTGGCTGAGCATCTCACGGAGCAGGGAAGTGAGTTCCACAGGAACGGTGCAGTCATCGAGAAGTCTTGAAGGCGAGCATCAGAGACTGGTGGGAGTACGGACAGAACATAGACATAATATTTATGAAAGAAAAAAAAAAATATGCTGTGTGTGGGTGTCTATTTAATTGATTTTTTTCTACAGTTCCTGTACCGAAAAACATATATAGAACAAAGCAATGGCATGTTTATTAATGAGTCAGTTTAGCTGTTCTATGTATGTATCCATTCCGGTACGTATACCTGCTTTATGTATGTATATGCTCAGGATTTGTATTCAGCAGTCTGTTTATATGTATTGCATTTATGTATTGCATTTGTTGGAGGTACCAAAAAATATAAGCTTAATGTTTTTGATAATTCACATTTTTATTTATGTGAGTAGTTGTGTAGGCAGGTCCCCAGTTCACTGCTTTGCCTGGGGGCCCAAAATGTTGTTAAAATGGCCCTGGATAATTCAAATCCCAAAGTGTGTCCCCTACTTTGCTGTACACTATACACTATTCAGCTCACTTCTAATAAGGTATCTGTGTTTATGGTGCTTATTTGGTTATGCAACTTAGAGTCTTCCTTAACAAAAATATTTTAGATGTGAAACATTTAACTACAAATGAAATGCCAGTATATGAATGACCTTTCTTTTTTAGTATATGATTATTGGAGCTAATAGATATATTGATTTTTGAGAAAATTTAAAAATTTGCAAGAACACTTTAGGATCGTTATTTTCAAATCTGTACTTTCTGAACTTGAAACTAATTATTTGAGAAAGTGCACTCGATTACAGGAAAGAAAAAGACATTAATTTGTATGAAACCAAACTACAGCAATTCTACTATATAATTGGCATGAAGAAAATACATCCAACATAATCACTTCTAGAAAATCTAGGGAATATAAAGTTTTCTAGTACAGATTCATGAAATTCAGGTCAGAATTATCATCTAGTTTTCACTGCCTCTGTTTTAAAGGCAGAAATAAATAGGAAGTGTTTAATCACTATGATGAATTTATTGAGCGGTTAAATGTGTGCATACAAAAATTATTTTTAAAAAACACCATACACTCCAAAAATGTAAGATTGAAGAGTAGGAAAGAACTCCAAATTCTAATTATGTCCTTGGTTCCATTTCATCAGTAAAACTCAGTTAAAAATTATCGATTTTTGTTGCTCTCCTTAAGTTAGAAAGTGATCCAGACATGGACGTCATGCTCACTGAGCCTAGACCTTGTTGACAAGGCCCAAACAAGGCTGAAACGATTGTCCAGGGTTGCTGTTTCTCTCATGCCGATGGAACTGACAGAACTTCAGATCTGGACTGCTCTTGTGGTCTGATATCAGTGTCATATGCAAATTCTATAGGTTCTGTCTGTAATGGCACAAGTGAGCAAAATCATTTCTGAAACCTAAGTGTGGACTAATGGCCAACTATTGAGGTTTCTCTGAGCTTTTGCCCATTCTAAGTTTCCCATGTCATTCTAACCAAAAAGTGGTCCCCAGCCACCACCACCCCCCATCAAAAACAATTTTTTTACTGCCTGCTACCTCATCTTAATAATAGTGAAGGGGGCCCAATTTATCTCATATCATTTAAAAATGTTGATATTTACCATTAGATTTCTTATTTCTTTTTAAAGTGACACTATAGTCACCAGAACAACTACAGCTTAACTACAGTATAATCATTCCCTGTAGGCATTTTCATGTAAACACTGCCTTTTCAGAGAAAAATCAGTGTTTAAATCATCCCCTAGGGACACCTCCAGTGGCCAGGATTGTATGGATTATTAAGAAACATTGGTCTGTTCTGAACAAATGTCATCCTGACATACTTGAATTCTTCCTTCCACCCTTAATACATTACAAAAAATATCCAACGATCAGGAATAAATTAGTTGGAGTTGATTTCCTTCTGTTTTAAAAAATATATATTTTCTACCAATCCTAGCCCCAAAGAGAAATGGGAATGAAGACAACGCAAAACTGTATTCCGTACACTATAATTCCCCCTGCCCCTCCCTCATGCCCCATCCTACTGGTGCTGTAATAGTTAAAAACCCATTGTACCCTCAAGATTATCTCATTAACACTCTCATTGATTATTCAGCTGTGCCATAGCTTCCCCAGTAAAACCCACGTTGATTACTTGTTATAGGTACTTCAATGACATGTTAGTGTAATCTCTTAGCTACATTTAACAATGGAAGCATAATACAAGCACGTTTGTATCATTATTATTATGCACAAAAATAAAAAATGTTTTACCATTTACCCAATGGCAGCGCCGATCTCCCTAGGCAATGGATTGTGCTCCACCTAGACGAGAGTTGATGAGTGACACAATCCAGCTACCACAAAGCCAGAGCTGATACTCCAATGGTTTGCATTGGCATATGAAAAATGTTTGGTTTACTTGCACTTCTTCAGATTTCATTGGGGTTCATAGCATTTTATGTCCATAACACTGTTATCATTATACTTTGAGATACCAAGTTCTAATAATATATTATGCAATAACAAACAAAATTAGAAATTTTCTATGAGATTGACACTGAAAATGTAAAGGAAGGAAATGTACTGCATTATCAACACCTACTATTGCTAGCTTACCAAAACTAGCAGTTTTACAGCTATAATAACTCTCAAATGTCTATTACCCATATCCAAAATGGCCGATTCACCACTTCCTGTTTCATCTGGGATTCACACTCACTATTACATTTTTAACTTATAAACCCTTCATTTTTTTACTTATATTCTTTCCAAAATGTCATATTATGAACCACTACTTAATTAATGATTGGAAAGTTTTTGAACATTTCTAAGAGTCATGCAACCTGTGATACTACAGCAGGATTGTCTGACCTCCAATACATTATACTATTTTAATCCACACAAAACTAGGTCCTCTACTACTGTTCCATTATGCTATTAAAAAATTAAATGTATTCACTACTAATAATATTTAGAATGGTCTTCATAATCAAATATTGTACATAACATGTGACCTCAAGAGGACAAAGGTCAAATGATGTCTTTTTGGCACCAAAATAACAATTTTAATGGCCATTACCCCTATATATACCCCTATGTGCCAGACCAATCTGTTTACACTTGAAAAAACCTTTATTGGTGAAAAGCATTGTGTAATGCTGTACCACTTATGTTTTATTTCTTTTAAGCATTAAAGTATATTTGGTTTTAATTCACTTTGTTATGATAGACCATTTATTACTCTTTGTATGCAATTTCTAATTTTATTTGTTACTTGCACACCTAACTTCAGATTTGGACAACTATTAACCAACATATCCCTGTTGGGGATTATACCACCCATGCTCAGATATTTGAGCGACTTAACGTTCTATCAAATGTGACTATAATACAGTTTTGTACTGCATCACATATTAATGTTTACAGTGAGCACTATTGGATATTTTCTTTTTCTATCATATACCTACCTGCACATCAAGATATTTGCCTCATAAGTTATATCCATCAGTGGGGATTTTACCGCTGCAAGCAATCTTACTCAGAGATGGTTTAAGCTCCATAACATGTGAGTGCTACCTCATACACTACTGTTTTTATGCCAAAACAGTCTGCACTATTATTTGTCACTTTGTGTCTCCCTACATATATTTGCAAGCACCTTAACCAAGAACCAACATTCCCCAAGAATCCAGAAACAGCTTTGATTGTGATATTTGGAATGTGAATATTTGGACTTTTGAATATTTTTATTATTGATATTATTCTATCATTTTACACCTTTTGGTGCAACCCGTTTTTTTTTAAAATAATTTTTACTATCTCTATTCTATATACACCCTCTATACGACTATGGAGTTCTAATAACAAGTAAAAACAAATGATACAATATTCTGTATTAAAAATGCAATTTATTTGTATATAAATACACTAAATCTATATTTTAAAAATAGTAAAAATTGACTCTTACATTTGACTTCTTAGTTCACTGGCATGCTTGGCATCCCAGCAGATCCTGAGATATTGATTCTTTCAAAATTCCTCCAACGCCCGGTAAAGAAATGTTGTATTACAGTATTTTAGCTTGCAACCTCATTCAAACGTGTTTCACCTACAATGTGACTATCATCAACTTTATTGGGATTCAACATGTGGAGAAACACTAAAGGGGTGGTGATAATGTGTCATCAAGTTAATTTTAATTTAAAAAACAATTTTTTTCATGATGCTGGTTATGAGGTTTTATTTTTAATCTTACCATGGGACTTGTAGGATACATATATATTTATAGATATATAATATTTTATAATAGATGTCTGCAATATTTAACGTTATTGTACAGTATATATATATACCTGTGTTTTTAATATATGATGTTTATATTCTTTCTTCCGTTTTATGCTTCTATTTGAATTGCTGTCCCTTTTATTGAAATACTGTGCTTCCTGAACTTCAACTAACTCTCTCTGTCTCTCTCTCTCTCTCTCTCTCTCTTTAAGTTTTGGGATTTCTTAAAGCACGGTATTTCAATAAAAGGGACAGCAAATCATATACATATAGAGAGAGTTAAAGAGAAGAAGTTGAAGTTCTGGATATATATATTATATATATTACAATATCACTTGTAACAAACCACCTCTTTTACAGGTAGGATTGTCACCGATCTTGCAGTAACCACAGCCTTCTAGGGTATACAAAGTCCAGGACACCTTCAGCTCAGTTTTCCTTTTTATTCAGTAAGAAAGCAGGTACTTTAAATAATAACAAAAACAAACAAAATCCCTTGCTCTTACTAGACAGTAATTGCTATCTGCAATTGGGTGGCTTTCCCACTTACCAATTTTCCAAACAAAAGCAATGTCTTTGCAATAAACACAATCTCTCCTAGCTGTCTTTTTCTCCCTCACTCTGCAGCATGCTGCTCTCTTCTTTTAAAGGCCTGTCTACTAATTGAGTAGCTACAGGTGAGTGCCAATTAGTTAACTCTTAAAATCAGATCCAAGCTGTGGTCTGTTATACAGCAACTAGTGCTGTTGGAGCATTGGCCCACCCTGCTCTCCAAATACTCCGCCCCAAGGACCCATACCATGTTTTGCAGAGCATCAGCTATGCATATTGCAAACTTTAACATCTCTCCCTGGGGCATTTAACTGAAAAATCCTCTGGTTGCTGTTTAGCAAATCAGGTCTGATGTATCTCCCATCAACCACTATTCCACCTTTACGCTCACACACTGTAAAGGTGGACTAAGATAGCCACACGTATACTTTCGGTTGCAGATGCATGGCAAACTTGGAAACAGCAGGATATAGAATAAAGTTATGACCCTTGGGTCTGTGCTGGAAATGATCTTCCGACCGCTCTTTTTAGAAGTGACATTATACACTGTAAATTCTGTGTCTGCGCTGGAAGTGAAGTTTTGACCTGTTGGAGCTGAAATTATGTTGCGGCATAAAGATAGAGAAACTGTACTGCGCATCAACCTGGGGAAGTTGATTGCCGAAACGCAATGTGTATATTGCGTTTCAACAAAAAAAAACGCAATGTGTTGCACTGCGGCAAATGGTGGTCACACCAGATACTGACTGGTTTTCGGACCCCTCCAATACAGTAAAACTGCACATTTTAGAGTGGCCTTTTATTGTGGCCAGTCTAAGGCACACCTTTGCAATGATCATGCATGTTCCAGGTCCTGACAATATCCAGCAACTTCACACAGCCATTGAAGAGGAGTGGACCAACATCCCACAGACGTGGAATGTGTTGCACTGCTTGGGGCAAATGGTGGTCACACCAGATACTGACTGGTTTTTGGACCCCTCCAATACAGTAAAACTGCACATTTTAGAGTGGCCTTTTATTGTGGCCAGCCTAAGGCACACCTTTGCAATAATCATGCTGTCTAATCAGCATCTTGATATGCCACAATTGTGAGGTGGATGCATTATCTTGACAATTTCTCACTAACACAGATTAAGACAGATTTGTGAACAATTTTTGAGAGAAATAGGCTTTTTGTGTACATAGAAAAAGTCTTAGATATTTGAATTCTAAATGGGGGCAAAAACCAAAGTGTTGCATTTGAAATTTTGTTCAGTGTATATACATAAGTTTTTAATTATTTATATGTTCTGCATGTTCCACAGTGCGCTTACCTTTTTGCATATGTACAATGCTGCATGCAATGGAAAAAGTCAGTAAAAGTTCTGCAGCAATAAAATTGACATACACCAATCTTTAATATAGGAGTGTATTTTTGTGTAGTTTCACTGTATGTGTGAATGTAAAGTAGTACTTGTGCAAAATGCTAGTGAGTGTATGAATTCAGAGGTATATTTGTATGATGTTTCAGTGCATATGCAACAATTCAATTTGGTGCATTACCTTGTAACTGCCCGTCACTATGCTAACTTCCCCCCTAAGGCACATCTTTTATCCCTAACCATTTTAATAGTCACTTCTCCTCCACTTGTCATTGTTCCCCTCCAGATACCCCCCTTTCCTAAGTTAATTTCACACTATTCCTTATCAAATGTGAGTAAAATACGTTCATTTCTTTTTATATTAATTGTACTTACAGTGAGCACTATTGTGTATCTCTTTGTTTTTTATATAAACATCTGTACGATGAGACACTGGCCTTCAGAGTTTTATATCCATCAGTGGGGATTGTACTACTGCAAGAAATTGTACTTATAGCTTGTTTAAACTGCCATTAATTACCATTATTGAGAGTTTTATCTTCCTGATTAAACAGTCTGCACTATTATCTTTCATTTTATATCTTTTTACATATTTAAACAAACACCTTAATCAAGAACTGATACCTATCAAGAATTTAAAAGCAGCTGGGATTGTGATCATTGGACTGTAAATATTGGACTTTATACGTTTATTTATGATTTATTCTACATATATTTCTTTACTCATTTTACCTTTATATCTATCCATTGGCACAACCAGTTTTTGTGTATTTTAGGGCTAGATATGGCTTTAGTTAGTCAGGGTTTGTTATGGTAAGGACTAGGGTTTAACCCCTTAAGGACGGAGCCAAATGTACACGTTGTGAACGAAACAAAATGTAAACAAAACCTGGCATTTGCGCTACATGTCTGTCCAACCATACTTCACCTCTTTCATAGTAAATGCACCCACCCTTATTATATATCATTTTATTCAGGGGAAACAGGGCTTTCATTTAATATCAAATATTTAGCTATGAAACATAATTTAATATGAAAAAAATGGGAGAAAATACGATTTAATTTAAAATTTTTTAGTTCTACATGACATTTTAACTGTCAATGTCATAATACTGTTTGCTTTTACTGCAATAAAATACACATATTTGTATTCAGCAAAGTCTCACATGTAAAACAGTACCCCCTATGTACATGTTTTATGGCGTTTTGGGAAGTTACAGGGTCAAATATAGCACGTTACATTTGAAATTTAAATTTGCCAGATTGGTTACGTTGGCTTTGGGACTTTATAGTAGCCCAGGAATGAAATTTACACCCATAATGGCATACCATTTGCAATAGTAGATAACCCAAGATATTGCAAATGGGGTATGTCCAGTCTTTTTTAGTAGCCATTTGGTCACAAACACTGGCCAAAGTTAGCGTTAGTATTTGTTTGTGTGTGAAAAATGCACAAAACGCCAATTTTGGCCAGTGTTTGTGACTAAGTGGCTACTAAAAAAGACTGGACATACCCCGTTTGCAATACCTTGGGTTGTCTACTATTGCAAATGGTATGCCATCATAGGGGTAATTTTCATTCTTGGGCTACCATAGGGTCTCAAAGGCAACGTAACCAATCTGGCGAATTTTAATGTGAAAAAAATTAAACACAAGCCTTATATTTGACGCTGTAACTTTTGAAAACACCATAAAACCTGTACATGAGGGGTACTGTTGTACTCGGGAGACTTCGCTGAACACAAATATTTGTGTTTCAAAACAGTAAAAAGTATCGCAGCAATAATATCGTCCGTGTAAGTGCTGTTTGTGCATGAAAAATGCAAAAAATTGCACTTTTACTGGTGATATCATCATTGTAATACATTTTACTGTTTTGAAACACTAATATTTGTGTTCAGCGAAGTCCCCCGAGTAGAACAGTACCCCCCATGTACAGGTTTTATGGTGTCTTGGAAAGTTATAGGGCTAAATATAGTGCTAGCAAATTAAATTCCCTTTACTTTCGGCATGGGTTGTCAGGCAGGTCCCGCAAATTGTAATTAATTAAGATACCCAATTATGTAAAAATATTACATAAATATATATGTAGAATTAATATATGTGTGTGTATATATATATATATATATCTATATATATATATATACGTATGTGAATATATATGTGTATATATATATATTTTTTTTTTTTAATATTTTTATTTATATATAGGTATATATATATAGTGATATATACGTATATATTTATGTATATAGATATATATATTATTTCGTTCTACGTGTATTTTGATATAAATATATATATATATTAATATCACAATACAGTGAGAACGAAATAACACATATCTATATATTTTTTAATTTTTTATTTTTTTTAGTAAGTATTTACATATTTTTTTATATTATATATAAATATATAACAATAATTATATATATATATATATTTAATCAGTATCAGTCTACGTGTAATTTGATATATATATATTAATAGTAAAATACACCTATACAGTGTACGTGTGTGTATGTATATGTGTGTGTGTGTATATATATATATATATATTATTATTATTATTTTTTTACACTTTTAACATTTATTTAATTTTATTTCCAGCCAGCAGGGGGACCACCTGTCAGGTGATCCTGTGTGTTAGAGGGTGATGGTGTGAGGGAGGGAGGGTGACGGTGTGAGGGAGGATGATGGTGAGAGGGAGAGGGGGGTGATGGTGAGAGGGGGTGATGGTGAGAGGGACAGGGGTGATGGGGAGATGGGGTGGATGAGAGGGAGAGGGGTGATGTGAGAGGGAGAGGGGGTGATGAGAGGAAGGGGGGTAATTTTGAGAAGGAGAAGTGGGTGATGGTGAGAGGGAGATGGGGATGATGGTGAGAGGGTAGTGATGGTGAGAGGGTAATGGTGAGGGGGGGAGGGGTGATGTGAGAAGGAGGGGGTGATGGTGAGAGGGGGGTGATGGTATGAGGGAGAGTGGCATGATGGTGGTCCAGTGTGGGCTGCCTGGTGTTCCAGTGGACTCCCTGGTGGTCCGGTGGCCATTACATTCGGCCATCAGAGACACCGGTATCTCGCGAGACCTGCCAGAGTGTTGCCATGGTAACCTGCAGACCAGTGTCTCTGATGAAAAAGAACAGATAAAAAGGCTGCGCTAAATAAATATAATGAATGATGTATAAAATCTTAATAGAGTCTCTTAGAGTCTTAACTGGAGTAGGATCTTCTTTGAGTCCAAAGTCCGTAAAGTGCTTGGTCTTGGAAGGTGCTTATCCCAAGGAGGAGTATCGTGGCTGCTTTTTCTTCAACAGAATCAGTAGCTTTGGAACGAAAAAAGCAGACACACAAACCAAAAATAGTGTAATATGTCCTATATAATACTCACGGGGGGTAGAGATGTAACTAGCTCTAGTATAGCAGGCATGCAGTGGTATGATCCCTGCTTACAGGATATAATGAAGGATATGTTTCAGGACTCTTTGTCCACGGGAAGATGGTGCACTCAAACGAAAATAGAGAAACAACCAATAGTGCTCACTGATTGGAATAATATAAATAAAATGGAAATAAAAAGGTACTCACAAGAGTGGAGCAGGCAAACTGCTCCTTGAAGATAGCGTCGGTGGTATGATCCCCACCTGAGGATTACTTGGAGTCCACAAGATAAAAGTGCCAGGTAAAAAATAATAAATAAAAATGTGTGTATAAAATGTATATATAAAAAGATATTGGTACAAATTAAGAGTAACCAAAAAATCTTTAATACAATAAAATACACATATATAGTATCCACAAACGCGTTTCACCGTAAAGGCTTCTTCAATATGGAATTTCTTTTTATCTGTTCTTTTTTATCTTTACTGTATTTGAGGGTTGTTTGAGGGATTCCCTATATAGGTTGCAGCTTCCTTGTTATCTAGCGCTTACTCTTTTTTACTTTTTAAACAGTGTCTCTGATGGCTGGCCGGGCAGACAGAAGGGGCCTCGCATACTGAGCAAGCCGCCCGGCCCCCTCCAGCCAGCGTGAGACCTTAGGCGGCCACCTAAACCCCCTAATTAGAGAGCTGCCTCTGGCATGGTGTGTGTTGGGGGGATGCCCTTCGGGTATAAATGCCTCAAATACTACACAAAAGTGGACCCATATAGGGACACGGCAAAGTTCAAGTTAATCCTTTCTATAATAGACACAAGAAATTCAATACTATAAACAATTTTACTGTTTCTTGTTGTTGTAGTTTTTTTGTTTGTTTGTTTGTTTGTTTGTTTTTTTTAAACAACCAGTTATTAAACTAAACAATTTTTCGCTTTCTCAAAAATCATAAGGGACTAAAATGCAATGTATCAGTAGGAAATAAGAAAGGGTTTAATGTAATATCCACTGTTATATAGTACCTAAGACATTTTATTTCTGTATGTAATATATAATTTGAACTGAAGTGTTAAAATGCACTTTTCCGTCTTGGGTAAATAAATAAACTAGATGTTTTTTGCTTAGGAGTGCCTAGACTGCAAGCCTATTTCTACTCATTGATAATCCTTTCCTTATTTGCTTATTAACTATTAAGAGACTGATGCTGTTGTAATGATGATGCTGGATAATTGCACTGTCCCACTAATATATATATATATTTATATATATTATACATAGTTCTCTATGTTGAAAAAGACTAAAGTGCACAAAGTTCAACCGTAAACCTTATTTTTTTATGCTGTTTGTCCAAAGAAGGCAACAAAAACCCAATTTTGCACAAAAAAGGGGGGGGGGGGAGATCCATATTGACTCCATAATGGCAATCAGATTTATCCTTGGGTCAACAGCCTGTTTACATACATATTAGTTATATCCTTAAACATATTCGGTTTATAAAAAAACAAACATCCAAGTCTTTTTAAAATTTTCTGTAGAATCTTTCTCCTATTTTAAGCAAAAACACTTTTCTTCCAGACCTTTTGTCTGTGTTATATATTCCTGTTAATGAATGGGTTAGCGCAGTTTGTATTAACCCAGTATATATTTGTATAGTACTATCATATGCCTTTTTTTGTAAATAAAACTATTCCTGTTTTTCTACCTTCCCCCTTCTTAGTTTTGGAGCTCACTTCTGCACTTTATCTAGTTCTGCAAAATAACACCACATATTCAAAGTTGGGTCTTACTATTGACTTGTATAGAAGCAAAATTATATTTGGTTTACGTGACTCAAAACCCCAAAGCCCCTTACTAGCTTTTGCAACAGCAGATTGGCATTAATTGTTCCCAAGTCTTTTTTATTTAATGTTATCCCTCTACCCCATTTAACATATAAGTTGGTTGTGGGTTCCTTATTCCAAAATGCATGACTTTGTATTTATTTGTATTAACCTCATCTTCCACTTGCCTGTTCAGTCCCCCAATGTATCCAAATCCCTCTGTAGAGCTGTTATATCATGTTCAGAATGTATTTTCTTACCTAGTTCTGTGTCATCTGCAATAATAGACAAGTGCCTTTCAACCTCCACTTCAAGGTCATTTAAAAATTGATTAAAGTGAAGTGGACCGTGGACAAAACCCTGAGGCACACCTCTTACCACTTTTGTCCAATTTGAAAATTTTCCATTTACAACTACTCTCTGCATTCTATCTTTAAGCCAGTGAACACATTTTTTGTGTAAACCAACTTATTTGAATTTTGCTAGTAACCTTTTGTGTGGAACTGTATCAAATGCCTGTGTTCAAAAGGTTTCACACAAACCAAAGGTTCCACAGACAACTGGGATCCATTCTCTCGATGTACATTTGGCTAATACATTAGTGCACCTTCCATAATTATTATTTTCTTTTAAATATATTTAAAAAATTAGGAAACATTTTTTGTTCCCTTTATCTTAAAGGGACTCTCCAGTGCCAGGAAAACAGAGTGCCCCTCTCACTCCTCCCCGCCTCCCCCCCATCCCATGTTGCTGAAGGGGTTAAAACCTCTTCAGTGACTTACCTGAATCCAGCGCCGATGTCCCTCGGTGCTGGGTCAGGCTCCGCCCACGCTCCTCCACCGCCAACATCAGCCAGCGGGGGAGACCTAAAATGAATGTGCGGCAATGGCCGCACACGCGCATTAGTCCTCCCCATAGGAAAGCATTGAATAATTCCGGTGATGCTGGAGGTCCTCATGCATAGTGTGAGGACGTCCAGTGTCGTTTAAAACACTTTTTGTGTTCTAATAACACGGAAGTACCTAACTTCCAACAGACAGCCACTAGAGAAGGACTTAACCCTGCAATGTAATTATTTCAGTTTATATTGCTGGGTTGGTGGGAATTGGCACCCAGACCACTCCAATGGGCAGAAGTGGTCTGGGTGCCTGGAGTTTCCCTTTAATATTAATGAGTGTTTTGGTGTAAAATAGTGTACACTGAAGATTACTATGTAGCATTTACATGCTTTCTTTATTTTGTGTATGTTTACAGTTACTAAGAAATGAAGTCGTGTGAATGACACCCTTTAATCATCACTTAATTGATCATAAGTTTCCTTGCTCATTATGTTGTGTGGCTTGACAACAACCGCAATAAATGTAAATGCGGCTATGCATTTCCAACAAATAGTATATTGTATTACACCTAAGCAGGCATGTTGGACATTCTTTGTTACTCCACATAACTACCAGTTTAATGGAACTGTGGTCACTACACTTTTACACAAAAATTATTGGTGAGTATTTGACATCTTCTATACAAGTGAAAAACACAATTTAAACTTTGACATTAATAATACTGATAATGTGGAAGAGTTAAAGGCCTAGTACTAGTTCAGAGGTATCCTTTTTTTGTCAAACGAATAAACAGAGGATGACTCTAGGGCCATGCTGGCACCAATAATACTATATTCAGCTGCAGTGGCTATGGTAGGTAACAGACTCCATTAAAATAAGTATCTAAGATCCAGTTCAAGCTATAACAAGCACAAAAGCAGTCATGTTTTCTCTAGAAGTAGTCAAGCATTTTTATCTCTGTGTTTACTGCTCAAAAAAGAACTACACTATATGGAAGTATTGGGACACCCGACCTTTACACAAACAGAGATTCTATGACATCACATTCTAAATACATTGACATTAGTATGCAGGTGGTCCCCACTTTGCAGCTATAACAACTTTCATTCTTCTGGGAAGGCTTTTCACAAGATTTTGGAGTATCTCCATGGGACGTTTTGCCCATTAATCCAGTAGAGTGTTTGTGAGGTCAGTCGGATGAGAAGGCATGGCTTGCAAACTCGTTCCAGTTCATCCCAAAGGTGTTTGATGAGGTTGAGGTCAGGTGTGGGTCAGTCAAGTTCTTCCACACCATGCACTTATCCAAAGATGTGTTTATGGATCTTGTTTGAACACTGAGGCACAGTCATGTTGGAATAGAAAATTGCCTTCTCTAGACTTTGTAGACAAAGTTGAAAGCATAGTATTGTTCAAAATATCTTGGCAAGCATTAAAATTTCCCCTTACTCAAAGTAAGCTGCCTTGAAAAACAGCCCTATACCATTATCCCTCCTCCACCAAACTTTACAATTGGCACAATGCAGTCAGGCAGGTAACATTCTCCTGACATTCATCAAATTCCAACCCATCAGAATGCCAAAATGCCAAACAGAGAAGTGTGAGTCCAGTGGTGGTGTTCTGTACACCACTCGATCAGACGCTTGGCATTGTACTTGATGATGTGAGGCTTGCATGCAGCTGCTCAGCCATGAAAACCCATTGTGCTGATATTAATGACAGTGGAAGTTTGGCGCTCTTTGGCTATGGAATCAGAAGACCATGGCAACTTTTACACACCATGCACCTCAGCACTCAGTGACCCTGCCCTGTGACTTTACATGGTCTTCCACTTCATGGCTGAGTTGCTGCTGTTCCTAAACACTTCCACTTTCCAATAATACCACTTACAGTTGACAATGGGATGCAAGGATCCATCTAGCAGTGATGAAATTTTACGAACTGACTTCTTGCAAAGGTGGCATCCTATCACAGTACAACACTTAAATTCGCTGAGATCTTCAACTTACCCAATTTTTCACAAATATTTGTAAATGCAGACTGCATGGCTAGGTGCTTGATTTTATACACCTGTAGCAATGGGTCTGATTGAAAAAAAACAGAACTCAGTATTTAAAATGGTTGGCTCCAATATTTTTGTCCATATAGTGTATATTTATATAGTAGCACATTTTCGGATCTAAATAATTGTATGATCAGATTTATCCATAAACAAAAATATCTTCAGACATTCCAAAGTACTCTAAAGGGGATTGATTCAAGCTAAACCAAGAAATACAAGGCTGCAAGGAATGATGAATGTAAAAAAACAGACAAAAAAGAGAAAAGAAGGGGAGTTGATGAATGGTAAGCATGTAAAGTAGAAGGAAGGTTGCGGCTGGAAAAGGTAATTAATGCAATTTAGTAGAAAGATTAATTTCTTGCACCATATATATTTTAACTTCACAATCAATATAGGAGGAAATGTATGAAATGTAATGAGCCCAGAACACGCCAATTCAGCATTTTCTTGAGAACTAAATCTCATTGTGGGCTACAATCTGTTATAATTCAATATACATTTTCCTATAGATGTCATTGGGGAATCCTTTAACAGAGTTAAATGTATCTCCTATAATAGAATCCAATCTCAGCCTCTTGACATATTAACAGCAGATAAGCACTAAAGCATCATTGAATTCTTCATATTATATTACTAATTTGGTTTGAGAATATCTTTATGCACATTAAAAACATTTGTAGATTGTATTACTATTTTACTAAATCTATTTGAAGATTTTTTTTGAAACTTTAAACTTTTTCTTACAGTACTCCTCAATCTCCAAATCTTCAATTTAAGTACTCTGTCCTCTACTTCAAATTAAGGAACGGTTCTATTAGATTAGATATGCTCATCTCTTGTAAATGTATAGCAGTTTTCCTCATTGACATCTATGGAAAATGCAATTATTTACTAAACTTTGAATCTGCAGTATAATTGCACCATTAAAGTTTAATAGACAAAATTGGCTCTGGGGGCGGGTCGGGCCGTCGAGCTGACCACAGGCTATCACATACAGCTCTGGCTCCAGGCCCCAAAAAAGAACATAAATACCATGAAACAACCACTTCAAGACCCACTGGCCAGATTACATGGTTGAGGGGAATACCCCAGAAGCAGCTCGGAAACCAGGATATGGTCATTTTCCTATCAATGCAGGAAAACCAATGCCTGCGGTCTACTTACACATGAGCCTACTCCGCACAGTGCTGAATGAGGAAAGTGTGCTGCCGCTGGCAGTTTCAGCTGAGGCTGACACCCATGGGGACTGCTCGGCCCCGTTCCCCTGCCCCTGGGCATGTTATCCCGGTCCATCACTCCATGACTGCACAAGTTTAGCAGATCAACCGCGGGCAGAATAGGGCCTACTGAGGTTGCGGCCTTTGTATTTCAGACTGCTGTCTCCAGATTGCTTCTACTATTAACACCGCTTCTGCTCCGCAGAATAGGGGTGCAATCTTACCTGGCAGAGGGTCTGTCGCATCCGAGTTCCAGGATCCCGAGTGGCTACCAAGAAGGCGCAGTGCTGTTTGGAGAGGTGGCTGAGCATGTAAGGCTTGACCGCTGGATGTCATGGGGGTTCCGGAGGATGTTTCCCCTATCGCTGAGAGCCCTGCTGAGGGGGTGTCGAGATCTCCGGCAGACCAGTGGCTGTGAGGTCAAGTGCACACTGTCTCAGAGAGGAGGCCGGTGGTGGGCGAGGCATAGAGAGGCTATATGTGTTCCTGGCCCGGATATCAGTGGCATACCGGAGGTGCAGGAGGTGGCTGACAGTGAGGGGGGAGCCCTGTGGCTTGGCAGGCCTCCGAGTGTCTATGGTGCTGTAGATAACCAGATGGGATAGTTCTGCTTACACCGATCCGGGACACTTGTGTTCTTGGATGCCCCCAGAGAATCCCAGTGACAACCCTTAGACAGTGCAGAGTGGGCCTCTGGTTTCATGGGATAGAGTGGATTAAAGGAACAATTTTTCTTTTACAATTTTCCTTTTTTTTCCTCTCTCTTTGGAGGCTTTCTCCAAACCAGGAGTGTAACTACTGAGCCCTGAGAGAATTCTGAGGGGCCTTCACGCAGGCATTTGTTTTCATTTCCCACACCCAGGGAAACGTTTTTTTTTTTTTTCTGTTTTTTTGTTTTTTTTAAACACTTTGTTATAATTATAGTTCATATTATTGTTTTCTTGTGGCAGTGTTATCTGGATACACTATCCTAGCTTATTAGATTGATGATCTAGCGATATTCTTATAGTTTTTGATCACATATTGACATTCTAATACTGAATATCCTGAATACACTATACTTGAGAAGTTTGATTATCTGCGCTGTCCTAACTTCTGAAAAAGATGCTATTCTGATGTGCTGTAACGCGCTTTGCTCTCCATTCCATTTTCATATTAGTTTTATCTCATTGCCTCCTTTTGGCTTTACCTTAATAATACCTAATACTGTCTAACTTAGTTCCACGATTTAAATGCTAAAGTGCATACTATATATTGCCTATGTACAATAAGTCAATTTGATTTCAGCGCTGTTGTACTAAATCCATCTAATGCACTTTATTCACCTACTGTCCTCAGTACCGATTTGTCCACAAGGGATATTGCAGTTTCCCAGCCTAATCATCACTATGTTACTATGCAGCCCCCAAAATACGGCAACCACTGCAGCGTTAGGCTCTTGTATTGACGCTTCCTAAACCAACCAGCAGCTGACAATTAATTTAACTCCAAATTGTCAACATTTGGAAACTTTACAAGCACATTGTAGAATGGTTTTGTGCTAACATATATTATGCCTCTGCGCAGGCAAATGTCAATGTACTATTGCTTTCTGTGGAATGTTTGAACTTAGTTTGCACTCAAAATAAAAACCATTTAAAACAAAATCTTTCAGAGAAGCATTAGGAGCATACAAAGCAATGAATGACAATCACAGTGCTTCTATAATCAGATGCTTCTCACGGTGAACCAGTTAAGCTCTCTGAAAAGCATTCACAGGTGTGGCTTTCAATCTAACAGCCAGTAGAGACATGTTTATTGCCACATTTTGAATACAGCAATATTTTAAAGCGAAATAGGACAGGATCTATGCACCAAAACCGCCTTTGTTAATGTGAAGTCGTTTGGGTGCTTAAAGTGTCTATTTAATAGCAAGCTGAAGATTCATTTCAGTCTATGCTTCTCCCCCAACATGCACCCATTTACATCTGCGAATCCCCTTAATCTCAGTGTTTAACATATCTGAATTCTATCCTGTAAAATAAACAAAAAGTATGTACAATGCTTGGATTAATAGGAACAAGTGGATATGAGGAAGTTGGAGAAATGTAAGATCACCTTCATTGTTTTTCACTCCCTGTATTATGTAAAAAACAATAAAGGTGATAGGAAGATGTCCAAGAGAGGAATACAACTTAAATAAATTTATTTAAAACAAAAATGAATCAAAAGTATGATTCCCCAGCATAGCAGGGATATAATTAGTGAACTTAAAATATATATATTTATGGTCTCCTATCAAATTGATGGCTTTCAATCAATGTATTTCTGCAAGAGAACGACCTTAGCCATTCTCAGTAGAGTTATCTCAAATGTAAATTGCATTGCTTAATATATTTTTCTATACTATTACTGAGAACAGTCCCTTAAATTGGTATCACAGTTTGACATAAAGAGGTAAGTGGTTTCAATGCTATTTCAATTAAAATGTATTCTTCGTATAACATTTTTACAGAACACTATAGTGTCAGGAATAGAAACGTGTATTCCTGACACTTTCGGGATTAACTAACTATTATAGTCGGCCTTCCTTAGATTGGTTAGGAAATATGTTTTTAATCCCTTTTTTTTTTAATGACCTTTTTTGGCTCCGCCTCCATGGATGAGATCATCATTCACCATAGGTACATTTTGGGAGGCTATTGTGAATCGGGGCCAAAACACCAGGATGCACCAATCAGCATCACCTCATAGAGATGGATTGAGTAAATTGATTTTTATGGGTAACGTTCAGCACGTCCATGCAGGCTTGGAGATGCTGAACATTGGTGATGCACATTGTGTGGCACTAGACTAGGAAGTACTTCTAGTGGGCATCTGAGCATCTGAAAAGGCAGTGTTTACAGTGCTCAGTCTCCAGGGACATACTAAACACACCAGAACCACTACATTAAGCTGAAGTGTTTCTGGTGACAATAGTGCCCCTTTAATTCAGCTAAGCTTAAACAAAAAAAAAAAATGATTATTTATACTCAACTTCTAAAACAACATCTTTATAAACTTATGTTTACAGGTAAACAAAATAAAAATGAAAATGTTTTTGTAGAGTATTAAGCCATAAAGGAAGTGAGATTTTGCAATCTGTACCATTTGGTTTGCAGCAATGTGACACAGGTTAAATTACTGTGACCTATTTTGACGCAGTTAAGATTAAAGACAGAACCGCAAATGTGTAGACAAAAATAGGTTGTTAAATATCAAATATACTGTATGTTGCTGTGGAACATTAAACGACATAACAGTTAAGTTCTTTAAAATAAGCTAAATAAAGGTAAATCTTTATAGAGTTTCAATGTATAGACATCTCTTAAAAATATTGATTTAACATAATAAATAAACATTGTAAATACTTATAATAATGTTTCCATAATTTTAAAAAAATACCCACTTTTACTATAAGGCTCAGTTGCTTTTCGAAAAGGAAATTATAAAGGCATATACATACGTACTGTACACATTCTACCAGGTTTCTTTGGAAACCAGCTGGTAACCGTTGCATTCTTCAAGTTAATTATCACAAAGGCTTTTCTTGCCATACTATGGGATAGATTTATCAAAGCACAACATAAGGGGGGGATTTAAAATAGTGTTCTGTTCTACAAATTGAATCACAGAGGTAAAAAGAGAGGGGTCACCAATGGGATGTAACTGCGGGTCCCACTGGTTTCCATGGTTACTGCTTAACATTTCGTACTTTCGAACACCTTTTTTTAACAGAACACTTTCATAAATCTCCCCTAAAGTGTCAATCATTTAGAAACCTGATCACTTACCATCTTTCCACTACCCCTTTCCCTGCTGGCATCTGTCTGTATTTAGAGTTTTTAATGTTGGTGCAAATTAGTGTTTTGCTTAGTTCTACTGCTATTAAACTAAATGTGTATTTAAGTTATTACCTGCAATTTCTAAAACCTCTTCATAAGGCCTTCCCACCAGTCATGCCAAGAAGCATCCATTTGTACATTTACCTAGGCACTATCAGTATTGCTAGCCTGCAGTGGAATTACTCTGTTCTCCAGGCAAATTATGAGGCATGATATTTAACTCTGGCCATCTATATTTGCTTCTGTTCAATTTCGGAACAGTATCATTTACATGTGAAACTCCTTCCTCATTTTCAGAACTAGCCTTTCTGCCCAATGTACGAATGTTAATTCTTTGTCATTTTTCTAATCAATTCCCTAAATATTGCTAACTGGTATGTTTTTGATGTTTTTTTGTTTCTTTTCCAAAATAAACACTCCTTGATAAAGCTATCCCCACGTATGTTATCAGTGCACTGTTTTGTATTGAGAGTTGTCATTATCAACAGAAACACATTTTCATATTACTGTACAATCTATGACATCACCCGTGTCTTCCATTTAAGAATCTTGATTCCCCAAGAACATCACAAAAACACATTTACAAAATACATTGGAATGTATTTTAGAAATCTATTTGAAATTCAGACATTTTAACTATCACTGTCTGGAAAGTGTTTATAGATGTTCACCTTCTGGCATTCCGGATATAGTTAACTAATGTATCCACTATGATGAACCAACCCTTTTGCTGGACAATCACTACTGGAGTCCTAGTCCACAAATATCTGGACTGCCCAAGGTTATCCATCACTGGTCTAGTTTAAAAGGTGTCAAACCTTGGCATCAAGGATCAAAATATGATGGTATGTTAAGGATTTCTTTCATTAACATTTAATTAAACAATTAGCAGTGTGCATCACTGAGCAAAGTGCTAAGAGTATTTAAAAAAAACACAACAGGTAATTTTTTCCTCGGAGACAGAAGTTTGGCACCCCTGGTCTAATTTCAGGTTTTTAACTGTCCATTTTGTGTAATGGGATTTATCTTTTCCAGTGAGACATCAGCATCATAATCCAAAATCCCAGAGAATGCTGGAGACATTTTCTCCAAACTTTTAGAAATAGACCTTTCTTCATCTTTACTCAAGATGTCATCTTCCGGACAAATAATAGCATGTGGAATCAGATAAACTAAGTTACACTCTTTTGGAGCTGAACTCTTCGGTTCCTGTTGACATGAGTAGACTACTGCTCCATTATTGTTAATGCTAACAGTTTCTATAGCATTACTAGATGTGGGACAGAGCCTGTAGCAGCCTAGTAGTGTTGAAAATGCTTTACGGAAATCCGCATTAAAAGCATATATAATGGGATTCAATGATGAATTTGCCCACCCAAACCACACAAAAACATCAAAGGTGGTAGAACTAATACAGAAAGGCTCTGTTCCACTTGTTTTCGCACTGGGGTCACAAAATGGCACCATGCAGTTTAGTATGAAAAATGGCAACCAGCAGCATACAAATACTCCCATAATCACTGATAACGTTTTTAGAACTTTCGTTTCTCTTTTGAAGGATGTTTTCAATGAGCTTTCAGGTTGCTGGCAATCAATACTGCTTCCATTGCCAGTGGTATTTTGGCAGTTCTTAGCATGTACCGCTGCCCTTTCCAAAGCCGAGATGCGTCTTATTTGTTTAGCTGCTATTCTGTATATCCTTGTGTAAGTTACAATCATGATGGCCACTGGTATATAGAAGCTAATCAGTGATGAAGAAATTGCATATGTCCTGTTCAAGCTGGAATCACAGTTGTCCATCGTGCTACCTTGTAAAGTGATGTTCAAATCAAAGAAACTGGTTGTTTTTGCTTTATGCCAGTTGAGTTGCACTGGAATGAAAGATATCAGGACTGATAATGTCCAGCAAACACTTATCATAATGAAAGCCACCTTGGGTGTCATTTTTCTCTCATATCTAAATGGACTGGAGATGGCCCAGTATCTATCCACACTGATTACGCAAAGGTTCAAAATCGAAGCTGTTGAGCACATTATATCAAAAGCAACCCAGATGTTGCAGAATGAACCAAAAGGCCAAAAACCAGCAATCTCCGCAACTGCTTTCCAAGGCATGACCAAGACCGCTACTAAAAGGTCTGACACGGCCAGTGAAATCACAAAAAAGTTTGTGACTTTGGACCTTAGGTGGCGAAACCTAACAACAGCAGCACACACCAAGGTGTTACCTAGAAGTGTTGAAAGTATTAGGACAGAAAGGAAACAGCCTGTAAGGACACGAAAAGATGAATCTCTTTCAGCTATTAACTCTTCTCCATCCATACTGGTGACATTTAGAGTCATATTTCTTCACAAAGTGAAATCATGTCATTGTTACTTTCCGTAATTAGTCTAGAAGTGTGTGATGGCTATCATGGACCGAAGTAGACTGTTGGCAGAGCTATTTCAAGTACCCATATTAACTGACTTGTAGCATTCTGTAGAGTAATAAAAAAAAAGTAAGTCTCACAATATGTCCATTTGTTAGTCACTACAAAGCCATATCATACAGTCCAGTTCTTTACTGTGTCCAAATTAGGCAATCACAACAATGGATCTGACATCACTGTACCTATTAGCACTGATAATCTGTTGCAATACATGGCAAATTGATGAAGAGCAAGCACTTTTCAAGGCAATGTAAAATTGCTTATTAATCCGCTGTATTTTAGGCCATCTCAACGTGCTCTTCTAGTCTGCAATAATGCTTCAGTGTTCCTGTTCAGTATTTTTGTACGCATTCAGAAATGCCACAAAGACAGAACTTCTGCAATTTTAAATCACTGAAATACGTTTATTCTTCCACTCTTGATCATTTCGAATTGCAACCCGCAGTGTTTCACCATGCTGTTAACAAAAAGAAAAAAAAATATTAATATGTATGCACAGAAAGAGTTCCTTTTTTTTTTTCCTTTAAACCGCTACATCCTACACTATTTTAAAGTTCCAATGTTTCATTCAAAGGAAATTTCTTAAGTGCTATAATGTAGCTTTTATCACCATTAAAATGACGTGAGTAGGAATGTGTTTCAAACCTCACGTCTTAAGGCTTAGTTTGAAAATGCACAAACATTACAATGAGAATATTTTTTGCATGTATAAGTATTTCAGTTTGCTATGTGGCTATGTGAATGTTAGTTACATTTTGTTAAATTATGTCTGTTCAAATGCATTTATTTAATTTTTTTCAGGGGAAGACTTACTCCTCAAAGCGTCTTAATTTTTAATAGTATTAATTTTTTATTCAACATCCTTCAGTTATATAGAGCTTTATCTTTTGCCTGCACTTATTTGAAGATACCCAGGCTCTGCAAACAAAAAACATAATTTATTATTTGTATATCAGGCAATATACTTTACATAGGTGCAGAATTACTGGCCATATAATTTAGTTGAAAAATATTTTTTTCTAGCCCATAACACCCTACATAAACTACACTGTATAACACATTAGTATACAAACATGGTTAATCTACTTGACACTTGTGTGCAATTTGTTTTTCCATTAGAAATTCTAAGATGAAATGCTGTATCTAGACATAAGTTAAACAATGGAGTGCATTAAAAATAAAAATTGCATTACATGTTTAACAAGACACCGACATGGTTTCTTTTTTATAGTCTTTTTTTAGCTCTTCGCCCTACTGCAGCTTCCTTCAATTCTCAGTCATTTAGTAAAACAAAGAAAAAAAGATATTGCAGCTTTCTACATCATAACATGGCCCCCTTGTCCACACCTCTCCATGTCACATAAACTGTTCATGATTACCCTATCTTGCAGTGTTCTTACACTGTTTAGTCACTGTGATCAGGCTTAGCAGGACTGAGGTAGAGCTTGTAGAGGAGAGGAAATGAAGCACATAGTAATTACTGCAATACATGTTTATCTGCCATTTTGTATTCACTTCAGCCGCCTGGTTAATAACTGTGGTAGTCCTTTGTTTGTGGACACCACATGTCACATGTCTTCCTTCTAAGGGTGGAAAGAAACTGTGCAAGATCTAATAAATCTATCTGCACATCTCTGATAACACCTTAAATCACACAGTTCAACCTTCAATTATATCAAAAACATAGCTTCCATCACCCATTGAATAACTGAAGCCACCAATCTCTTATGCCCCATGCAGCATTGAAGGTGTTCAGGGTATATAAGTACTATATAAAAGGAAAGCTGTGGAGTAGTGCAAGCTGTGTATAGTGGGAAAATGCACTCTGCTCAGCTTCACTGCATGGTGTTGGAAACGCTCTGTGACTGGCAGAGGGAATTATGGGTTTTAAATCTTTCAATGGGTGCTGTGGGGCAAATGGGGACTATAATGTCAAAAGTGCATGTATGTGTGCATACCTAGTGCTTGCATGTGTATAAATGTATTTTTCTTATTGAAAATAATAGGAGGAATTTTAGTCAGCATCCAACAGTGGGAGAAGAGGATTTCAAGACAGTAGAGTCAAAGGGAGTGCAGGAAGCAAGCTATCAAATCACCATTTCACTGTATCACCTTTGTCAGCAGAGAAGAATAGAGAGAAACTACTTCCTGATGACTGGATCTCAACCAGCGTCCAAAAGGAAAGCTGGTTGAGATGTGAAACATTAATGATAAAACTTGTAGCCAAGGAGCAGCTAGTCTAAAAAAACTAACACCAAAAAAAGGTGTTTAACAATGTATTAACAATATAGGAACCCTTTAAGTTCCAAAGACAATTTATTTCGATATAACAACCATGTCCTCGAATACCCTGCTAATTGTAACTAGGTGTCAAATCCTTGGTGTTTATGAACTACATCACGAAAAAAAATAATTCTTCAACATCTGGGTGCCATATTATTATTATTATTATTATTATGATATTTATAGAGTGCCGTCAAATATTCTGCAGCGCTTTACAATGGATGGACGAACAGACATGTAGTTGTAACCAGACAAGTTGGACACAGAGGGGTTGAGGGCCCTGCTCAATGAGCTTACATGCTAGAGGGAGTGGGGTAAAATGACACGTCCTTCAAAATTCTATTCAATTGCAGAAGGTACTATATACTTCCACAGCACATTGTACAGATTTATATTTTTTCTTAATATAACCCTGGTATCAAGCTTGTTATGCACATAAAAGGTTCGCATAAAGAGCGTTAATTTAGATTTATTTTATTTGCTATGCGCAAATAATTTTAGTCTTCTGTTAACATTATTCTTTCACAAAAACATTTTTCTGAATAAAATGTAGAAAAATTAATCAACAAAAAAAAAAGAAAGAAAAGCAGATAAGATTATGATTGTTCATAAAGAATTTAAAATAAAACTATTAGACACATTTATATATTTTTAAATTCAAAATAAATTAATACAAAGGTTAATTTGACAAAATTAGAAAGACTAGTGTGTATAAATTAAGGCCAGAATAGCCAATTTAAAAGGAGACTTGACTTTCTGCAATTCTCCTAATTTGGGTCTTTTGACCTAAATTTTTAAATTCACTTTGAATTAACGCTGAATGCCCAGCATTTTAGTCATCTTAATAGTGATGTCCTGATGTAACATTATGTGACATTACCCATTGGTAATAATGCATTTTACTCACACTTTCTGTAATTTTACTCACATTTAGTTGGAATTTTACTCACACTTTCTGTGCAATTTTGCATTAAGGGCAAAGTGTGTGTTTCTGATTTATTGCACCAACACATTATTATTATTATTATTATTATTATTATTATTATTATGATATTTATAGAGCGCCGTCAAATTCTGCAGCGCTTTACAATGGGTGGACGAACAGACATGTAGTTGTAACCAGACAAGTTGGACACACAGGAACAGAGGGGTTGAGGGCCCTGCTCAATGAGCTTACATGCTAGAGGGAGTGGGGTAAAATGACACAAAAAGGTAAGGATAGTATTAGACTAATGACAGTTGCAGAAGAGGAATCAGTCAGGAGCTATTAACAGTTTAATTGATACGCTTTTATGAAGAAGTGGGGTTTTTAACGATTTTTTGAAGGAGTGGAGACTGGATGAGCATCTAACGGAGGAGGGAAGCGCGTTCCACAGGAACGGTGTAGCCCTCGAGAAATCTTGAAGGCGAGCATCAGAGGTGGGAGTACGGACAGAAAATAGACGTAAGTCTTCAGCAGATCGTAAGGGCCTAGACGGGACATACTTGTGTATAAGGGAGGATAGATAGGTGGGAGCAGCATTTAACACATATTATATACTGTTTTAAAGGACAAAATGGGCTTTAATTGTATGTAACGTAAACATATATAAATCTCGTTTTTATCTCCAATTAGAGGGTAACGCCATGGGAACACGTTTTACCTCCAATGTATGTCTTTGCCACTATCTTGTAAAGTTACAGTGTTATATAAAAGATCTTGTTATTTAAATTTTTACAGTTTGAATTTTGATAAATGGATTTGATGGGCCTAATCAACATTGTGGGGCATTGTAGCTGTCTGGCAGTTCAGATTACCCCATAAACGCATACCTTTTGTAAATGTAGACATCAGTAGGTATGTCATATGGTATATTTTGAGCCGTATTATATAGCTATATTAGCACCGATTTATGGTGTTCAGCTATATCTAATTGTTATAGAATTACCCCTTTGTCATAACGTTGTCAGGTTTTTTGTGAAAATACAGGGCTGAATGTATAATCTGCCCAATGTATTTCTTTTTTGTAAAAATAGCAAGTTGCATTTTGGGGCATTTTTGTAGCTCACATATTTAAATTACTCCATAAATGCATGCCTTTGCAAATGTATACACCATGGGGACTCTCATGTATACTTTTGCAAAGTAACAATCTTAATCCTATCACTAATCCTAAACAAAACCCTAGTTCTAAACCGAATTATATTCCCAAATATATCCCTAATCCTAAACCTCATCTTAATCCTAACCCTATTCTTATGACTAACCCTAATCATAACCATAGTCCTAATCTTAGTCATAACTATAGCAATAGTTTTGGAAGGATTCCCTCTGCTAACTTCAACAGAGGAATTTCCTTGTTGGGCCTAACCTAATTCTAATCTGAACCTTAATCCAAACTTCATTAGAACCATAATCCTGAGGCTAATTCTAAACCTAATATTAAACCTAATCTTAACCCTTAATCTAATCTTAAGCATACTCCAAAGGGTTTCTCTCTGCTAACATCAGTACTGATATTAGCAAAGGGAATGCCAAGTTAAAACAGAAGAAAGCTTCTGTTGCCACCATCTACTGGCAGTTTTCTGTTCAGACCTTGGGGGTCTACCTCAAGCAAGCTGCCAGACCAGAGTCACTGTGGCAGAGAGTTAATGTGCTTTACACAACAATGACTTTCAGCACTGTATACAATCAGTCAATTCATCAAGCTCTGACTTGTAAAGAACTTGTCTAATTGAGGTTTCTCACTGATAAAAATTTGCAATTTGGAATTTAGGTTTGATGCTCCTGGCATTTCAATTTAAAAAAAAAAAAACAGAACAAAACAAAAAACTAGTAAAAAAAATCTGTTGGTGTCACTATTAATATTTACATAGTGCCAACATATTCTGCAACGCCTTACAATGATAAGATAAGGATATTTGATAACAAGTGATTTAAAAACAAAAATCCTGCACTGGAAAGTTGGCAGTGCGGGAAACAGCAAAAGTCAAAAGAAGGTTGCACGCAGAACAAAAGGGAAGGTGTATTTGTTGAATAAAACATAAATGTAGTGAGGAGTGATATTATTAAGAGCTTTGAAGGTTAGAGTTAGCAGTCTTAATTCGATCCTGAAGGGACGTACTGATTGGCAAGTGTGGGAGTAGGTGCCAGCCAGATGAGTCTGGTGGCAGCATTCTGTATAGACTGAAAAATGGCAATGTGGGTATTAGGGAGGCCGATGAATAGTAAGTTGCAATAGTCAAGTCTGGAAATCATGAGTGCATGAACAAGTGCGTTCTTTTTTCATTTTACTGAAATGGTTATGGTGAAAAGACCCTGTGCTGTCACTCTGCATTCTTGTCAGGGTACCTTATGTGTTGGCACAAGCTATGCCACACATTGGAGACATCCAGCAGGAGGTTGGGATCTTTTCAGAAGTCCCTCTCTTTTTTCCAGCAGTTCTCGCGCCGGCCGTGATAGGTCCGCCCACTTTATGATGCAGCGCTTATGACGTCACGGCCCGCCAAAACTTTCAAATACAACCGTTTTGGGAGCATCGTTTTGCAGGCTTAGTCTTGGTGTCTACTATCATTATGTTGGTTGGGCAGTAATCAAGAACCATATGACCATTACCGATCACTGATATCAATATATTTACATCTCTGATAACAAACTGGTTCTCTGAAAGAGCTATTACTCCTTGATAGCTCATCCCTCTAAGTAACTATTCTAGGTATAAGCTTTATTGTGTAGTCACAGCTAAAGCCATATATTCAACATCACATGAAGACAAAGCTACTGTGGACTGTCTCTTAGTTTCCCATGCAATCGGTGAGTTTTTCTCAGTTAAATATAAGCAGTAGCTTGTCATACACCTTCTATCATTCACATCAGAGGCCCAATCAGGGTGAGTGAAGCTTTTAGTTTCACATCTTGATTACATTTCTTGGAGTAATTTTTACTAAACCATCACTTTGTTTGAAGTTGACATCAAGGAAATGTTTGATTCTTCTAAATTAACCCCTTCCCGACATCGGACGTAACAAAAAAACAGTCCTTAGGGACCATCAGGTATGCTCTAACGGTATTGATGTCGAGGCATCGTGCAATACCCCCTCTCACTGCTGGGCCACCGGAGAACACCGGGTGATCGCTCCCCCAGAGAGATCACTTCCGAGTTGCTCCACGTGGTGCCTGGCTATGTAGCAGAGCATCGGAAGCCATCATGCAGACTTCCGATGTTCTCCCTGTGCTGAGTGCCTCAAGGGGTCGAGGTACTCAATGAAGAAATAAACAAATTGAATTTTTTTTTTTAAAGAATAAATAATTTTAAAAAAATAACCCCTTCCCTCACTTCCTCTCCCATGTACTTACCCAATTGCCTCTGTTCCCCCACTGGCGATCGGTCTTCTTCTTCCCTGGGGGGACTGTCTGACAGCCCAGACAGTCCCTCCTCTGCAAATTAGAGCGGTCACATGGCCACATGAAAGAGTGGTCACATGGCCACAATAGGTGTCCACAGTGCTGCCAGCAGGGGGACTGCCAGAACTGACAGGCAATCCCCCTGCTGGTGAAAAAAGTAAAAAATAATAACGTTAATAAATAAAATAAAAAAAAATATATATATATATATATATGTATATATGAGATATATACATATGTTATATCTATATATAATATGTATATATATATATTTGTGTAAGGGGCAAATAGCCGTATATGGAGTAAGGTTTCAGCATAAGCATAGGATAGTATAAAGGGAGCAAGTCGGTTGTGGTGTGCCGAGACCGACGATACGGTAGGCCTGTAAATAAAGAGGGCAAAAATGAATAATCAAAGATTTAATACAGTCAACAAATATATACAAATTAACCAGACATTTCCTTAAATGCATTACGGTATTTAATTCCTGGAAGGATTTTGAAGATAGGAATCTAGGACCGCAACTGGACATGAATTGTTGTGGGTAGGATAGTATGTTATCTCTACTGTTAGTGCGTGTTGACTCGTTTCGGAATGTGGTAGAACCAATAGGTAATGATATATGTGTTTACGTACGTGGGATCGTTGAAGACAATGATCTGTCTGAGTGGTGGCGATGGTAGTGGATTCTCTGGCCTGAGAAAGGCATAGAAGGCAGTGTGCATGGCTGGTAATGGCCGACCTGGTAGTATAATTGAATGGTTGTAGATCTAATAGGTCCGATAAGGATGGAAAAGTTGGATGGCTATTGGTAATCTCTGAGAGGAACGTGGGGGAATGGATTCCTGAAAACCTATGAGTATATTCTTGTCTGGTATGATAGCATGAAGTTATGGTAGTTTTGGCCATAGGTTATCCTGTTTTATTGAATGCCTGTAAAATATATAATTAATGGTGTGTGAGAGTTTTAGTTTAAGGTGGCAAAAAAAAAGCAAAACCTAAGAGAACTGTTATGACACAGGTTGAGCTATGTCGTGTTCCAATGAGATTCTTTAAGCCAGGTGAAAAGCTGTGTTATGCATTCTACAAGTATGGGACAAAAGTGCTAGGTGGGATAGTGCATGCTATGTTGCATGAGTATGTCTAATCCATGATTTTGTCTCTGGAATGAAAGAGTGGCCGTGACTGTATGGGCGAATGTAGGAAGCATATGATGAACATGCCTGGAATATAAATGAGACAATTGTCGGCAGGGATGTACACCCTCGCCTGGTACATGAAAGTAAAAGAAATGTGATAAGTGGCCAACCAAGTGAGTTCCCCAGAAATATCATGATCGTATGGATGATGAGTGGCGTTTGTTGATGATATGACATGTGCTTAGTTGTCTGAGTAACAACGGATTGATGACCCTGACCATGATTTACCCCATGCCACAGCAGCTGCTACAATGGGGTAGATCCCCCAAAGGGGCTGAGGTGGTGGAAAAATGTCCAAACCTGGATGCCAACAGCTCCAAAGCAATTGTTCCCGGTAGATCGCTGCCAAACCCATGGTAGACGCCGCATCTGACCATCTGGTTGGAGAAGTGTCAGACAATCCTGGAAGGAACATGCTTTTACCATGCCAAGTGGTCAAGAAATTCCCCACGATGTGCAGGTCTGCTGTGGCTGGGGTGTCTAAGGACATCCTATGATCGTCATATTGGAATTGTGGGGAAAAAGGGGAAAGTACTCTGGATGTGAAAGCGTGGTCTTGTGGTATAATTTGCACGGCAAAATTAAGGAACCTGGTAGGGATTGTAGTTCCTTGTGGTTATAAGTACTAAGCAGGAGTGATTGATGTAGTTGAGAATGTTCCCTATTTGTCTTGTGGTAACTTGCGGTATGGATGCTGACTCAAATCGTATGCCCAGTAATGTGGTGATAGTGTCTGGGCCTTTTGTTTCTTATGGGGTACTGGGATGCCCAAGTGGTCAACCAGACTAAGCTGCCGTGAGGCTTCTAGTGAAAAAATATGTTATCTTTGATCAACAAGAAGTCTTCTAGAAAGTGTATGACTGTAAGGCCTCTGTACAGGGAGTGCAGAATTATTAGGCAAGTTGTATTTTTGAGGATTAATTTTATTATTGAACAACAACCATGTTCTCAATGAACCCAAAAAACTCATTAATTTCAAAGCTGAATATTTTTGGAAGTAGTTTTTAGTTTGTTTTTAGTTTAAGCTATGTTAGGGGGATATCTGTGTGTGCAGGTGACTATTACTGTGCAATTATTAGGCAACTTAACAAAAAACAAATATATACCCATTTCAATTATTTATTATTACCAGTGAAACCAATATAACATCTCAACATTCACAAATATACATTTCTGACATTCAAAAACAAAACAAAAACAAATCAGTGACCAATATAGCCACCTTTCTTTGCAAGGACACTCAAAAGCCTGCCATCCATGGATTCTGTCAGTGTTTTGATCTGTTCACCATCAACATTGCGTGCAGCAGCAACCACAGCCTCCCAGACACTGTTCAGAGAGGTGTACTGTTTTCCCTCCTTGTAAATCTCACATTTGATGATGGACCACAGGTTCTCAATGGGGTTCAGATCAGGTGAACAAGGAGGCCATGTCATTAGATTTTCTTCTTTTATACCATTTCTTGCCAGCCACGCTGTGGAGTACTTGGACGCGTGTGATGGAGCATTGTCCTGCATGAAAATAATGTTTTTCTTGAAGGATGCAGACTTCTTCCTGTACCACTGCTTGAAGAAGGTGTCTTCCAGGAACTGGCAGTAGGACTGGGAGTTGAGCTTGACTCCATCCTCAACCCGAAAAGGCCCCACAAGCTCATCTTTGATGATACCAGCCCAAACCAGTACTCCACCTCCACCTTGCTGGCGTCTGAGTCGGACTGGAGCTCTCTGCCCTTTACCAATCCAGCCACGGGCCCATCCATCTGGCCCATCAAGACTCACTCATTTCATCAGTCCATAAAACCTTAGAAAAATCAGTCTTGAGATATTTCTTGGCCCAGTCTTGACATTTCAGCTTGTGTGTCTTGTTCAGTGGTGGTCGTCTTTCAGCCTTTCTTACCTTGGCCATGTCTCTGAGTATTGCACACCTTGTGCTTTTGGGCACTCCAGTGATGTTGCAGCTCTGAAATATGGCCAAACTGGTGGCAAGTGGCATCGTGGCAGCTGCACGCTTGACTTTTCTCAGTTCATGGGCAGTTATTTTGCGCCTTGGTTTTTCCACACGCTTCTTGCGACCCTGTTGACTATTTTGAATGAAACGCTTGATTGTTCGATGATCACGCTTCAGAAGCTTTGCAATTTTAAGAGTGCTGCATCCCTCTGCAAGATATCTCACTATTTTTGACTTTTCTGAGCCTGTCAAGTCCTTCTTTTGACCCATTTTGCCAAAGGAAAGGAAGTTGCCTAATAATTATGCACACCTGATATAGGGTGTTGATGTCATTAGACCACACCCCTTCTCATTACATAGATGCACATCACCTAATATGCTTAATTGGTAGTAGGCTTTCGAGCCTATACAGCTTGGAGTAAGACAACATGCATAAAGAGGATGATGTGGTCAAAATACTCATTTGCCTAATAATTCTGCACTCCCTGTATATGTTATCATAACCAGCACAGAGTATCTGCAAATATCGATAGTAGGCTAATCTGTAGCCCGAAAGTTGAGTGGGGAAAGGATTGCCCATTTTATGCCATGTAAGTGCCAGTGTGTAGGGTAGATGGTAGCCGTTTACTGCGTTGATGATATTGGTCTTACTTAACCAAGCTTCAACACATGCTTGAGTGATAGCTGTAAAGGTAGATCAATGGTGTTGTATAGTAAGGAAACTCCTCGGAGGGTATGAGGGAGTTGAGACTTGGGGTAGTGGAGGTGTGTGGTGCCAATAAGTCTATGGTTAGTCTTTGTTTAAGGGAAGATTTCCTTGTGACAATACCAATGTGTTTGTGTTTGGCGCCATGCTGTAAATGGTATAGGTTGGAAAACCCAAGTAAAAACCCCTCTGCAAATCTTGGAGTGTGTTTACAGCCGATGGTTCTGTTGTGCTGACTGTAAGTGAGGGCATGCTATATTCCTTGAAGGTGTATTTATGATACCTGTATGGGAGCCCTTTGAAGCTCCAGAGCTTTAGTAAATCTACTACAAGTCTGGAAGGGTGATGAGTCAGTAGTGTTGAAAATGCATTGGTGTGTACAAATGGTGAGTATGTTTTGTCAGGCTCCCGCGGACGGCTGCGAGGGGAGGCTGCACTCCGCTCGCAGTACTCACCCTCCAGCCGTCCGCGGTCCTCTCCACCTCGTGGGTACGGCGAGCGGCATCCTTCCAGCCTCGGATGCCGCCCGCCGTTCCCTCCACGTCCCCCAGCGGCAGCATGCATGACGCTGCACGCTGGGAGACCGCCCAGGGTTATACACGCCGGGTTCAGTCACCTGACCCGGCGTTAAAGGCAAAGTGCCAGAATCACAGTGGGAGGTCTAAATATCTCCCATGTGTGATTGTTAATTCTGATTGGAAATCATCCAATCAGAATTAACCTGATGGTTTAAATACTTACCTTTCCTGTTCCTCCTTGCCCTGTTGTGGTCTTTGCTTGTTAGTATTGATTCTGAACTTGTGCTTTTGGTTACGTACTCTCTGGCTTGTTATCCGACTCTGTGACTTTCTCCTACCCTTTGACTTCGGCTTGTTTCACGTTATTCTGTCTTCTGGTTCCCCTTACTCGGCTTGTTCCTGACTATTCTTTGTGTGCTTAGCCCGGCCACTCTAAGGTCCGGTACGGCACTTTGTGTGTGTGTGTGTGTGTTGGCGTGTTTGGTTCCCCGAATCGTGACATTACAACAGGGCCATAATGGAACCTGCTGACATACCACAGCTTCTAGTTAATCAAGAGGCTAGAATGGATGGCTTAGACCACCGTATGGATCAGTTTGCTCAAGCTTTACAAACCATTCTGGCTCGTACTGCACACTTGCAACCGGCCGTTCAGGAGGCTGCTGCTGCTGTGCCCGAACCCATTCCCACTCCAGTACCTGTTCCCGCTCATGTAGTTCACATGACGCCGCCACAGCGCTACAGTGGTGACCCAGCATTGTGTCGTGGTTTCCTCAACCAAATCGACATCCATTTGGTGATGAATCCACGCTCCTATCCCACTGACAGATCTAAAATTGCCTTTTTGATAAACCACTTGTCCGGGAGAGCTTTAGCATGGGCCAACCCCATTTGGGAAAATACGTCTCCTATGTCCTTTGCTGATTTTCTGACAGCTTTCAGACGCACGTTTGATCAACCCGGTAGGGTTGCTTCTGCTGGCAAGGCTCTGCTTAGGGTCCGACAGGGTAACAGGTCTGTAGCAGATTACACTATCGAATTTCGTACTCTAGCAGCTGAAGTGGTTTGGAATAATGACGCCCTCGTAACAGCCTTTCAGGAGGGTCTGGCCGCTTATATACTGGATGAAATAGCATCCAGGGAATTACCTGCTCTTCTAGATGATGTTATAGACTATGTGATTCTTATAGATAACCGTATTAGAGAGAGGCGTAGCCAAAGACGGTTGGATACACGGGTGTTACCTGCTCTACCCAGTACTTCCCTGCTAGCGTTACCCGCTCCTGTGCAGCCATCCCCTGAACCCATGCAGTTGGGTGCTACAGGGTTAACTGAGGCCGAAAGAGCGTACCGTAGAAGGGAGGGGTTATGCCTTTATTGTGGGAAGAGGGGGCATCACTGTAAAGCCTGCCCTAAACTACAGGGAAACTGCAGCACCTAAGGCCTAGAGAGGGGTCGGCCTCAGGTGTTATGACCTTGTCCCCTCATATGTCCATCTCTAGACCGTTTATTACGGTTTCTCTCTTGGTCAATAAAACCACTATAACAACCAAAGCCCTGATCGATTCAGGTGCGGCAGACAACCTTATGGATGAGACCTTTGCCAAAACCGCAGCCCTGAATTTGATTCGAAGGAGACACCCTTGGCCGTTGAGGCCATAGATGGTAGACCACTGGAGAAACCTCTGGTGACCCATGAAACCCAGGAAATAGTTATGTCTGTGGGTGTTTTGCACAAAGAGAAGTTAACCTTCCAAATAATTAACTCCCCAACAGCCTCCATCGTTCTAGGTTTTCCCTGGTTAGTTAAACACAACCCTGTTCTTGATTGGGGTTGTTTAGACATACTTTCCTGGGGGGAATCTTGTCAGCGAGACTGTGTGGCTCATGTACATCCTGTCTGTTTACTTAACGTACCCACGGCTAAACCACTCTCGGTTTCTGTGCCCTCTGTTTATGCGGATCTTGCCTTGGTTTTTGAGAAGAGGGAGGCAGATAAGCTACCTCCACATCGTGAGTATGATTGTGCCATAAACCTCTTACCGGGCACTATGCCTCCTAGGGGAAAGGTCTACCCTCTTTCTGAAAAAGAGAACCAAATCATGGAGGAGTACATACAGGAATCCCTAAGAAAAGGTTTTATTAGAAGGTCCTCCTCTCCTGCTGGTGCTGGTTTCTTTTTTGTGGCTAAGAAGGAGGGTGATTTGAGGCCATGTATAGACTACAGGGGTCTGAACAATATAACGGTTAAAAACGCCTACCCTATCCCCCTCATCACTGAGTTGTTTGATCGTGTTAAAGGTTCTAAATTTTTCACCAAATTAGACCTCAGGGGGGCTTATAACCTTGTCCGTATAAAGGAGAATGACGAGTGGAAGACATGGGATCAAGTCCATGTTGCGCTGTCTCGTTCAGCGGCTGCTCTCAAAAAGTTTGCTGATCGCCGTAGGGTTGCGGCCCCTTCCTATGTTCCGGGTGATAGGGTATGGTTGTCCTCCCGGAACCTCCGTCTCAAGGTTCCCTCGATGAAATTCGCCCCCAGATTTCTTGGTCCCTTCAAGGTGTTACGTAGGGTTAATCCCGTTTCCTACTCCCTTGATTTGCCTCCTTCCATGCGTGTCCCGAACACGTTTCACGTCTCGCTTTTGAAACCCTTGCTGTGTAACCGGTTCTCTCGTCCCCTCGGGCGGCCCGTTTCCCCTCGAGCTGTCTCTGACGACGTGTACGAGGTGGCTACCCTTCTCGACTCTCGTGTTTCTGGGGGTCGGCTGCAATATTTGGTGGACTGGAAGGGGTACGGCCCTGAGGAGCGGTCCTGGGTTTCAAGCTCCGATGTGCACGCTCCCTCTTTGGTCCGCTCCTTTCATGCCCGCTTTCCTTTGAAGCCTTCTGCTTCCCACCCCCTGGGTGGTCTTCGAGGGGGGGGTAATGTCAGGCTCCCGCGGACGGCTGCGAGGGGAGGCTGCACTCCGCTCGCAGTACTCACCCTCCAGCCGTCCGCGGTCCCCTCCACCTCGTGGGTACGGCGAGCGGCATCCTTCCAGCCTCGGATGCCGCCCGCCGTTCCCTCCACGTCCCCCAGCGGCAGCATGCATGACGCTGCACGCTGGGAGACCGCCCAGGGTTATACACGCCGGGTTCAGTCACCTGACCCGGCGTTAAAGGCAAAGTGCCACAATCACAGTGGGAGGTCTAAATATCTCCCATGTGTGATTGTTAATTCTGATTGGAAATCATCCAATCAGAATTAACCTGATGGTTTAAATACTTACCTTCCCTGTTCCTCCTTGCCCTGTTGTGGTCTTTGCTTGTTAGTATTGATTCTGAACTTGTGCTTCTGGTTACGTACTCTCTGGCTTGTTATCCGACTCTGTGACTTTCTCCTACCCTTTGACCTCGGCTTGTTTCACGTTATTCTGTCTTCTGGTTCCCCTTACTCGGCTTGTTCCTGACTATTCTTTGTGTGCTTAGCCCGGCCACTCTAAGGTCCGGTACGGCACTTTGTGTGTGTGTGTGTGTGTTGGCGTGTTTGGTTCCCCGAATCGTGACATGTTTTTTGTAAGTTGTATTGGGACACATGGTTTGTCATGTGCCCTGAACCATTTGAACATTTATGCAACAGTCTATATGCAATGCAACTACTCATACCAATTGTCTCTGGTAGTTCAGAGGTGCTGGTACCTGGCCTGTGTGATAGATAGGATATTTTGGGATACTGCTAGTATACCTATAATAGAGAACAAAACATAGTGCAAATATTGCTAAATGTTATAAAACTTCCAATGATTGAAATGCACTCACATATTCCAAAAAAGGTAAGCGTATTATGGGTGCCTCCCCTCGATGGAAATAGGGGGATTAACTCCTATTGATTTCTCCTCCTCAAGTGATAGCCAATGGAGTATCCAAGTCAGCCAAAACGATCCACAAACAGCAACCACAGGAATACTTCAAGGCAATTTATTCACTTACAAAATTAAGAAGGTGTGCAAATAAAGCATAAAAACAATATAAAAATGAGATATTGGTCCTACGCGTTTCGTCCTTATACAGAAAGGACTTCCTCAGGGACCATCTATTTCAATAAAATATAAAATATCAATTGACAAATGCACAGAGTAAAATGCTTCCTAAAAACGCTAACAATCAAAAGATCTTATATAGGGCTAATCCCTTCAAGTCATTGGTGGAATAGTGGGTGTCTTCTTATCTTCCAATTCTGATTCGTCAAAATTTTCTTTCCCCAGGTGTAGCCGCTTAGCCGGAATGAAATGCCGGGTCCGTTCAACACTTTTAGCCACTTCCGCGTACGTCATGCGTTGCGCGTGCGTCACGTGATAAAATATTCATCACATGACCTTTATGCGTTCCACACTCGGAAGAAAAAACATGGCCGTGCGTTCCATAGCATAATAGACTGAAAAGTCAGTATTCTTGTACCTGGTAATGACATGCGAACAACTAGAAATAAAAGACTATTAAAAATCATATAATAGTCCTATAAGAATCATGACAAACAGTAAAATGTCCTCTAACAAATAGCTAACTCGAAACATAATAGAAATGACTGAAAAACAACTCCCTATCTAAGTTAGTCATTCATGATATCCATTATAGCTTGTTCCAAAAAGATTATTATTTGATTATTAATAACTTCACATGTTAACAGTGATATAGTGATATATTAATTAAACTATTAAAATTAATTAAACAACTATATCTAAATTACAAATCCATAATGTGTAAAGTGACATGAATATTTATTCATCAATTCAATTACATATCCATATTGTATGAAGAGGCATAAGTGATTATACACTCCATATTCTTTCACTCCCTAATAAAGTGATACTACTTTTTTTTTAATTTTTTTTTTTATAAATTTATTATTATATTAATTTATATATTAATGTAGTAGTGATATCTTGTCATTCAATTAATTCAAAAAGCAAACAATGTCCATATCCACATTTAACCCCCTTGGGGTGAGAGTGCGTAATCTGTGAATCCAATATGATTCCCTTTGTGCCAATCGCTTTTCTTTATTACCCCCTCTCCAATGAGGTTGAATTTGCTCTATCCCTATACAACGCAAACCCTTTAAACAAAACAATGGGCGACTATTACAATGAAGAGGAACTGAATGGGTATCCAATTTTTTCTTTATGTTATTAATATGTTCCAAAAGTCTCACTTTTAAACATCTCTTTGTACGGCCAACATATTGGCTGCCGCATGGACACTGAAGTCGATACACCACACCCTCTGAGCGGCAGCCAATCTCTGATTTAATAGAAAACTGTTTTCCTGTAACAAAACTGCTATATGATGTAACTTTATCCGTATTTACTTGTGAACAAGCTTTACAACTTTTGCAACCTCTGAAGTTTGAATTAATGTTTAAAAATGTGGCCAAACCGAAACCTATGAGGGGGTTGGAGGAATTTTTTAAACAGAAAGAAAAATTGTTGAATTTGGAAACGAAAAAATGGTGGGAAATTGCCTTTCTGGGGAGTTATTTAGACGAAGGCCTCATTCCTAGTGGACTTCGTATAGATAAAACCCCAGCCTTTGGTTTGGAAAATGAGGAATTTCTGAATAAATGGGATGAGATTTTGTTTAATTGTTCACGTCAATTAATGACATTATTATTGGATTTTTCTAAGGCAAGTAAATTAAAAATTGAGGAAGATTTAGACAATCTAGATAAATCAGATGTTGGAAATAGAGAAGATGTGGAGTTCAAAGAAAGGGAAGAGACCCTATTTAAAAGGTTACAACACCTAGATGAGAAGATTTCTGACACCAAGAATAATAAATATCTGAGGGATAAAGATGACATAGCTCATAATAACTTTTCAAAAAGGAATAAAATTGCCCATAAAAGATTGGGAAGATCGAATGTTAGGAATAGATTTATCAGTACTCCATCTAGAAATTTTAGGAGAAGAACTCCAGAGAGAGAAAAGAAATCTCAGTATAATTTTAGAAAGAGATTTCCTTCTATTGATGCTAGGAGGAATACCCCAGTTAGAGGAGGGCTACCTAAGTCTTTTGGAAAAGGTTCCCCAGAAAGAGGAAAAGATATACCACATAAATACTCAGAAAGAGGGGTTAAACCATCCTCTAAGGGAAGGGTAGATAGGAACGACATAGATGATGTCAGTGACACTATCCAATTCCCATATAGAAGGGAAAATCATTCTGATACCTATGCACAGGTGGTGAGAAATAAGGAAGAAAACAGAAAAGGGAATCCTTTGGAGACTAGGGAAAATGAAAATTTTCAGGAGAGAGCAAGAGCCCCAAAAGAAAAGACTATCACCAATTACTTCCAGCCACGAGAAAAAAGGTGGGATCATCCCAATCGTTTCTCCCATTTGTACAGGGAATCTCCACCAAAAAGAAAAAGAGCAGAGGATCAGGAGAAAAATCTAGGGAGAGATCAGGAGAGAAATCAAGGGAGAGATTAGTAACATCAGGAGATGCACTAAAGAGGGGGATTATTAATTTGTCTGGAGTTGATTTGACAGAACAGGAGACACAGTTATTAGAGAAGGGAATGAAATTCGCCCCTAATCAAGAGGCGGATGATTTTCAATTATATATTGATCTTAAAAAGTTCATTAGATCTATGACAGTCACAAGACATTTTTTGAAATTCCCTAGTCCGATTGAGAATGAGGTTGAAAAAGAGCTAAACGATATACAGAGAAAATTTAAACCTAAGTCCAAATTCTTCCCAGTACACAGCAAAGGGTCACATTTGGAGACCTTTGAGAATCTGATAGAAAAAGATTTCGAAAAATGGGCAGATAAGAGGAAAAGAGGAAGGAATCAAGTTAATAATCTGACCAAGGGGGAGCAATTAGCATTAAATGATTTGATCTCAAGGGAGGATATTATTATAAAGGAAGCGGACAAAGGGGGGGCAATAGTTATCATGTCAGAACAATATTATCGACAAGAAGTTTTTAACATTCTAGCTGATGGTAAAACTTACAAAAAACTTATAAATGATCCTTCTCAAACTTTTAATATGGAATTAAAAACCCTTTTAGAACAGGCTAAGAATGAGAATATCATTACAAAAAGAAATTTTGATTATCTTTGGAATCCCCATCCGGTTATTCCAATCTTTTATTTTATTCCAAAGATTCATAAAAATCTAACAAGCCCTCCGGGGCGCCCAATAATTAGTGGTATTGAATCAATTACGGCAAATTTGTCTGCTTTTTTAGATTCCCACTTACAGAAATATGCCCAGATGGCATGGTCATATACAAAGGATACAAAATCTTTTTTACAAGAAATTGAAAATTTGGAGTGGCAGGAAGATTATAGTTGGGCCACATTGGATGTAACCTCGTTGTATACGGTTATCAGCCATAATCTTGGGTTAGAGGCAGTTGCCTTTTATTTGTATCAGGATAAAAATATGTCCTCTGGTCTTACATCCTTCATTCTGTGGGGTATCCAGTTTATATTGGAACATAACTATTTTCTGTTTGATCAATCTTTTTATTTGCAACTGGTGGGCACCGCCATGGGGACCAGGTTCGCCCCCAGTTATGCCAACATATACATGCGCAGGTGGGAGGACCTCTGCGTATGTCTGGGGCATGACTGGGTGATGAACCTGGTCCTATGGCGGCGGTATATCGATGATGTTATTATTATTTGGAAGGGGTCGGATTCTGAATTTAGCACTTTTGTTCATTATCTTAATCAGAATGATTATAATTTAAAATTTTCTCCAGTATGGGACCGTAGAGAAATTAATTTCTTAGATCTCACTTTATTTAGTGAGGGAAATGAAATAAAATCCAAGTGCTTCTTCAAACCAACTGATGGGAACAGCTATGTTCATAAACGTAGTTGTCACCATCAACCTTGGTTGAAGGGAATCACCAAGGGACAACTTACCCGAGTAAGAAGAAATTGTTCGCACACCAGTGATTTTCAGACCCAGGCGCAACATATAGCCGATAAATTAGTGAAAAAAGGTTACAACCAAAAACATATAAAGAGAGAAATTCAGGCGATGTCTAAAAAGAGTAGAAATGACCTTCTTATTGACGGTTCTGGTAGTAAGAAAAAGGGGGAAGATTTCAAACAAGCTTTTTTTACACAATATAATGTGGACCATCCAAAAATAAAAAGGAGTTTGTACAAGTACTGGCCAATACTACTGGGGGATCCCATTTTGGGAGAACATCTATCTAAAAGGCCAAAGATTATTTTTAGAAAAAAACAAAATCTTAAGAACTTATTAGCACCTAGCTATGCCTTAAGAAACGGATCTAGAAATACTAAAAAAGGGCCAAAGGGCTTCAGAGGTTGCAAAAGTTGTAAAGCTTGTTCACAAGTAAATACGGATAAAGTTACATCATATAGCAGTTTTGTTACAGGAAAACAGTTTTCTATTAAATCAGAGATTGGCTGCCGCTCAGAGGGTGTGGTGTATCTACTTCAGTGTCCATGCGGCAGCCAATATGTTGGCCGTACAAAGAGATGTTTAAAAGTGAGACTTTTGGAACATATTAATAACATAAAGAAAAAATTGGATACCCATTCAGTTCCTCTTCATTGTAATAGTTGCCCATTGTTTTGTTTAAAGGGTTTGCGTTGTATAGGGATAGAGCAAATTCAACCTCATTGGAGAGGGGGTAATAAAGAAAAGCGATTGGCACAAAGGGAATCATATTGGATTCACAGATTACGCACTCTCACCCCAAGGGGGTTAAATGTGGATATGGACATTGTTTGCTTTTTGAATTAATTGAATGACAAGATATCACTACTACATTAATATATAAATTAATATAATAATAAATTAAAAAAAAAAAAAAAAAGTAGTATCACTTTATTAGGGAGTGAAAGAATATGGAGTGTATAATCACTTATGCCTCTTCATACAATATGGATATGTAATTGAATTGATGAATAAATATTCATGTCACTTTACACATTATGGATTTGTAATTTAGATATAGTTGTTTAATTAATTTTAATAGTTTAATTAATATATCACTATATCACTGTTAACATGTGAAGTTATTAATAATCAAATAATAATCTTTTTGGAACAAGCTATAATGGATATGATGAATGACTAACTTAGATAGGGAGTTGTTTTTCAGTCATTTCTATTATGTTTCGAGTTAGCTATTTGTTAGAGGACATTTTACTGTTTGTCATGATTCTTATAGGACTATTATATGATTTTTAATAGTCTTTTATTTCTAGTTGTTCGCATGTCATTACCAGGTACAAGAATACTGACTTTTCAGTCTATTATGCTATGGAACGCACGGCCATGTTTTTTCTTCCGAGTGTGGAACGCATAAAGGTCATGTGATGAATATTTTATCACGTGATGCACGCGCAACGCATGACGTACGCGGAAGTGGCTAAAAGTGTTGAACGGACCCGGCATTTCATTCCGGCTAAGCGGCTACACCTGGGGAAAGAAAATTTTGACGAATCAGAATTGGAAGATAAGAAGACACCCACTATTCCACCAATGACTTGAAGGGATTAGCCCTATATAAGATCTTTTGATTGTTAGCGTTTTTAGGAAGCATTTGTCAATTGATATTTGATATTTTATTGAAATAGATGGTCCCTGAGGAAGTCCTTTCTGTATAAGGACGAAACGCGTAGGACCAATATCTCATTTTTATATTGTTTTTATGCTTTATTTGCACACCTTCTTGATTTTGTAAGTGAATAAATTGCCTTGAAGTATTCCTGTGGTTGCTGTTTGTGGATCGTTTTGGCTGACTTGGATACTCCATTGGCTATCACTTGAGGAGGAGAAATCAATAGGAGTTAACCCCCCTATTTCCATCGAGGGGAGGCACCCATAATACGCTTACCTTTTTTGGAATATGTGAGTGCATTTCAATCATTGGAAGTTTTATAACATTTAGCAATATTTGCACTATGTTTTGTTCTCTATTATAGGTATACTAGCAGTATCCCAAAATATCCTATCTATCACACAGTTCTGCTATATGGTTATCAGCTGGGAGATAACCTTGGGAAGCAGTGTACCTATCAGCTAAGTTTTTCATTTTGTTGTTGTTTCGTGTGTTTTTCACACTTTTTTCACGGGTGTCCGTGTTTTCTATTTGCTGGTACCTGGAGCCTGAGAGTGGTCGTCCGTTTGTTTGGGACAAAATCCCTTCTGTATAGGTACCTGCACAAAAAAACATCTCTACATATTCCAAATGCCAACACAACCAAGGGATGGTCAGGTCCCGATTTACCTGCAATCCCTGGATCTGACCATCACAGATACATCATCATACATATATATGCCTTGTTTCCCCAATGTGCAGGGATCAGAAATGCTGATTGTATGGTAAAAATACCCTTTAATCCAAATGCAAGGTTAACGTGAGATTTTGAGAGTGATCTGTAGGGATCAGTGTGGTTTATGTGAAAGATTGTTCGTGAACTATGCCCCAGCATTATAGTTGTATGACAGGGAATCGAACAGTGCCCGTTCGACAATATACAATATGTGAACATAATAGCTTAATAACAGTCATTGTAACAAACCAAAGTTCTCTTCGTGGGTTGTAAAGGCACGAAACGTGTGTGTAGTACAATAGTAAATGCATGAACTAGTTCCCGTTTGGTAGAAAATTGCACGAACCGTGAGCCTGGCATGTCAGGGAAACAAAACAAAACGAGCAGTGAGATTTGAAATGCACGCACAGCATTGCCTAGTATGTTTAGGCAATTGAAACAGAATGTGTTCCCGTTCGGGAGTATGCTAATGCTCGAAATGAGCCAGTGACAGATATAAACAAGTGAGTTTAAACGAATGATATGCATGGACCTGCAATGGTTTTAGAACAGACTTAGATAAAATGCAGCCGTAAAGTGAGGACCTGACCCGTGCATGGTGCTATGGGACTGATGCCTGGCGTAACGGGTAGGTCGAGTTACGGTTTGTGAGTCACTTGGACACCATCCACGGTGATGGATTGAAGAAAGAAGCTGGTAGGCCAGAAAAGCCTGTAGCTGGATTCCTGACACAGCTCAGCTTAGAAAACCTCCTGGAGTAATCAGGTAAAATGGCGTCTGGATGACCCGGAAGTGGAAATCATTCTGATGCTGACCTCAAGCGATATGGAGTCAGGTAAGGGGTGTCCCTTATATAGGGGAGTGAATTAGTTTAAGCCCCTCCCACAAATACAGGCCAAACGGCCTTAATACACATATATATTTTATATATAACGTCATTTTAAGTGTATTTTTTATTATTATATACATATATTAAAATAAAAATACACTTAGAGTAAAATTACACACGTATATATAGTATATATAATAACTATATATTTTATATATATTATATTATTATAAATAAATAATTAAAAATACATTTTAAAAATGTAAAAATAATTTTTAGAAAATTTAAGAAATTATATATATATATATATATATAATTGTATTCTAACTGTATTTTGATATATATATATTTATATCAAAATACACTTAGAATTAAATTTTATATATATATATATATATATATATATATATATATATACATAAATATATGAATATATAAATAAATAAAAATAATACGAAATATACAGTACATATGTCCATATACATAATTACATAAATATACAAGTGGACTTTAAATATATAAATATTTATATATATTTAAATTCTACATGCATATTTATGTAGTATTTTTACATAATTACGTAATTTTATTGATTGCAATAGCAGGGACCTGCCTGACAACCCAGGCCGAAAGTCCAGAGAATTACATTTTCTAGCACTATATTTAACCCTCTAACTTTCCAAGACACCCCTACAACTTGTACATGGGGGGTACTGTTTTACTTGGTAGACTTTGCTGAATACAAATATTAGTGTTTCAAAACAGTAAAACATATCACAGCGATAATATTGTCAGGGAAAGTGAAGTTTTTTGCATTTTTCACAAACGGCACTTTCATTGATAATGTCATTGTTTTACTGTTTTGTAACAATAATATTTGTGTTCAGCGAAGTCTACCGAGTATAACAGTACTCCCATATACAGGTTTTATAGTGTTTTTGAAAGTTACAGGGTCAAATATAAGGCCGTTTTTTCACATTGAAATTTGCCAGATTGGTTATGTTGCCTTTGAGCGTGTATGGTAGCCGAGGAATGAGAATTACCTGCATGATGCCATTCCATTTGCAAAAGAAGACAACTCAAGGTATTGAAAATGGGGTATGTTCAGTCTTTTCTAGTAGCCACTTAGTCACAAACACTGGCCAAAGTTAGCGTTTATAACTGTTGTTTGCATTTTTAACACACAAACAAATATAAATGCTAACTTTGGCTAGTGTTTGTGACTAAGTGGCTACTAAAAAAGACTGGACATACCCCATATTAATTACCCTGGGTTGTCTACTTTTCAAAAATATATGGTTTGGGGGGGGGGGGGTAAATTACATTGGCTGGCTTCAAAAATGTCCTAAATAGGACATGGGTGTATGATGACCAGCTGTGAAAATTCCAAGTTGGAAAACTGGAATGCACACCCTCAAAATAAGATCTTTTAGCCCCCAGAGAAAAAAAATGGTTTGGAAATAGCAAAGTGCTACTTGTATTTATAGCTCTATAACGTTACAAAAAAAGCTAAGAACATGTTTACATTGGGTATTTCTAAACTCAGGACAAAATTTAGAAACTATTTAGCACAGGTGTTTTTTGAAATGTGGATCTCTTCTGGACATCTGTCGTTTTTGTATTAAATCTGTTTTTATTGAGGTCAATATAAGGAATAGTTTACCCATGTAGGGGTTGTAATGCATGTTTGACAGGCGATATGAAATGCGGAATTGGTATATCAGTGGCATTTTGACATTTGCCTTTGCAGAGGCTTATAATGTGTGATCTCTGTTATTGTTGAGATCAGCATATTTAACCAGATTCCCATGCAGGGAGGTGTTTGTATCTAGTACTTATTTTAAGATTCAGTTATAGCTCGTTTTTTTACCATATTCATGTTGATAATTAGGCTCGTTTGCATGAGCATTTGTCATGTCTCAAGGTTTACTGGGTGTCGTCAGTGGATCATCCTCTAACTCTTGTTAGTGTGTGAGGTGTAGGTGTGGGGTTAAGTCTATGGGGTAGGTCGGTGTGTTCTGTCAGTCAGGGATTGTCCTGTGGTATATTGTGGTCTACGTTAGCGGGCAGGGAGGAGTGGGTTTCGAGTGTTAGGGGTGGGTGAGTTATAAGATGGGGAAATGGGGGGAAGGAAGGAGGGTGGTGTGTGAAAAGTGAGAAAAAGAAGAAAAGAAAGAGAGGGAAGAAGAAAGAGAAAAAAAGGGGGGACAGGGGTCTTGCTTGGGCGTAGCCCCCGGTCACCGCCCCAGGTCACCACCCCCCGCCGGCGTGGTCCACGGGAGTTCTCCTTTTCTGCTTTCAGGTTGTTTAGCTGGCAGCCAGATGTTGTACGAATTCGACTGAGGAGATGTGTCTCAGCCAGTGGAACCATCGTTGTGTGTATCTTTCTTTATCTTTCACAGAGGCTGCCTTCAGGTCTAATATTTTCATGTGTCCTCCACTTCCTCCACCCATCACTTGATGTGGGGGGGGGTACGTGGTTGTCTCCAGTACATGGGGATGGTTGCTTTTGCGGCGTTGAGGTGTCTCGGGGGCACTGACCTTTTATAGGCCGGTGTTGAATCGTAGTATGGTGGAGGAGATATGAGGCTGGTGTTTGTGGCAGGGCTTCATCCATCACCTCTATCATTCGGTTGATTGTCCCCCAGAATGGCCTAATGAGGGCACAGTCCCACTAAATGTGGAGGAAGGTGCCTCTCTCTTCTACGCAGTGCCCATAGGTGTCTGGTATATTATGAACTTGGGTGTGTAGGGTAGCTGGGGTACCATCTTGTGATGACTTTGTATGCGTTTTCTTATAGCCGTGCAGATCCTGGGATTTTTTTGTGTGTGATGATTTTGTCCCAGTCAGCCTCTGTGATTGTTTCGTTGAGGTCCTCTTCCCATTGTCTGATGCAAGGTGGTGCCAGGAGGTAGCAGCTTTTCACCAGTGAGGTGTAAATCTGGGAGATAGCCCTTGGTGGTTGTCTTGCAGGCAGAGGGATTTGAATTCTGTTCGGTCCCTAAGTATGCTGGGTTTTTGTGGTATTGAGTGGGCGTAGTGTGATATTTGTTCCCTTGTCATTGTGTGTAGGAATGTGTGTTGTTGTTCTGGAAAGAAGTCGGTGAGAGGGCGTATTATGCATGGCGAGGATTTCACTTCAGCTATGTGGAGGATCTTGTCTCGGTTCGTCAGGCGTGGGAGTGGGCCGTGGACGCAGCTGGGAAGTGTGGGTTGCCCTTCAGGGGGAGCATGGGGCTTGGGTTGGTCGTGAGGTAGTATTTGGCTCCATTTTGGTGCCAGATTTGGAGTGTGGCTTTCACAAACTGGTTCGGGAGTTGAATATGTGATTCAGGGCAGGGTTTGGTGCTATCTTCTTCCAGCTGAACCCATGGCTTCATGGACCAGCTGATGACTCTGGTGAAGTGGGCCGCAAGGAAGTACTTTCTGAAGTCTAGCAGGGCTAGTCCACCTCTAAGTTTGGAGAGATTCAGTTGAGAGTGAGCTATACGGAGGGGATTACCCCACCAAACAAATTTGCAGACTTCTGCCTGTATGGCTGTGAAGAAGGTCTTCAGGGCCTTGACTGGTACCATTTGGAAGATGAGGAGGAGTTTAGGGAGTAAGGTCATCTTGACTGCGTTCACTCGGCCACGCCAGGAATTTAACACAAGTTCCATGTGTGTAGTTCTTCTACTGCTGCAGTAAGGATGGGAGTGTAATTGTGAGCGTATAGATCCTTTGGCTCTGGTGTGAGCCATATCCCTAGCTATTTCATACGGGTGTCAAACCAACTAAAGGGGAAGCATCGTCCGTTGCTGAGTGGGGTTGGTGTTGAGGCTTAGGATTTCTGATTTGGTGTAGTTGATTCGCAAATTGGATATGCGGCCATAGGTTTCAAATTCCACCGTAATCGCTTGCAGAGTGTGAACGCGAAAAGCAGGGGTGAGAGTGGGCAGCCTTGGCGGATTCCGTTGTGTATCTGAAACGGGTCGGAGAAAGCACCGTTGATCCGCAGTCATGCTGTCGGGCATGTGTATAGCGCCTGTATCCACGTGATGTATTTTGGCCCGATGCCTAGGTCCCAGAGTGTTCCGAACATAAGATCCCAATCCACCCGGTCAAATGCCTTCTAGGCGTCCATTGACAGGAGCAGAGCCGGGGGCTTGGTCCTCCTGGCCTCCGAGATCAGGTTCACCGCTCGGATGGTGTTATCTCTCTGCCCGGGATGAAACCTGTTTGGTCCGGGTTCACCAAACCTGGTAGCAGTGTTTGAGGTGGTATCGTCTTGGTGTGGCGGCAGGTTGAGGTCTCTGCCTATGATCAGGGGGCCCTCTGTGAATTTCATCAGGCATGTTAATGTTGTGTGGAGGAATTGGTATTGTTTTGTGTTTGCAGCGTAGATGTTCGCAAATGTGTATTTCTGATCGTGGATGGTGCCTTTCATGAAGATGTGTCTGCCTTGTTTGCATCGGAGAGTGTCTAGTTCCATGTAGGGTATCCATCTGGTGAATAGTATCTCCACCCTGAGGGTGCAGCGAGTCGGGTTATTTCTAAAGAAACCCACTGGGTAATTGCGGTCTCTGAGGGATGGTGCTTGGTTCTCTTGGAAGTGCGCCTTTTGTATGAACGCTACAGATGTCCTGAATCTTTTGAGGTCTCTGAGAAGACGGGAGTGTTTTGTGCCAATGTTTAGGTCCTCCCGCGTGTAGCGGGTGCACCACAGGGCCAGCGCCGCCAGAACGGCAAGCAGGTGCAGAGGAGCGGGGGAGAGGAGCAAAGGGGGGGGCGATGCAGAGAGAAAAGGGGCGGTTGAAGGGCAGGTCAATGGACAGGCATCCAGGCAATGGGCCCACTCGAGTCCAGTGGTTCTGGGTGATCGTGGTTACTCCCAGATGGAAAAGCTCCCTTTGTGTAAGGGATGCACTATGTCCTTTTTCTGAGGGGGTGGTGGATTCCTGGTGTATCTGGTGTGTCTGTCCAGGTTTGATCTATGTGTGATCACTATTGGTCAGGAGTATGAGAATCATCCATTCCCCGTAGAGGCCAGTGTGTCAGGTTATACCTGCTGTGCTTTTCGCCGAAAGAACCCACTTCCGGGTTCACGGAGCTTCGCCCCGCCCCTTTTTTCTGACGCGGTCCTTCCACGCTACTTAGGAAGACCGCGCCAGATTCAAAGGGCTGGATTATTGCACAGGTGTCTGTAAAACTTACCAGCTGCTCTATTTTGAACTTACCGTGTACCGAATAACGCTCTGGGACGACTACCCTCCTTCTCCACTCCTTGACCTCGGCTTGCTAAACGGACTTCTATTACTCTACACAACTATTGGATTTAATTAAGCTCTTCAGTTCCAGAATTGCCTCTTAAGCTAAGTATTAGTTCCTACAATCAAGCTACTCTCTGTTACTGATAAGAGACTGTTTCTAAGGCTCAATACTGTGTCATTCAATCAAGTTACTCTCTGTTATAAATAAGGAACTGCTTCTAAGGCTTAATTCTACTTCCAACAATCAAATTATTCCTAGTTGCAATTCTGTCTTGCCTCATTGATAATTTTGCTTGCAGTTATTCTATCACAATTAACCTAACCTAACTCTGCATACATTCTCTGCACTATTCTTAAATTGGGACTGTTTGGCTTTGTGCAAATCATCAGTGGCTTATTTTTCCTTGCAATTAACATCCTGCTTGAAGGTTTAAAGCTACAGTATCCTCTCCTCCACATCAGTAACAAAAAGAGGTAAAACTAACAGTTACTGGAATAAAAATTTCTGCAGTTGAGTTCCAAATAAAAGTAGTATTACACAGTGTATGCGAGGTGTTGCTGCACCTCTCTGTCTGGTTTCTGTAGTGTGGTGAGGTTTGCACCAGTAGTAGGTCGGCTGGTTCCTCCTCTGGAGATTCCTCTCCTAGGCCATGTGGCTTGTATGGTGTGAGTAGTTGCTAGGTGTAGTGTGGTGGGCAGGGACATATTAGCCGCGAGGCAAACAAGGCATTTGCCTTGGGTGTCATTTTCCAGGGGGCGGCAAAAAAAGCCACCCCCAAATGCCCAGGGCAAATGTCTTGTTAGCCTTGCGGCTAACTGACAAGCCAGTGCTCCCTCACCAGCACCGCCCGCCCAGCAGCCCAGCAGCCCCACTAGACCCCAGGGAGAGGGAGAACCCTCCTCCTCCTCCCCCGCCACCCCCTCACGTCTCTCCTGGACCTGAGTTGTCTGCAGGGGGTACATCTGTAGGTGGGGGTGGTCGCAATTAGAAATATGCATTTCAGTACAGTAACCATTGCCTGTGAGATTAAGCTTCGAAGCTGCGTATTGCGTATTGATGCCATGTCTCCTGTGCATTTTTTTGTTTTTTTCTCTCCCCTCCCCCCGTCCCCCTTCACCACCACTATCTGCAGTCGTCTCCTCTTCTCCCTTAGATATGTCTTGCTCCCTCCCCTCCAGTCCCCTCCTCTCTCTCTCTGTCCCCTGTTCCCTGCCTCCCTCTCCATGCTCCCCTTCTGTTCTCCCTCGTCTCTAACTTATCCACCCCATCTCACAAACTGTTTTTTATTATTTTCATTTTTTTTTATCCCTCCCCTTCCCCTCTCCTTCCCCATTCCTCCCCTCCCCCTCCTCTACTTATATTTTCCTCCTCTTGTTTATCCATTTCCATCCTGTCCTCCCCTCCCCCCCTTGCTTTGTATCCACGGGAGTGTAAGCCCAGTCTACCCTCCTCATTCCCTGTGGTCTCTCTGTAGTTTATCCCTCATTTCCCCCCCCTCGGGCTTCTTATTGGGTATTCTGCAGGATTTCCGCCCATGTGTGGGTGTCCATGTGTTACCCAGTTGTAGCACTCTTTGTCTCTCCCTCCCCCCCTTCGTGTGTCTGCACTGATTTGTTATCCTACAGAGCATGGCATGATGAATTTAGTGGATTGTTATTTATCGTTCCAATGGGTAGGGTTTGGTGCATCTCAGATCGTCCGTTTCCATCAGATAGGGGATGTTTCACTGTGGGCAAGACGTGGCGGGGTTTGGGGTCTGCTGTGGTTTGGGGTTTCTGTAGTGTGGTGAGGTTTGCACCAGTAGTAGGTCGGCTGGTTCCTCCTCTGGAGATTCCTCTCCTAGGCCATGTGGCTTGTATGGTGTGAGTAGTTGCTAGGTGTAGTGTGGTGGGCAGGGACATATTAGCCGCGAGGCAAACAAGGCATTTGCCTTGGGTGTCATTTTCCAGGGGGCGGCAAAAAAAGCTGCCCCCAAATGCCCAGGGCAAATGTCTTGTTAGCCTTGCGGCTAACTAACAACAAGCCAGTGCTCCCTCACCAGCACCGCCCGCCCAGCAGCCCAGCAGCCCCACTAGACCCCAGGGAGAGGGAGAACCCTCCTCCTCCCCCGCCACCCCCCTCACGTCTCTCCTGGACCTGAGTTGTCTGCAGGGGGAACATCTGTAGGTGGGGGTGGTCGCAATTAGAAATATGCATTTCAGTACAGTAACCATTGCCTGTGAGATTAAGCTTCGAAGCTGCGTATTGCGTATTGATGCCATGTCTCCTGTGCATTTTTTAGTTTTTTTCTCTCCCCTCCCCCCTCTCCCCCTTCACCACCACTATCTGCAGTCGTCTCCTCTTCTCCCTTAGATATGTCTTGCTCCCTCCCCTCCAGTCCCCTCCTCTCTCTCTCTTTCCCCTGTTCCCTGCCTCCCTCTCCATGCTCCCCTTCTGTTCTCCCTCGTCTCTAACTTATCCACCCCATCTCACAAACTGTTTTTTATTATTTTCATTTTTTTTTATCCCTCCCCTTCCCCTCTCCTTCCCCATTCCTCCCCTCCCCCTCCTCTACTTATATTTTCCTCCTCTTGTTTATCCATTTCCATCCTGTCCTCCCCTCCCCCCCCTTGCTTTGTATCCCCGGGAGTGTTAGCCCAGTCTACCCTCCTCATTCCCTGTGGTCTCTCTGTAGTTTATCCCTCATTTCCCCCCCCTCGGGCTTCTTATTGGGTATTGTGCAGGATTTCCGCCCATGTGTGGGTGTCCATGTGTTACCCAGTTGTAGCACTCTTTGTCTCTCCCTCCCCCCCTTCGTGTGTCTGCACTGATTTGTTATCCTACAGAGCATGGCATGATGAATTTAGTGGATTGTTTTTATCGTTCCAATGGGTTGGATTTGGTGCATCTCAGATCGTCCGTTTCCATCAGATAGGGGATGTTTCACTGTGGGCAAGACGTGGCGGGGTTTGGGGTCTGCTGTGTTCCACGTCCCCCTCTTGATCCTTAGCCCCCCTCCCAAATAAAAGTGAGCCTCCCATAGCTGTGTTTGCACATGTCATATGGCTTGTAACCCCAAATGAAAAACTCTCTCTAGGTGAAGCATAGTGGGATGTAACATCCCAGGTGCTTTGATGAAGTCCCATGTCCCTGTTTTGATCCTTAACCCCCCCTCCCCAATAAAAGTGAGTCCCCGCCCCATAACAGTGCTGGCATGTGTCATATGTGCGGCTTGTGTCCCGAAATGTTGTGGTGTTCAGCCTCATCTTTTACTCCTCCGATCTGGTCGGGCCGGGTGCCAGGGCCGTTGGTGTTGATACCGATCATGGCCCGGTTCTCTGCCTGGTGGTGGTGGTGGGCCGTTGAGTTGCTGAAGGAACTGGTGTGCCAGTCAGCTAGGCACCTGTACAGGAGGAAGGCCTAGCAAGCATTGAGATCCTGGGACATTGGGTGGGGCCTTGAATGTGTACGTTGTCTGTCCCTGGCGGGGTAAGGGATTTCCGCTGCTTGCAGTGCCATCATCACCGGGCGGAGAGCTATCTGTGCCTGTAGTGTGTAGCGGGAGAGATCTTGGTATATCACCATGGCTTGGTCGTCTATGAGTATTGTGCCTATGCGGCGGGCGGTGCGTAGTATGTCCTCTTTCAGGATGACATTTTCTAGGCAGCATACTATATCTCAAGGGGTGGTCTCCCGGTGCAGGTGGTGTGCACAGGGCGCGGTGTGCTCTGACTAGACCCAGTCTGGGGAGCTGTTGGCCACCCAGCACGTGGCCAAAGATTGTGCGCAGGAGTTCCGGTATGTTATCCGCTGGGCCACCCTCTCTCACTCCTCTGACTCAGAAGTTTAGTATGCGGCCCCTATTATCAAGGTCATCCACCCAGGTGGTTAAGTGGGCCATGCTTGTTTCTCAAGCCTGTCATCGGCTCATGGGTTTTGTTTAGGTCGGCGCGGAGATAGTGACTCTGGCATCGATATTTGCCATATCCACCCGTACTTGGGCAAATTCTTCCTGGACCACCCGGCTTAGACGGTTGGAGAGGGAGTATGGCATGCAGCTCCCCATCTAGCACCATCTGTGCCTCCGATGCATGGGATGAGGCCGGTGAGAACCTCGTGGGAGTTGCGGGTGGTGATCCCGGAGTTGGCTATGGGCCGCCATCTCGGGCTGGTATGTAAGATCTCTTGGTGTCGTTAAGTAGGTGCGTATTGACTGTTCCAGTCCTGACCCTGTTGGTTTCAGGGTACCGGAGGGTTCAGACGAGCGTATGGTGCACCCAATAATTGTCTGGTACCGGTGGAAGTGAGAGTTTTGGTGCGGTTTTAACGTGGGCCACATGGAGCTGAGCAGTTATGCCGCCATCTTCCCTGGCAGGCGGACACGTCCCGTCAAATCTGTAGTTTTTGGTACAGATGATGTATTGCTCTCTCTACAGCAGTCCTCTTCATCATGTCTGTTTGAGCTTGTCAGCAATATTTGTAATTATTTTCACTAGTCTGTATTTGAGAACTTTACTCTGTCTAGATAATTAACTGGGTAAGGAGGGCTATTCTTGTCACATCACTTTTGTACATTTAAATCTAGTTTATTTCTGTCATATTTATATGCAAAACATTCTGACCCAAACATCTTCATTTTGAAGAGGTTAGGCAATTTGCCCATTAACAGATAATATGGATAGTTATTAAAGCATCTGTTTTGGATATGAGCAGCAGTCATTACTGCCTATGTCCATAACTCCTTTGGCAATTTACTTTAGATCACTAGACATCTTGTCATTCCAAGAAGTGTTCTTCAGTTCCTCTCAGCGGTTTGTCCTTGATGGGGTGAGATATGTGCCATGGTCTCATGTCTTATACCTTGCTTGTTTAATAGTGACTGAACATTTTCGGCCATGAACTCATAACCACTGTCAGATCTTCTATGTTGGCAATAACTTATTATAAAATTAGAGTTTTATTTAAATAGTAAGTTAGATACTAACTTGGTTTGAACACAAAAATATGATTAAACAGTTGTAAACTCAATATGTGGAAATCAAGTAAATACAAACATTAGAATATATGTGTGGTAGAATTTATTGTTTTTAGAGAACAGTAATTGTCATGAACAGTGCCGCCTTGTTCAGAGGCTTTGAATAAGAATCGAATCTGGGAGCCAAATGAGCACCACTGAGAAAGCCGAATCCGATGCTCAGACACCCATAACTCTCACTCGGTAAACTGAACTAGAAGAGAGGAATACCGGAAGAAATTGTGTCACCCTAATACACTTAGCGGGCATTGCAGAGGATTATGGAATTTTGTGAAGGAACTGCTTCTAGAGCTACAGTGTAATGAAACGTAAGATTTCCAAACTTGTTACATTTTCTGTGTTTGTTTGATAAATATTTTTTTTCGTTTGTTAAACTTTTGATTCTATTAAATTGATTTTTTTATTTTTAAATATAAAAACTTAGTCTGTGTTTCCCATACCCGCTTTAAATGTTTGGTGACCTCTAGGGGGAATTGAACAACTGCTTCCTGACGGCAAAGCTCAAGGTCTAAAAAACTGTCTTATGGCATTCTCAGACTTTCCTACAAATGAGTGCTTTTTAAACACTAGTTCATTAGTTGTAACTTGTGAATGTAGATACTTTGTACCAGTTAAAAGTAATTCTAAAGAGTTTAGGCCTGTATGGTTTGGTATGTTATACATTTTGTAGCGTTATCTGGTTTAATCTATAGTCATTGATTTCTCACACTATTGTATTTTTATTTTAGAACCATATTGATTTTTTTGTAGCTATAGGAAGCATGGTTATACTTCTTTTATTGCAACCCTGTTAGTCTTGTTTATCGAAGCACACGGCAGACATTAAGCAACTCCCAGTTGCATGATAAAGTACATTTAAATATAGTTACAGAAAAAAATAAAGCCACAAGAAAGCGATCTGGTGCCCAATCAAGCTGAAAAGAAGAATTTGACAGTGGAATCAGCACAGGACAAACTGACTCTGGCTAATTCTCGTTTTTTGCTGCCTCTCCCTTAACCTGACCTCGGCTCGTCTCTGATTACACTTTAGCTCTATTTGACGTTTATTACAGCCATTCTTAGGCCTGGTAATACATTATATCCTAGTCTTGTCCCTTGCTATCCTAAACTCTGTGTGTTGGGGTATTACACTGTGACAGTTGTATTTTAGTCATCTGAATTGTTTTCGTTTTAGTCTAGTTTTAGTCGACTAAATCTCCAGTATTGTTTATTTGACACAACTAAAATCTAATCAGTTTAGTTAAAGCCTCTGTCTCTTATGCCCCTTCCATAGCCCCTCTGTGGCTCTTTGTGTCCTCCCAGCCTCTCTAGGTGTCTTTCTCTCAGGCCCTGGTCTATCTCTTTTGCCCCTTCCACCACCCCTCTGTGTAGTGTTAATTTTGACGGCAAATTTCAATTCAGTTTTTGTCATAGTATTTTGACTAAAATGCCATTCTAGTTTTAGTTGTATTTTAGTCATCTGAATTGTTTTAGTTTTAGTCTAGTTTTAGTAGACTAAATCTCGAAAAGTTTAGTCAACTAAAATTTGACTTAAATTGTTAAGTCAACAAAATGAACACTGATGGACTTGAAGAGTATGGGATTGTTAAAGTTCTAACAGGTAATTTTGTGACACATTTGCCTGGACCCTTAATAATACATCAAATAATGGTGGTCTCTCAGACAATAAATCCATTAACCCTCTTTTTATCAAGTACAACAAGAGGTTGGTGAATGTCCTCGCCATAATGCCTATTCCAGGATTGTTCATGGCACTTTGAAAAGAAACTCTATATATGGATCCGGGCTATATCCTTTTTACCCGATGTCAGCATCCAGCTAATCAATATCCTCAAATCTGTTTTTGTTACAGTGTTCAGTCAGTGAATTCAGTGCACAAAGCAAAGTCACAGAATGTAGGCTCTATAACTTTAAAATTCGTTAACGCAAATCATTACTTAATTCACCAACAAACAATACAGTGGACTAACCTCTTTGGTATAAAACAGCAACAAAAAAACTGTGAGCTGATTGCGAGTTCATTTGTGAAGAGTTCTTTTCACCACATGTCTCTGTGAACAATACGTTCTATGTCAATACTTGTTGTTTTATATCCTCAATGTATTATTGGCCAGGGCTGCTGAATAAATAATAATAATAATAATTATTATTATTATTACTAACCACAAAAAATCAACACAAAGCTAAAAGTCTCCAAGCTTTTGCTAGATGTAAATCAATGTGCAAGTTCTGTTTTAGTCTCTGAAGAATTGGTAATGAGGCAATATTTCTCTAATTTTCCATTCTCTCTATTTAAAACATAATTATCAATGATGCCTTCAATGGGTGTGTGATCTGATACAGGATCTGTCAGCTATGATCAACTAAAGAAAAAAAGTTACCTGCGCTCTCTCCTTAATCCCTATGTATATTTAAACAAATGGAGGTCAAATAAATGTAAATATACATAGGGATTAAGAAGAGAATGCAGGTAACTTTTTTTCTTTGGTTTTTACTATATGTATTAGCTGATGTGTACTGTGGTCGTTGCTGCCGCCCAGGAGTGATGAGAGTGAGCGCAGGACTTTTCTTTTTGTATTTATGATCAACTAAACCTGGTCCATAAATGTCCTACTTGTCTATAACACTATCGGTCATTAATCCACTACTTTTAAAATCCAAATGTAACTGTTACATATCTTAAGTTTATGAAAACAGAGGGTTTACACGAAGGAGCAACATAGTGAAGAGAACTTTCACATGATTAACGCTGTGTAAAACATTTCATAGAAACATAGAATGTGACGGCACATAAGAACCATTTGGCCCATCTAGTCTGCCCAATTTTCATTAAAAAGAAATATATAAAAATGGAAGAGAATTTATGTTCTAGTTGTCCATTTCTTGTCATTCATGAAGAATGCACGATAGAAGCAAAACGGTACATGAGTTTTTCACATTTTTTTATTACGTTTCTGTCTGCTGATGGGTAGAATTTTGTAGGACTATTTTAACATTTCTATTCTTCTGTAATGTATTTAATTTACAGGTGTCCTAGCCTGCATTAAGTTAACTAAATATGAAACAGAGATAAAACATAGATAAATAGCCAAAGAATAATTGAAAACATAATGTAGTCTATATAAAATGAATAGCTGGTGTAATCATAATGCTCTCAATCAACCTTAGCCATTTGCATGACAGATGAGTGAGCAGATTATTTCTTTGAACCTGATTTTGATATGTAACTTTACAAGGAGCTAAGCTTAAAATTAAATACAGCTGAAAGGGTTTTATACTATAGATGGACAGCTTCCAACATGCCTGAACCAAGAAAAAAGAAAAATGAGTTCTATTAAAAAAAAAAAAAAAAGTAATTAAATGTTTTTCTTTGCTTGTGTTTTTTTTTCTTTGCCTCTTATAAATCAAATGCCACTTTTTACAATTACAGTAACATAGCATTTCTCTCATATAGAAAAAGGTTGTCAAACTGAAACATTCCCATCTGCACCACTGATGCAATAAATGACAATGGAAGGATTGCTGGAGTCTCTTGATATTTTTTACAATTAATATACCGGCCTCAGAATTAATCAATAACCCCCTAAAGGTCCACATATTTCTATTTGTGACAGGTAAATGTACCTGCTGGTAGAAACGATTAAAGTATGAATGGAACATTGTTTTAGAGCTTGTGAAGAACATAGAATAACAACTCCTGGGTAATATTTTTTTTTTAAACAAAGCCACATTTTATTGATTAACAAGCCTTATACCTAATTTGTACTCTTTTTTTTTTTTTTTGTTCACGTCTGTAGACATTGATAAATTAGTCCCATAAAAAAGGGGGGAGAGGTTATTGTACATGAGTGCCAATCAGCATATGCTCATAGAAAATCATTGAATCAATGTATCTCTACGGGGGGCGTTCAGCGACTACATGCAGAGCGTTTGAGAGACTGTCACTCAAGGTGTTACTAGGCAGCAATGTAAACACTGCATTTTCTCTAAAAAGGCAGCATTTACATTGAATAGCCTAGACGGATATGCTATAGACACCAGAACAGTACATTAAGCTATAGTGGTACTGGTGACTATAGTGTCCCTTTAAGGTGAACTGCCACTTCTCCGGAAATTGCACAATTAAATAAAACATTGAAAATCACCTACAACTTGTGTTGAACTTTTTTTTATGTGATGCTCTGCATTTTTAAAATTATATTGAAGTTGTAGCAAATTACACCACAATAACTAACAGGGAGCTAAGATGGAGGCACCGAGTTGCAGGATAAATTGGCAGTGGGTGCCTCCCTCCATTTTAGCTTCTTGTTAGTCATTGTTATAAACTCTGGCATTCGCACCTGACAGTCAGCATTGAGAAAGCATACAAAAAAAGGGGAGAAATTAAACAATGTTTCTATTTTTCCTCTTCATTTGTCCTGGCTTTGCCTTGTCTCAACTGGATTGCAGAGTCATTTGCTAAATAGCTTCTACATTCAGTTTGTTTCTACAAACCTCTCAAATACACATTTGTTAAAGGACCACTATAGGCACCCAGACCACTTCAGCTAAATGAAGTGGTCTGGGTGCCAGGTCCCTCTGGGGTTAACCCTGCCTGCTGTAAACATAGCAGTTTTAGAGAAACTGCTATGTTTACATTAGGGTTAATCCAGCCTCTAGTGGCTGTCTCATTGACAGCCGCTAGAGGCGCTTCCGCGCTTCTCATTGTGATTTTCACAGTGAGAAGACGCCAGCGTCCATAGGAAAGCATTGAGAATGCTTTCCTATGGACTGACTGAATGCGCAGCTCTTGCCACTCATGTGCATTCAGCCGATGATGACCGAAGGAGGAGGAGAGTCCCCAGTGCCGGGGAGCCAGATGCTGGAGAAATGTAAGTGTTTAACCCCTTCCTACAACTTCAGCCCGCAGGGGGCATGAGGGTGGGGGCACTAGGGCACTATATAGTGCCAGGAAAACGAGTTTGTTTTCCTGGCACTATAGTGGTCCTTTAAATGTAGGGAAAAGAAAACACAATATTACAAATCCTGTGACATGGCAGATCCCCTGTAAGACGACAAACCAGCTGGTGTGTGAATCAGACTTGTTTCCTTAGAAATTATAGTCCAAATTCTGTATTCTGCGTATCCTGTCTTTGTATCCTTTATATGAAGGGGCCTATTCTTATATCCTGATGACCGTAGAGCCCTATCATTGCATACAAGGTTTTTTAGTTTGTCCTTGTATCCAAAGTACTCATAGTTAATTCTGTTCTGCTTTATTTGACTTGGTTATACTGTGTTTTTGTTCTTTTATTATTATTATTATTATTTGTTTGCTTTGTAGTACTGATTTTGCTTTACCATATTTTTGTTCCATTTCCTCTGTGTATTGTCTATCTATTTATTTATTTATTTATGCATTTATTTATGGCATTTATAGAGCACCAACATATTCTGCAGCTCTGTACAATTGGGAAAACAATACAATATAAACAGACCGATACAAAAACTAGATGGCCCTGTCCGTGAGCTTACAATCGAAAGGTAAAATAGGGAAATGAGACAGGAGGTAGCAGAGTAATTTGCAGTTGATGGCAGGGAGAATTTATAGTGTGACTGCAGCGATTACTAACATGCTAACGTGTGAAGGGAATGAGGAGGTGATTGACTGTGGATCGAAACAGCTGGAGGAGTAATGCTATATAGTTTGAAGAAACCGCGGTGGGTAGAGCTGAAAGGAAGATTCTTAGTTGCAGGGATGGTAGTTGAATTGGGCCTTAAAGCTGCAGTGTTCAAATGAGCACTATTAGCCCCTTCACTGCTAAGACATTCTTTGTCAGCACTCTACTAGTTCAAATCCTAATAACATTTAAAGGTGAGATCAGATAACTTACATAAGATATAAACATCTATAACTTATTCTAGTCCCTCCCCAGTGTATTATTTTAGCCTACATGATTTGAAGTAAGCCCTAAGCACTTACTAATATGATGTAAAAAAAATTGCCCTCTAAATCTTTTTTCATCTTCTACATTTACACACTAACATTAATAACTTATAATTAATCATTAATAATAATCACTACCATCTGATGGCTTATTCTAACACTAACTCCACACCTTATGCTTATTCAAACCATCACTGGGACAAGTCAGATTGATCATTGTAAAATCCAATCACATTGATTTCAAGGCAATCAGTTTTAGGCTTGTAGTCTCTATAGAGACTGCTAGATTGCCCACAGTGATCAGATGCCTGTTGCAGTTTCTAGGGGCTGTTGCGGAGATGTATCACTCCTCAGCCATCCAGCAATAGCTGGGTCTGGTTGTGATTTTTCAGACACACGGGTCACAGAGAATTTTAACTTTTTAGTTTTAATTTTGAAGGTCGTTTGTCAACTATTTGGTAAATAAGTATCCTGCCCTTAACATCTTGTTGCTTTAATGTTGAGAGATGCTTGAAAGGCATTTAATATTTTTTACTTGATAATGGTTTTTGATGTATTTATTATTTAGGATATGGGGCCTCCTTCAGCAACTAAAAAGCATCCTAGAGGACAGCATTGAATTTAATAGGATTTTCCAGAATTCATTTTTTTAACTGTCTCCTTTGATATGTGGTTACTTTACAGTAGGGAATTCCTGCCATCAGTATTTTAGTGATTTCTATTACTCCTAGGAAGACCGTCCAGCAATGATAAAGTTAGAATGTCTCTTACCTATTTTTAAAAAATAGAACTTTTTGAAAGTCCAGTAATTTTTCAATTATATAATTTGTGAAACCAGAGATAAAACCTCAGTTTTACAAAAATTCCTTTCCCTTGCAGGGGTCAGCAACCTGTGGCACATGTGCCATGCATTTGTACCTAGCCTTTGCACAGCACTCAAGTCTGCCAGAGCCAAACAGGTTGTGGATTATCATTAGTCCCAGTGGGACATTAGATATCTGCTAGTGCAGACCGAGCAATGATTACAGGTGGTGAGGGACAATCCTTAATTTACACATTGCAGCACTTAGAGGAAGTTATCTCAGATCACTTCCTCCTAGCACTATTGGAGTAGAACAGCCTGCAACAAGTATCACAGCTCCTATCCTTGACCTGTACCTGGCCAGCCTGGTCCCCACTGAAACCCAGGGAAGCCATCCACACGCTAGAAATACACAGAGCTGCAAAATAAGTCTCCCCCTCATAAAAATAATACAAACAGTCCCAACAAACACAAACACACAAGCACACAACCCCACAAGCAGACCCACACCACCAAACACACAATGTGACATGTAATTCCACAAGCAGCCACCATACATAGTATATACAGGGATCATACACAATACCACAAACAACTCATGAACTCTAGCTTTGCCTTTGGCAATTCTATGTTTCTATGTTTAACATATACAATATAACAGCCCACATACAGAGAAATACATTACAAAGCAACTGCAGCACCCATAAATAGCACAAGCACATTATGGCAACGTATACACATCAAATTAAATAAAATAGAACTGGCACGCTAAAGGACTCTAAGATCATGTTTTGGCACAGTACTACTAAAAGGGTGCCTACCTCTGGTCTAGTGTAAGAGATAAGGAAATCCTTTCCCCCCATTCACTGGCAGCACTGTAGAAAGCCCTGGTGTGATATCATGCCTTATGGTATTACTCATTTTTTCTGCAAGTATTGTGAGCAAATAGTATTGTCTCAGTTATACTCCACCTTGAATCACACTGAACAGCACTTGACATACTTCCCCTCCCCCTTCCTCCTCCCACCGACCTTTTAGAACACACTGAGGACTGGCACTAAATGTGCCTGGGTCACTTGGATGTATGCCAGTGTGGCGCTGCCAACTTGTCATTACATCCTACGTGAATTTATTCCTTACTGTAGGTGTCAGCAATCTAAGGCAAGCATGCCATGCTTGACACTTGATGTACTCTTGCCATGGCACACAAGGCTGCTAACACTAAACAGATTTGGGATATTTCAGGGTCTGGCATATCAAGGGTCCCATTGGGACATCTTCACATGTCTGCTAATGCTATCAATAGCAGTGATTTCAGCAGGTGGAGAGGGTCAGACCTCAATTTACTCATTGCAGAAAATGAACAAAATGTGATCTCAGATCACTTCCTTCCAGCAGTTGTTAATGGAAACACTGGAGGAGAGCAACCCACAGCAGGCACTGCCCTTTGACCTGTACCTGGCACCCACTGGACTACAGGGAGGCTGACCACTCAGCCCAATATACACACAGCATATGCAATTAATGCAAACAGCCCACACACAAACGTAACACTACTGACAGTCCACATACACGCTCACAACCCCAGAAGAAGCCTCCCACATGTAATACACTAAGCAGCCCCACACATGTACACAAAACACCACACAAACAATACGACATATCACCCACAAACAATCCCTCAATCAGCCGCCCATACACAGCCCGTACTCACACACATTACATGATATATAGCCTATACATATATACATATCATAGAGCAGGATTGGCCATATGTGGCTACCCAGGACCCAGGTGTTAGACAGGGCCCCAGAACTATGAATTTGCTTGGTCCCTTCTTCCCTATAATCGACAATTGGGGGCCCCAAACCAATAACTACAATCTACCCATGCTCATACACAAAATAACAACCAACATATACACAAAGTAGAACCCTAAAGAGCAACTGCAGCACCTATATGTAACAAACACAGAATAAAACGGTAAATTCTCTTGTCAAATCCCAATGATTCCTACAGGGTTAGCCACTAATGTCCGAATTCCAAGTGAATTCAAAGATAATTTCAAGTTTAAAGCCAGAGTAGTCGAACTGAAAGCATGGCTGGCTTTTCCAGGCTATTTTGATCTTAAATTTGAAATTGACTTTGAATTCTGACTTTAGTGAATAACCCTCTTGGTAAATAAACTCATATTGCGCGTATATCATCGTAACAACATTGAAAAGGAAAAAGCTTGCTAATACTTCAGTTTTGTATTTAGCACTTGTAATATGCAAGCCTCCTACACACTAAACTTAGAAGCCCTTGTCTAGTGACATTCAGAAGTAGGACACATTTGAAAGAAAGTCACACATGGCTAACGGATGTCAAAGGCACCTGTGTTCAGGAAATAAATTCTGAGGACTTACGTTAAGACGAAAGCCTGAGGTACTTCAGAATCAATGGCTAAAGTGTTAAATGTACAATCTGAGAACTACTCTAGCTTTGCCTTTGGCAATTCTCACACAATACATTGGAAGATACAAAATGCGCAGGAAGAAGCCAAAATGTTTTGTGGTTATTTAAGCAGATTTTTCATGTGTTCCGCAATAAATATGACACCACATTCTGCATCACCTTTACTGCTTGAACAATTCT
>OW240914.1:277977586-278001995 GCA_933207985.1 Pelobates cultripes | reverse complement strand
TCTCTCAGTCTGGTTCAGTAGGAATCACAATCATGGGGAAGACTGCTGACCTGACAGTTGTGCAGAAAACCATCATTGACACCCTCCATAAGGAGGTAAAGCCTCAAAAGGTAATTGCCATTGATGTTCCCAAAGTGCTATATCAAAGCACATTCATAGAAAGTTATGTGGAAGGGAAAAGTGTGGAAGAAAAAGGTGCACAAGCAGCAGGGATGACCGCAGCCCGGAGAGGATTGTCAAGAAAAGGCCATTCAAAAGTGTTGGGGACTTTCACAAGGAGTGGACTGAGGCTGGAGTCAGTGCATCAAGAGCCACCACACACAAACGGATCCTGGACATGGGCTTCAGATGTCATATTTCTCTTGTCAAGCAGCTCCTGAACAACAAACAACGTCAGAAGCGTCTTAACTGGGCTAAAGAAAAACAGCCCTGGTCTGTTGCTCAGTGGTCCAAAGTCCTCTTTTCAGATGAGAGCAACTTTTGCATCTCATTTGGAAACCAAGGACCCAGAGTCTGGAGGAAGAATGGAGAGGCACACACTGCAAGATGCTTGAAGTCCAGTGTGAAGTTTCCAGAGTCTGTGCTGATTTGGGGAGCCATGTCATCTGCTGGTGTTGGTCCGCTGTGCTTCATTAAGGGACCACTATAGTGCCAGGAAAACATAATCATTTTCCTGGCACTCTAGTGCCCTGAGGGTGCCCCCACCCTCAGTGTCTCACTACCGTGGCGCTGAAGGGGGAGGAAGGGGTTAATCCCTTACCTCTTTTCCCGCGCCGGGCTCCCATGGCGCCGGGACTCTCCTCCCTCTTCTTCCGTCATCGGCTGAATGCGCTTGCGCGGCTAGAACGGCGCGCATTCAGCCAGTCCATAGGAAAGCATTCTCAATGCTTTCCTATGGACACTGGCGTCTTCTCACTGTGAAAATCACAATGAGAAGTGCGGAAGCGCCTCTAGCGGCTGTCAATGAGACAGCCACTAGAGGCTGGATTAACCCTAATGTAAACATAGCAGTTTCTCTGAAACTGCTATGTTTACAGCAAAAAGGGTTAAACCTAGCTGGACCTGGCACCCAGACCACTTCATTAAGCTGAAGTGGTCTGGGTGCCTATAGTGGCCCTTTAAGTCCAGGGTCAACGCAGCCATCTACGAGGAGATTTTGGAGCAATTCATGCTTCCTTCCGCAGACGAGCTTTACGGGGATGCTGACTTCATTTTCCAGTAGGACTTGGCACCTGCCCACACTGCCAAAAGCACCAAAGCCTGGTTCAATGACCGTGGGATTACTGTGCTTGATTGGCCAGCAAACTCGCCTGACCTGAACCCCATAGAGAATCTATGGGGCATTGCCAAGAGAAAGATGAGAGACATGAGACTGAACAATGCAGAAGAGCTGAAGGTCGCTATTGAAGCATCCTGGTCTTCCATAACACTTCAGCAGTGCCACAGGCTGATAGCTTCCATGCCACGCCGCATTGAGGCAGTAATTGCTGCAAAAGGGGCCCAAACCAAGTACTGAGTCCATATGAATGCTTATACTTTTCAGAGGTCCGATATTGTTCTATGTACATTCCTTGTTTTATTGATTGCATGTAATATTCAAATTTACTGAGAATGTGGATTTGGGGTTTTCATGAGCTGTAAGCCATAATCATCGCACTTATGACAAATCACGGCTTGAACTATCTTGCTTTGCATGTAATGCGTCTATTTCATATATTAGTTTCCCCTTTTACGTTGCATTACTGAAATAAATGAACTTTTGCACTATATTCAAATTTTTCGAGTATCACCTGTATATAAACTAAGGCTAAACAATGGAATAAATACTTTGACCTACAAATATATTATAATGACATGACAATATGATAAACGAGAGTCACACACACAGACATGTATTTCAATGGCCACTCTGGCTACTTACATGGGGAAGTCTATAAAAAAAAATGTCAAAATGATGCATTTGAGATGTTGCTTGGTCCCTTTTTATGTTAAAGCGGCATTGTCACCCTCCCAAACAAATGGCATTTTATTAAAAAATACAATCTTTATAAAATACTCACATTGACTCTATTGGAATTTCACAAAAATTCCAGCACAGTCGAAAGATATTCTGAGACAAAGTAACGACTACTTTTAAAAATGTATTTTTCCTACACTTGACAAAGTTTGACAAAAAGGTGGAGATACTACTGTCAAACCTCCAGTCATCACTAGTGACAGCTGTAGGGAAAAAGGCTTTGTCTATAGAGTCCCTACATTCTCTCGGAACCCTCCATAGACATGAGTGTTGTGCATGTGCGACGCGGGTTCCTGGCTGTTAAAGGCCCAGGATCTGAAGCAGATTCCATGGAAGAAGACTGTGTCTGCAAGGAACAGATTCAGGTAAGTAAAACTGCACTCCACGGCCACTTCTCCCCACGAGACCATGTCATCATTGAAGATCTTTGCAAAATATGCAAAGACCCCAGAAGGGACAGAGTCCCTTTAAGTGTTAAAGCTCATGCCAGTTATTAATCATTTAACTGGAAATCATACAGAATTTACAAGGAAACCACATATTTAAGGCCAAATTGTCAATTTTCTAACATTATTTATCTGTACTATTATGTCCTACAATTTGCATTTGATTTGTGAATTCTGCACAATTTATAACTCAATTTATGGAAAAAACAAAACACATTGTACTTTTGTTAACATGCTATCCTCTTAAACACCGAAGAGAAATTTAAAAAAATGATATTGTATTGAGAGCCAAAATAAGGACGAGCAGGTCATTTTGACGTAGTAGCATGAGTTACAACACCAGCAAACATTACTGATATAACTACATAGCTTGGCTAATTTTTCAGTAAAGAAACAAAATATGCAAAATATACAGTGTAATATGACAACCGACTTAAAAGCATTAAACCAATCATCAAACCAATTTAAGGATTAGAAAGTATTTTTCATTGAATGAGCAATCATGTGGGAATGCCTTTACAATGGGATTAATGTCATAACTGCTAGCAAGAGCAGACACTGCATAGCGTGGGCCTCAGTGGAAGAGGCTGTACATGGAAAGGGCAATCTGTACTGAAACAATGCAGATGTCACACAGAAAAGAAAAATTAAGAAAAATTTGCTTGTACAGGAAGACTAACTGGTAGGTAAGATGCCAAATTCAATCAGAGCAGCAAAACAGGCAGGACTGCCAAGACTAATAGCATACATAACAAATCACCTAGGAAAATCACATCTTCTCAATATAGGAACAAAACACTGTCTTAAAAACAGGCCTTTTCAACACAGTGAGCCTTATTTAAGACATCTGGAATTGTAGAGGATTGAAAAGGTAATTTTAGGCCCAAAACAGTAATGATGAGTTGAATATTTTTTTTTCTTTTCTGTGAGTCATTTGGTCTAAGATTTGCAAATCTCTTGTCTATTCACCATAATTCCTAATTTAGTGAATGAAGAACCAGAAATATATGAATTAAGTAACTTATAGCATGCATGTTTAACCTTCCAACCTTGCTCCTCCTGAATTCAGCATCATTCTAGTATTCTATAGGTTAAATTGGTTTGTGTTCTCTTCCTGATCTATGAAGAGTATTCAGCAAACACAGACCACAGAAAATCAATGAATTACAGTAAATGTTGTGCATTTACAATGGAAATGCAGCAGTGGCACTATATGATAGGGTGATTATAATATATGTTTGTCCATTAAGATATTACATTTTATTTTTATTTTTTTTGCAAGGCTTTGCTTTCTCTGTGGCATACTGCATTTTGCTTACTCCAATTACATTAAAATGGATGAAATACAGAAAATGTCAATTGGTTGAGCGTAGGAAGGATTCTAAAATAACATGAAAGATAGACAGATCTAATTAGCTTAATTAATACCGATTATCCCATCGCCCATTGCCCTGCTGCAATATTAGCATCTAAATAAGACAAGGTACCACATTTTGTTTGCCATTTAACAAACACCATCTCTTTGATAAATAAAGCTGTTTTGTGTAAACCTACAGTGCACCTCCTGAAATTGTCCTTATAAAATATTTACAGGTCTGATATCACTGCAGCCATTTTAAACATTAGGGATTTACCAGATTCTTGCTTGGTCCTGATATTTATTTTCAAAAGTCAAAATGTTCACACCATTAAAAAAAAAATCAAACACAAAACCACAGAATTATAAACTGTTGCATGTGACTTAATAAGTAAAAATATGTTCTCCATAGATTTGGAGTAATGTCTTCCAAATGAAAATCAGGCCCATCCCTATGCAGCTATCTAGTATACAAAACCATAACTGAGCAAACCAAACCCACATAATGTCTATATATTTTTAAGCATAAGGTTATAGCTAGAAATATATAATCAAACCCTATCAGTACCAGCCCAATCGGTAACCATAACCACTGCAGCTTCTCCATCTCTCAGCCATATATTTAGCACATTAAATCTATTATTTCCATTAATTGGTAGGGCAAGGTCTAAAAAGGCCTCCCCTGGAGAGGGCACGGTAAATAAGAAGGTACAGGCTCACCATGTTGAGGTCTGGCAGGGATGAATGCAGAGCAGTGTGAATCCTGAATCCATGTTTGCCCCTGCTGCTGACTATAAGAGCCACACACATCAGCAGATGTGCTTCTGGTGATGCTGAGGATGGCTGGATGGCTGGGGATAAAGGGAGGAGAGCAGCAGCCCCTCCCTACTCCTTCTAGAGAGGCAGACAGAGAATGAGCTCATGGAGCCTGGGACTGCAATCTCCCTCCCTCAGTTCCTATGGAAACTAGGCTGCCATTAGTAGAGAAGATAGCTGTGTATGTAGGTGTTCGCTTTACATCCTTGTCAGAGATAGAATGCTCGCTATTTATTTACAAGATTATCAATGGAACCTTACTGTACGCTGCATTCTTGATAAAATGTCATCCAAGGTTATTCAGTGAAGTGTCAATTATTGGGAAGACAACATAAATTGAACATGAGATTTAAAACTAGTCTATTGTGACCTAAAATGTGATACTTGCTTTGCATTCACTGGCATTATTTTTATTTCATTTTTTACTGAAGTGAGAATTCAAAGTGAATTTTAAATTCAAGGTATAAATAGACGATTTGAAAACATTCTTTGTAAGCTAAGCTTACAGTTTTGCTACTTTGGCCTTAAATTCAAAATTTTCTTTGAATTCTCACTTTAGTGAATAACTCTTGGTGCAGTACTAAGGGGGTGCAGTGTCCCTGTCCCCCTTAGCGCTGCAGTGTAAAACATTGCAGTTTTAGAAGAACAAAATCTACCAGACAGCCACTAGAGGCACTTCCTGCAGTTGCACAGTAGTGAGTCATTGCGCTGTAATCAGGTAAGTGTAAAGTTTTTTTTAACCCTTTCATGAATGAGGGCAGAGCAAAACTTTAGTGTTACATATACATCTTTGTATTCCTAATACTAATACTAAAGTGTTGCTTTAACCCCTTAAGGACACATGACATGACAAGGGGTTAAAGGGTTTTTCCAATCCCTTTTTCACTGATGCTAGAATAATACCCTTTTGGTATTACTCTATCAGTTCCCACTCCGAAAACGTTCAAAGATTCTGCTTAAAGGAGCACTATAGGGTCATGAACACAAACATGTATTCCTGACCCTATAGGGCAGGGGTCCTCAAACTCTGGCCTCCCAGATGTTGCTGAATTACAACTCCCATGATTCTTTGAATTACATAGATAGCCAGAGAATCATGGGAGTTGTAGTTCAGCAACATCTGGGGGGCCGGAGTTTGAGTACCCCTGCTATAGGGTTAAAACCACAATCTGGCCCCCTCATGCCTCCCTAAATATAGTCAAATCTTACTTGTATTCAAGTATGGAGCTGCTTACTTGGTCCCTGTTTCCTTTTGACCTGCCCACTGCCTGCTGAAGTGGTAGCCTGATCCAGTCACAATGCTTCCCCATAGGATTGGCTGAGACTGACAAAGAGGCAGATCAGGGGCAGAGCCAGCACAAGTCAAACACAGCCCTGGCCAATCAGCATCTCCTCATAGAGATGGATTGAATCAATGAATCTCTATGAGGAAAGTTGAGTGTCTGCATGCAGAGGGAGGAGATACTGAATGCTTGGATGCATTTTAGGCAGCCATGACCAAGGAAGGATCTCTAACAGCCATCTGATGAGTGGCCAATGAAGTTATCACTAGTCTGTAATGTAAACACTGCATTTTCTCTGAAAAGACAGTGTTTACAGCAAAAGGCCTGAAAGTAATGATTCTACTCACCAGAACAAATTCAATAAGCTGTAGTTGTTCTGGTGACTATGGTGTCCCTTTAAAATAAAAATGCTTAAAATAAAGTTTTACTTACCTTAATCCAGCACCAGACAAAGCTTCCTGCCGCTCCTCAGTACACACACTCTGCATTTACTGTACACACACTACATCCACTACATATTCAAGCACTCTGCATTTACTATACACAGACGCTGCATACACTACCCAAACACACACTCTGCATTCACTATACACAGACACTGCATACACTACCCAAACACACACTCTGCATTCACTATACACAGACACTGCATACACTACACACAAAAACTACACCCATTACACACACACTACATCCACTGCACAAATGTAAAATCTGCATCCACTATACACACTACATCCATTTTCCACTCACTCTGCATCCACTATACACTCTGCGTCCACTTTAAAGACGCACTCTGCGTCCATTACACACATTCTAATTCTACATCCACTATATACACCACATTCAGTACTGCATCCTTGCGGGCGGACTCAGGAAGAGCCCTGTGAGCGGACTCAGGTGCGGGGCCCAGACCTTAAGCTTTGTCAGGGGTCCCAAAATTTCTGAGGGCAGACCTGCTGATGACATATGAAATTTATACACAGTATTGACCTAAGGCATCCTGGGGCAGAGTTGGGCTGCCTAAGGCCAATTCTGTGTATAAATTGCGAGGAGTCCAACTTGGGCAAACAAAAGGGGCAGCTGCCCCGGTCCCATTTATTCCTGGGAGCACAAAGCAGCTGCCCCTTGAGCCTGCAACAGTTTAATCAGGGGCCCGCTGCCCTTTAATATTTCACCAGACTGGTCCCTTTACCGTGTTTCCATGCCGGTTGCAGCCGGGCCCCTGCCACATTGATCCCCTGCAGCCCGGTCCATCTCTGTGTCTCCCAGCGGCCGGGCCCCTGTCATTTTGTTTACCCGCAGCCGGGCCCCTCTCTCCAAGTTTCCCCACGGGCCACAGCCGAGCACCGTGCCTCTGTTGCCTTGTTCATCCATGGTCTGCTGAGAGGAAGTGAGTTCAGCTTCACCTCAACCCGGCAAGCTAACAGAGAGCTGCGTGGGGAAAAGGTTGAGGAGGAGGGACAGCACACACAGATGAGGGATACTGAGGAAGCCTAATGCCTCACCCATCACCTTAAGTCAGCCTGCTCACACTGGACCACAGGAAAGAAATATCTCTGGATGTTCAGTCTTTCAACCTACCACCATGACCACCTCAAAAAGCAAAAGTAATCTTTTGGAATAACTCTTTAGGCATACCTCCCAACACCGGTGTCCTGAGAATCGGGATGCTGGTGGGAGGGAGGTAAATGGGTTAGGCCAGTGGTGCAATTGTATCACTAGCACCCATCACTAGCACCCATCCCTCAGTGGCCATTTTAGCCGGCCTGCTGAGGGCTGACCTTGCAGGGAGAATTGAACAGTGCGAGTCTTATGATGCTTGTTGTGTAGATGGAGGGGAGCAGCACCTTGGAGAAAGTCCTCAAGTCCAGGTCAGTGTGACATAATGTAATGAGCAGAGGACAAATTGCAAAATATAATGTAGTATGTAAGTTACAGAGTAAAAAAAAAAAAAGAAGGAGAAATGGAATTGCCTTTACAGTGTGTAAAGGTGATAGTAGCACCAACTTTTATCGCATAGGCGATATAATCCCGACAGTGGATATGTATTCACTGTCCTGGTCTAATGGGGAATGGTCCAGAGGGAGCTTTAGGAGCTTACTGTTAGCTCTCAGTAAGTGTGTAGTAAGACAGTCCACACTCTTGGATGCACATAGGTTTACACATTTTATTCCACCCTCCCCTCTTCCAGACCCTCCCCAGGGAACAGGAGCAGTGGACAGACAAAGGAGCTTTAGGAGCTTACTGTTAGCTCTCAGTAAGTGTGTAGTAAGACAGTCCACACTCTTGGATGCACATAGGTTTACACATTTTATTCCACCCTCCCCTCTTCCAGACCCTCACCAGGGCACTGGAGCAGTGGACGGACAAATCGATCTCATGGCTGAGATGCATTCATACTGTTAAGATGAATATACTCCCAAGACTGCTCTTCTTATTCCAGGCATTACTGGTGGGGGTCACCAAGGGAGACCTGGCGGGAACACAGAGGTCAAAGTGACACATTCATTTGGCACAATAAACCCCCCTAGACTAGCATGCATCCTATTATATAGACCTAAGACGCGGGTGGGACTGGGCCGTCCAAATTTACATCTGTACTATCTGGCAGCACAACTGACACAACTTATCCACTGGTACTCACCACCAGACAAAATATGATTGGTAGACAGTGAGTCCCAGATGACACGTCTAGATCTACCCCAATTCTATATATGGATCCCCAGGAGTCAGAGGCACATCTTGAAAACCTCCTGCCCCGCTATACTTAACACAATACAAATTTGGGACAAATCCAGGCAGAAATACTCATTGGGAGAACTCCCCTCCCCGCTTACGCCAATACTGCGAAACAGAGCATTCCCATCGGGCATGCAAGCTAAGGACTATAAGGGGGACTTCAAAGATATGTACACTTATACCTCAACAAGAAATTAGTTACATACGAGCACTTAAATAGTATCACACCACTTCAGTCTCGAGACTACTTCCATTACATGCAAATACGGGACTTTGCAAAACAAAAAGACATAGAGAGGGTAGCCACTAAACACATGACCACCTGTAACCCCTTAAGGACACATGACATGTGTGACATGTCATGATTCCCTTTTATTCCAGAAGTTTGGTACGTAAGGGGTTAAACACTTATGTTTCACAGAAACATCACAGACCAGATTGATTACCCTGCTGAACACCTCAGTGCTGAGTCCAAAGACTGGGACCTCTGCGCAACACAGAGCAATGGGAAGCCGATCTTGGGGAGACCCTGTAGGGGGTAGACTGGCAGGACATCTGGGAGGCATGCACGCAGATATCAATGGGCATAACTCTCCAGGAACAGTCCTACAAGATGCTTTTTCGGTGGTATACCACCCCGGCGAAGCAGTACCGTATGAAACTGATCCCCACAGATGCCTGCTGGCATCAGTGTTCCAACAAGGGGACCTAAATCCACATTTGGTGGTCCTGTCCAGTGATAGCGACCTTCTGGCAAAAGGTGATAGAGATGGGATCTCAAATTATGCAACGGAGACTAGAACTAGACCCCGGGCATGTCTGCTCTTAAAGGGACACTATAGTCACCCAGACCACTTCAGCTCAATTAAGTGGTCTGGGTGCCAGGTCCCTCAGGTTTTAACCTTTCACATGTAAACATGTGAGAGAAACTGCTATGTTTACATTTGGGATTAATCCAGCCTTTAGTGGCTGTCTTCCGGACAGCCACTAAAGGCGAATTTCGCCTCCATCGCGCAGAGTGTCCATGCTGTGCATGCGCATTCAGCTCCAGTGACGTTGGACAGGGGAGCTGACGTTGGACGGGGAGGAGAGGTCACCAGCGCCGAGGGAGCCTGGCGCTGGAATAAGGTAAGCTGCTGAAGGGGTTTTAACCCTCAGGGCACTATATTGTCAGGAAAACCGCTTTGTTTTCCTGACACTATAGTGATCCTTTAAGGCCGACTGAGAGCCTAACCAGGCATGAGCAAAAACTCTTGAATTTGATATACCTAGCAGCCCGAAGGGCCTTGGCACATAAGTGGTCATATTTAGAGACCCCTACACTCACACTAGTCACTAATAAAATCAGGGACAACTACCTAAGAGACAAGTTAACCGCCCAAGTGCGGAATACTACCACAACTTTCAGCAAAGTTTGGGATCTGTTCAACACTAGCTGAGACCTCACCTTGGACACTACAAAAGGTGGCATACTACGAGATGAAGAGAAGGGGGTAGAGGGCAACACATTCTATGTCCAGTAAATGCAGCAACTTTCCTTTCTTTTCTTTCTTTCACGTCCTGTACTGTATAAACCCTGATGAAAGCATGCTGGGCCCCTCAGGGAGGAAGTGGCATCTCATATTTCAGAGATTTATAGCGAATCCGAATGGGGAGATCTTATAATCCGACCGCCAGAGAGCATGGGGATGAATAGGGTTCGACCCACCACCTAACAGGACAGCTAACAGTTTTATCTTAACTTCACTTCTATCTCTATCCCTAACACTTATTTTTCCTCTCCTACTTCCTACTCTACTGAAAATATAAAATGAAGCAGTAGACAGAGTAAACCAGCGAAGTTCAGCGACAGACCCTCAACAACACCCGTGTGCGATCTGTCATTCATTATTATGTACCAAAGGTTCATGTAACAGTATTACCATATGCTGCAATTTTACGCGAAACATGTTGTACAATCAGTGGCGTACATACCAGGGTCGCAGGGGTCGCAGGGGTCGCGGCTGCGACCGGGCCCGGCCCACCAGGGGGCCCGGCCGCCCCTGCGACCCGGTATGTACACAGTGGGCCAGCCTCTTCCCCTGGGGGGCCCAGGAGGCGGCCACCCCAGGGCCCCCCGAGGCTGGCCCTGCTGACCCCAGCGGGTGGGCGGGTGGCCGGTCGGGCAGGCGGGCGCGCGAGGGAGCACTCAGTGCTTCTTCTTCAGCTCCCTCGCGCACCGCACTGATGCCGGAGCCGGAAGATGACGTCATCTCCCGGCGCCGGCATCCCTACGCGGCGCGCGAGGGAGCTGAAGAGGAAGCACTGAGTGCTCACTCGCGCGCCGGCCGGCCAGGCAGCCCGCCCACCCAGTGACCTGCCGCCCAGGAGCCCAGCAGCACCACTGGACCCCAGGGAATCCCCCCAGCACTCCAAAAGGTAAGGAGGCTGGGGGGATTAAATTTAAAAAAAAAGTGTGTGTGTTAGTGTATGTGTGTGTTAGAGTGTGTGTTAGTGTATGTGTGTGTGTGTTAGAGTGTGTGTTAGTGTGTGTGTGTTAGAGTGTGTGTTAGTGTGTGTGTTAGTGTGTTAGCGTGTTAGCGTGTCAGTGTGTGTGTTAGTGCGTGTGTTAGTGTGTGTGTCAGTGAATGTGTCTGTTATTGGGTGTGTGTCTGCTAGTGAGTGTGTTACTGTGTGTGTCTGTTACTGAGTGTGTTTGATGTCTGTTAGTGAGTGTGTGTTTGTCAGTGAAAGTGTATGTTTTGTGAGTGTGTATGTATGTCTGTCGCTGAGTGTGACTCTGTCAGTAAATGTGTGTGTCTGTTAGCTAGTGTGTATGCGTCTGTTCGTGAGAGTGTGTGTGTGTCTTCAGCATTTACCTTTCTCCAGCGTCGGACTCCCCAGTGTCCGCCACTCAGCTCCGAAATGCACATGCGCGGCAAGAGGCGCGCGCGCGCATTTAAACCACCCATAGGAAAGCATTACTCAATGCTTTCCTATGGACGTTCAGTGGAATCGTGGAAGCTCCTCTAGCAGCTGTCAATGAGACAGCCACCAGAGGCTGGATTAACCCTCAGTGAAACATAACCGTTTCTCTGAAACTGCTATGTTTTCAGCTGCAGGGTTAAAACTAGAGGGACCTGGCACCCAGACCACTTCATTGAGGTGATGTGATCTGGGTGTCTGTAGTGGTCCTTTAAGTGTGTGTGTGAATACCGCGGTCGCGGGGTCGCAGCCCTGCAACCCCTGCAACCAGGTGCCCGCCACCATGTGTTGCGACCCCGACCCGCGCCAAGTAAGCGTGGGGGGGGGCCCACGGATCAATCTTTGCACCGGGGCCCCATGGGTCATGTGTACGGCACTGTGTACAATGTTATTGTCTCTTGACTTCTGTACTCACTGAACAATCTGATGTATAGTACCTCATCTACTTGCCTTTTTTAAAAATAAAGTCCAAGGATAAAAGGAATCATTCGTATTATTAGAAACAATATATAAAAGGAAGTAAAAGTAACACACTAATGTTTTTCATCTATATTACAGGCTGTCTCAAAGTGTATAAAGATGCCCTCATGCTATGATTATTGCGGACAGTTCCCTAATGTCCCCAAAAGCGGGACAGCAGGGAACTAGAAACATAGAATGTGACAGCAGATAAGAACCATTCGGCCCATCTAGTCTGCCCAATTTCCTAAATACTTTCATTAGTCCCTAGTCTTATCTTATAGTTAGGATAGCCTTATGCCTATCCCACGCATGCTTAAACTCCTTTACTGTGTTAACCTCTACCACTTCAGCTGGAAGGCTATTCCATGCATCCACTACCCTCTCAGTAAAGTAATACTTCCTGATATTATTTTTAAACCTTTGTCCCTCTAATTTAAGACTATGTCCTCTTGTTGTGGCAGTTTTTCTTCTTTTAAATATAGTCTCCTCCTTTACTGTGTTGATTCCCTTTATATATTTAAATGTTTCTATCATATCCCCCCTGTCTCGTCTTTCCTCCAAGCTATACATGTTAAGATCCTTTAACCTTTCCTGGTAAGTTTTATCCCGCAATCCATGAACCAGTTTAGTAGCCCTTCTCTGAACCCTCTCTAAGGTATCAATATCCTTCTGAAGATACGGTCTCCAGTACTGTGTACAATACTCCAAGTGAGGTTTCACCAGTGTTCTGTACAATGGCATGAGCACTTCCCTCTTTCTACTGCTAATACCTCTCCCTATAGAACCAAGCATTCTGCTAGCATTTCCTGCTGCTCTATTACATTGTCTGCCTACCTTTAAAGGACCACTCTAGGCACCCAGACCACTTCAGCTTAATGAAGTGGTCTGGGTGCCAGGTCCTTCTAGGGTTAACCCATTTTTTCATAATTATAGCAGTTTCAGAGAAACTGCTATAATTATGAATGGGTTAAGCCTTCCCCCTAATCCTCTAGTGGCTGTCTCATTGACAGCCACTAGAGGCGCTTGCGTGCTTCTCACTGTGATTTTCACGGTGAGAGCACGCAAGCGTCCATAGGAAAGCATTGTAAATGCTTTCCTATGCGACGGGCTGAATGCGCGCGCAGCTCTTGTCGCGCGTGCGCATTCAGCCGGCGGGGCGTAACGGAGGCGGAGAGGAGGAGGAGAGCTCTCCGCCCAGCGCTGGAAAAAGGTAAGTTATTACCTCTTTCCCCCTTCCAGAGCCGGGCGGGAGGGGGACCCTGAGGGTGGGGGCACCCTCAGGGCACTATAGTGCCAGGAAAACGAATATGTTTTCCTGGCACTATAGTGGTCCTTTAAGTCATCAGAAATAATCACCCCTAAATCCCTTTCCTCATATGTTGAGGTTAGGACTCTATCAAATATTCTGTACTCTGCCCTTGGGTTTTTACGTCCAAGATGCATTATCTTGCACTTATCCACATTAAATGTCAGTTGCCACAATTCTGACCATTTTTCTAGTTTACCTAAATCATTTGTCATTTGGCTTATCCCTCCTGGAACATCAACCCTGTTAAATATCTTAGTATCATCAGCAAAAAGACATACCTTACCATCAAGACCTTCTGCAATATCACTAATAAAAATATTAAAGAGAATGGGTCCAAGTACAGATCCCTGAGGTACCCCACTGGTGACAAGTCCAAGCTTCGAATATATTCCATTAACTACAACCCTCTGTTGCCTGTCACTCAGCCACTGCCTTACCCATTCAACAATATTGGAATCCAAACTTAAAGATTGCAGTTTATTGATAAGCCTTCTATGTGCAACAGTGTCAAAAGCCTTACTGAAATCTAGGTAAGCAATGTCTACTGCACCACCCTGATCTATAATTTTAGTTACCCAATCAAAAAATCAATAAGATTAGTTTGGCATGATCTCCCTGAAGTAAACCCATGTTGTCTCTGATCTTGAAATCCATGTGTTTTTATATGTTCAACAATCCTATCCTTTAACTAATGCGGTACAGGAACCTAAATCGTGACTGGACTGCCAAATTTGAGACTTTGGGAGGCGTGGCCACTGGTAGGGAAGGGGGGATCTGTGCAGAGTTTCCTCTGTATGTTATTAGCGACTGGGCAGCAATAGGGATACCCAGTCGCTTGTTTTTTATTACAGCAAGCTGCCAGTGTGACTTGGCGTTTCCCTTTAAAATGGCCCTTTAACTTACCTTAACTGTGATGTCATCAAGCTTCATGAATTTTGTATGATGAAATGCTTCTCATAGAGAAGTGTGTGATCATACAACACTGTCTCTGTTATCGTTACAATTTACCATTTAGCTGCTTCTCTATGAGGAGCATTGGATCCACACCCAAAATCGGGCATCAGAATACCTTGCATGCTGATGCTGAATGTAAAATAAATTCAATTTCTGAATCTATTTAATCCAAATCCCCTGGTGGCTCTCTGACAGCCAAAAGAAGTATGGGGATTGCAAAGAGAAAACAGTAGTCCTCAGACCCTGTTCCTATTGTAAGCCTTGGAACCAGAGACACCTTAGTATTTCGAGAGAGGAATCGGAACAGAACTTCATATTTGGTGGAGCTGCCCTATTATTGCCTCTCACTGAAGGCTAAATAAAACAAAAATTGTAAAAAAGAAAAAGTGGTCAAACTTTAACAAAATACCTATTAAATGCAGCTAAGTTGCTGGTCTTCCCCTCTGGAAGATGTCTGTTGTGTCCACCCTCCGACAATGGATCACTAGAGTTGAGGAACTGCATTTTATGGAGTCTCTTACATCCCTGCAGGATCGTTCAACTCTACTCTTGTACCCCTGGATCAAGTTTCTCTCCTGCTCTGTCCCCACTTCAGCTCACTTACTCTCTATTTATAGCTTGTCTGACATGGCCGCCTTTTCCACCCTTGTCCTTATCCTTTTCCCAGGGGCGAATTAACATAGGGGCTGATGGAGCTGCAGGTCCAGGCCCATGGAATAGGTCCATTGTTAAAAAAAACAAACAAAAAACTACTCATCACATGTGAATGTAGGGAAAAAAAACTTGTGTGGACTGGCTGTCAATGAAATTAGTCAAAGTAAAGCTATGCTCTTGCTGCTTCAGTCTCTGTGGCATGTTCACTTTCTTCTACACTCACTGCATACACCTTTTCTCTGTCCCAGACTGTGTAACAGGAGCTTCTGCCTGCTAGTAAGAAGGTAAAGAGAGGAGTGGACCAACGAGTGCTAGGGAACAGTCCTTAGAAAGCATAGAGCTATCGCATCATTAGACACATTTATGCCAAGCTAAGGGTGCTGTCTGCATAGTATGCCCTTAGTTGGCCAGCCTACATGCTAGGCAGGCAGCCTGACATGCATTCACGCCAGGCTGACCTTCTAATTTCTCAGGCAGATTTTTTGGGGCATGTTTGCTCTTTGGGCGATTCTGGTTACGTGATTTGCATCAGTGTCCCCTCCTTTTACCCTGACAATCGAAATCCTGCTTCAATGGATACTGCTGGTATGGGGCATGGATTTACTTGAAAGATGAAAACGAGATAACTATATGGTAAGTGTTTTCTTATAGCTGTATCCTGTGAGTTTCCCTACAGCATTACCTCCACCAGATACATGACGGTTGGGAGGTATAATTGTTTTAGTATTTTCTGTCGATACAATTCTATAATTAGGCCCATCATAATTTTCAGAACCAGAACAAATGGGCTCTTAATCTAGCCTGCCTTCTCCCCACCCTCCCTGCTCTCATTTTCTTTCTCTCCTTTTTCCACCACATCACTTCCCTCATTTCTACCTCCTTCCTTTCTCCTAGCTCACTGCTCACCAAACTTTACCTTATGCATTGTTCCCTTTTTTATTACACAGTGTTTTATTGTTTGCTATTAAACTGTCAACTTTTGGTTGTACAACATGTGACAAACACTCCTTCCCATGAACATTTGCCACGGACTCCTGAAGGAGTGTGGAAGCTGGCCCCGTGCCCACTGACTATGGTCCAGGTCGGACACCCCATTCAGGAGTTAAAAATACAGAAGAATAGTGTGTTAACAAGGCGCTTAGTATGATATACAGTAAATATAGACAGCAGCTACCACTTAAAATAGGGACTCTCCACCCTATAAATAAACATAGAACATCAAGTGAACACTCAGTGAGGAATTGGCAGAAAACCACCCCTGGTGTACAAGTGGAGCGCTCAAATTGTAATACACTCACCCATATGGGTATATATACAAATGTATATATAAACTTCAGAGATAACGTGTCTAGAACAAATATAAATACAAAAAAAGATGGTGCAAATAACGTCACAAGATAGATACAATAGTGAAATGGTCTATATGGATTCACTCACATGACTCTGAGCCCTCTAGGATAGGCTCAGATCACAACAGCGGATGTGTACTTCTGGCGACACCAAACCCAAAAACGACTCTCTACCCGTCACTAGATCCCTTGCATGGAAGAGGAACACAGGGGAGAAAAAAGAATCCTAGTGTAGCATGTCTCAATAATGGAGAATAAATGTATAATATTGGCTTCTCACCTGTTAAGGAGCCCTACACCTGGCTCTCAGTATATAGGTGTCTGTGCCTTTAAGGAGGCTACCACCCTTCTTTAGCAGCAAAAATGGAAGATGGGTATCAGATTAAAAATTTAATTTAATATGTAAACAATATACAGATAAAAATAAACAAAATTATATAAATATAGTAAAAAGTATATGTGTATAAAAAAATATATATCAAGAGTAAAGATTCTCTTATCTTCCAGCCGAGACGCGTTTCGCTGTGCTAGGACAGCTTTCTCAATCGGTGTTGTATTAGCTGCTGCTTGTGGTTTAACTATCATAGTCTTGCTCGTGATTCGTGCAATAATTATCCAATTGTCCAATCCCTTTTTCCTAGTAGTTGTGAATGTTCCTATTCTCGCGGGCTATCGGTCTACTTCCGGTTCTACGGCGGCTCACATGGTCCATGCCGCGTCAAAAAAAGGGGCGTGTCCTCTCGCCGGCAACTTATTCACATGGGGGTCCATTACAAAAGTGGGCAAGCGCCCATAGTGGAGTCCAATAAATGCAATCATACCTCACATCATTTAAAAAAGGGGAAATAAAAAACACATTGTAATCAGCACATATATTAGTGCTCTCAAACAGCCTGTTATATCACAGTAATAGTAATCAATGTTATTATTTCTTCACAGCATAGACTGGACGGATGGCTTCATTGGTATTGATTTTCATCCAGTGTACATTGCAAAGTGAAATTAGCAATGGTATCTATATAAAAGGTACCATTACCAAAATATTTCATATTTATACAAACAATGCCAATGTATCCATAAAAAAGGAAACTTATAGTAACAATGCTTACATAAGAACAATATGATTAAAACAATCCATATTTAGGTGTTAAGTCCTTAAAGTGCCAGTGCCCACTTTCACCAACAAGTGAAAAAAAGTGAAAAAAAGTGCTGAATATTAAACATATGGCCAAATCCAATAAACAATACTAATCCGGGACTAATGATTCTTAAATATAATACTAGTAATCCATAAAAAGCTATGTTAAAAAATGACAAAGTTCAAAATCATCATTCAGGCCATTGGGCTGCATAGTGTTTAGATTGAAAATCCACTGCATTTCTTTTTTACCCAATTTCTTGATAAAATCTCCCCCCCTCCAATCTGGTAATATTCTCTGTATTGCATGGAATTGTAATCCAGCGGGGTCACTATTGTGTTTATTTTTAAAATGCAAAGAAACACTATGTTTTTCAAAACCATTCCTAATGTTTCTTAAATGCTCCTGTATTCTGGTATGTAGGTTCCTTTTCGTACGTCCTTCATATGCCAGTCCACAAGGGCATATCAGAAGGTAAATAACTTTTGTGGATTGGCATGTAATCAATTCCTTTATTTTAAATGAAATTTTCACATTATGTGGGTGTAAAAACTCCTTTATTATTCTCTTCTTACTTCCAGAGTTTCTACAAGCCCCACAATGCCCACAACCGTAAAAACCTTTTGATTCGTTTAAAAAATTACTTTTATATCTTCTTGGAGGAATATGGTTAGGCGTCAAAGTGTTTTTCAAATTCTTCACACCTCTATAGACTATTCTTGGCTTCTCAGGGAGAATACTAGTTAAAAGGGGATCATTTCTTAAAATTGGCCAATATTTCGAAACTATTCTCCTAAAATCCTTGCTTTTACAATTAAAATCACAAATCAATCCTAGTGTTTGGACTTCTTCCTTACTCCTAACGTTGTACTTAATAAGATCTTTTCTGTCTTTTAGTTCTACTTCTTTAAGTGCCCTTGTCAATAATACCTCATTGTACCCTTTTTCTTTAAAATCCTGCATAATTTTGTGAGATTGTGTTTGAAATACTAACTCATCTGTGCAGTTGCGTCTTATCCTAAGTAATTGCGCTTTCGGGGCATTCAATAGCCACGGAGAGAAATTACAACTTTTCTCTTCAATGTAGCTATTGACATCTACAGGTTTAAAATAAGTTTTCAGTGCATTATTTTCCACATAAATATGTAGGTCAAGAAATTCAACTTGGGTTGTACTGTAGTTGAATAATAATTTGATGCCCCAATCATTACTATTCAAATAGGTTAAAAAAGACTCTAGAGAGGTTTCGTCTCCCTGCCAGATAAAAAATATATCATCTATGTAACGACGGTAGGCTACGAGGTTCGCGCTTCATTCACCTTCACTGTATATGAAATACTGTTCCCATAAAGCCATGAATAAATTAGCGTAACTCGGCGCGAACCTCGTGCCCATCGCCGTTCCACATATCTGTAAATAAAAGGAGTTATTAAACCAAAAATAGTTGTTATTTAGTATCCATCTGATGCTCCTGACTAGAAAGTCTATTTGTCCACTAGGGAATGTTCCTGTTTCCTGTAAAAAATGCTCAGTGGCTTGGCACCCCTTGTCGTGAGAAATAATAGTGTATAGTGAACTCACGTCTGCTGTCACTAAAAAACTACCTTCTTTCCACTGGTGATTAGTCAATACCTGGAGAATGTTGGAAGTATCTTTAAGATAACTTGGACTCTTTATAACCACTGGTTGAAGACAGGAGTTTATAAAGGAGTGGACTGACCTTTTAGAGAGCTTTTCTTTTGGACTAATAGATCTTATCATAAAAAGAAGGAAAGAAACACTGATAAAATTGGATGTAGAGATAAATATGTTGAAAACCTTCTTAACTACAAATATGACTCCAGAACATTACAATAATACATTGGATGAAATTCAGATCAATTTGGATAAACTTGAGAAGGGAGTAATAGAGGTTAAAAAAAGAAAATATTTGAGGGATAAAACTGATTATGAAAAAGGTGAGATTAGAACCTTTACTAAAAATAATTATCAACATCATGATAAACATATCACCAAAGGACCATCTTATAGACACAGAATTGTGAATTCAAACCAAGAGTATATGGGTGGGCCAATAGAACAACCCAAATGGAGAGACATGTCCACACGTAGAAAATGGTCACCACAACGTAGGAACCCATTTAGAGGCAGAGGTAGAACATCTAGCAGGGCATCCAATAGGACATAAATACACCTAGGGGAAGGAGAGACAAGTCTGATATGGACTCCAGAGAATCTAGACAATTGCCAGAACCAATAGTGAGGAGGAAAACCTATATACATAGGGATGACCAACCCTATTAATAGGATAAATGAAAACATAACAAATTCCGAAGCTGTACACACGGAACTCAAAGCTAAATCTTTGTTTTACCCTAAGTTTTGTATCTCTGATGAGATGATAACTTTTGAGAAAATGGTAATGAAAGATATAGGGAAAATAAAAGATCCTAAGCAAAAACAGTTTAATCTCAATTTTGGAGAAAGAAAAGCACTAAAGGATTTAAGGCAGGACGACTCGCTGATAATAAAACCAGCAGACAAAGGGGGGGGGGCATTGTCATCCAAGATAAAGAGGATTACATTAAAGAGGCCTATAGACTCCTAGGGGATGAACAAACATATAAGATTTTAAAGAGTGATCCCACTAATGACTTTAAAATCACATATGAGAGTTTGATAGAGGAGGGAAGAGAATCCAGTATTTTAAATGAGAAGGAATATAAATTTCTAAATGTGACACAACCCAAAATACCGTTTTTTTACCACCTCCCCAAGATCCACAAGGATAAGCAAAAACCTCCTGGTAGACCCATCGTATCTGGGATAGGCTCGATTTCGAGCAGACTATCCCAGTACGTTGATAGATGCCTTCAACCAGTGGTTATAAAGAGTCCAAGTTATCTTAAAGATACTTCCAACATTCTCCAGGTATTGACTAATCACCAGTGGAAAGAAGGTAGTTTTTTAGTGACAGCAGACGTGAGTTCACTATACACTATTATTTCTCACGACAAGGGGTGCCAAGCCACTGAGCATTTTTTACAGGAAACAGGAACATTCCCTAGTGGACAAATAGACTTTCTAGTCAGGAGCATCAGATGGATACTAAATAACAACTATTTTTGGTTTAATAACTCCTTTTATTTACAGATATGTGGAACGACGATGGGCACGAGGTTCGCGCCGAGTTACGCTAATTTATTCATGGCTTTATGGGAACAGTATTTCATATACAGTGAAGGTGAATGGAGCGCGAACCTCGTAGCCTACCGTCGTTACATAGATGATATATTTTTTATCTGGCAGGGAGACGAAACCTCTCTAGAGTCTTTTTTAACCTATTTGAATAGTAATGATTGGGGCATCAAATTATTATTCAACTACAGTACAACCCAAGTTGAATTTCTTGACCTACAGATTTATGTGGAAAATAATGCACTGAAAACTTGCACTTATTTTAAACCTGTAGATGTCAATAGCTACATTGAAGAGAAAAGTTGTCATTTCTCTCCGTGGCTATTGAATGCCCCGAAAGCGCAATTACTTAGGATAAGACGCAACTGCACAGATGAGTTAGTATTTCAAACACAATCTCACAAAATTATGGAGGATTTTAAAGAAAAAGGGTACAATGAGGTATTATTGACAAGGGCACTTAAAGAAGTAGAACTAAAAGACAGAAAAGATCTTATTAAGTACAACGTTAGGAGTAAGGAAGAAGTCCAAACACTAGGATTGATTTGTGATTTTAATTGTAAAAGCAAGGATTTTAGGAGAATAGTTTCGAAATATTGCCCAATTTTAAGAAATGATCCCCTTTTAACTAGTATTCTCCCTGAGAAGCCAAGAATAGTCTATAGAGGTGTGAAGAATTTGAAAAACACTTTGACGTCTAACCATATTCCTCCAAGAAGATATAAAAGTAATTTTTTAAACGAATCAAAAGGTTTTTTTACGGTTGTGGGCATTGTGGGGCTTGTAGAAACTCTGGAAGTAAGAAGAGAATAATAAAGGAGTTTTTACACCCACATAATGTGAAAATTTCATTTAAAATAAAGGAATTGATTACATGCCAATCCACAAAAGTTATTTACCTTCTGATATGCCCTTGTGGACTGGCATATGTAGGACGTACGAAAAGGAACCTACATACCAGAATACAGGAGCATATTAGAAACATTGGGAATGGTTTTGAAAAACATAGTGTTTCTTTGCATTTTAAAAATAAACACAATAGTGACCCCACTGGATTACAATTCCATGCAATACAGAGAATATTACCAGATTGGAGGGGGGGAGATTTTATCAAGAAATTGGGTAAAAAAGAAATGCAGTGGATTTTCAATCTAAACACTATGCAGCCCAATGGCCTGAATGATGATTTTGAACTTTGTCATTTTTTAACATAGCTTTTTATGGATTACTAGTATTATATTTAAGAATCATTAGTCCCGGATTAGTATTGTTTATTGGATTTGGCCATATGTTTAATATTCAGCACTTTTTTTCACTTTTTTTCACTTGTTGGTGAAAGTGGGCACTGGCACTTTAAGGACTTAACCTCTAAATATGGATTGTTTTAATCATATTGTTCTTATGTAAGCATTGTTACTATAAGTTTCCTTTTTTATGGATACATTGGCATTGTTTGTATAAATATGAAATATTTTGGTAATGGTACCTTTTATATAGATACCATTGCTAATTTCACTTTGCAATGTACACTGGATGAAAATCAATACCAATGAAGCCATCCGTCCAGTCTATGCTGTGAAGAAATAATAACATTGATTACTATTACTGTGATATAACAGGCTGTTTGAGAGCACTAATATATGTGCTGATTACAATGTGTTTTTTATTTCCCCTTTTTTAAATGATGTGAGGTATGATTGCATTTATTGGACTCCACTATGGGCGCTTGCCCACTTTTGTAATGGACCCCCATGTGAATAAGTTGCCGGCGAGAGGACACGCCCCTTTTTTTGACGCGGCATGGACCATGTGAGCCGCCGTAGAACCGGAAGTAGACCGATAGCCCGCGAGAATAGGAACATTCACAACTACTAGGAAAAAGGGATTGGACAATTGGATAATTATTGCACGAATCACGAGCAAGACTATGATATTTAAACCACAAGCAGCAGCTAATACAACACCGATTGAGAAAGCTGTCCTAGCACACCGAAACGCGTCTCGGCTAGAAGATAAGAGAATCTTTACTCTTGATATATATTTTTTATACACATATACTTTTTACTATATTTATATAATTTTGTTTATTTTCATCTGTATATTGTTTACATATTAAATTCAATTTTTAATCTGATACCCATCTTCCATTTTTGCTGCTAAAGAAGGGTGGTAGCCTCCTTAAAGGCACAGACATCTATATACTGAGAGCCAGGTGTAGGGCTCCTTAACAGGTGAGAAGCCAATATTATACATTTATTCTCCATTATTGAGACATGCTACACTAGGATTCTTTTTTCTCTCCTGTGTTCCTCTTCCATGCAAGGGATCTACTGACGGGTAGAGAGTCGTTTTTGGGTTTGGTGTCGCCAGAAGTACACATTCGCTGTTGTGATCTGAGCCTATCCTAGAGGGCTCAGAGTCATGTGAGTGAATCCATATAGACCATTTCACTATTGTATCTATCTTGTGACGTTATTTGCACCATCTTTTTTTGTATTTATATTTGTTCTAGACACGTTATCTCTGAAGTTTATATATACATTTGTATATATACCCATATGGGTGAGTGTATTACAATTTGAGCGCTGCACTTGTACACCAGGGGTGGTTTTCTGCCAATTCCATTCAGGAGTTACTCTGCCCAGCCACCGTTAGCAGCTTTCCCTCAGTGCCCCTGGTTCGGCACTCTCCCTTCAATCGAATGTAAGCGAAAACTAGCTCCCTGAACAAACTAACGAATATTCGTCAGCAACGACCTCTATGGAACTAATTTCGGCATGAGGACTACTTGGTTCCCTGTCGCCTCAGCGGTACTTACGCAATGTTATGGAACTGTTTTCGACATGAAGTGACCTTGCGGTTCCCAGACAACTTGGTCCGGGGGTTTTAAACCAATTTGCAATCCAACAGGAGAGCGCTTTTTGGAGGGTAGGTTTCTGAGACAAAGGGGAACAAATACTACCTGAGAGCCAGACAAAGCACCCTGTATTTCGGACGCAGGAACTCCCAAATTGAAGGTGAACTTCAAATTTAAGGTCAAAATACCTGAATTGATAAAAGTCAGCTATGCTTTCAGTTTGACTACTCTGGCTTTAAATTAAAGATTATGCTCTCTTTAGTGTACTAATAATCTTAATTTTAGTAATGACAGGAGGCGAATATTTTGCATAACTTTCTTTACTTACTCCAATAGCTGCAAAGAATAAAGAAACAAAAAACCAATCAGATGTAAGGACAAGGTATAATAAGTCCTTACCACCAAGTTAATTCTTCTTGTCAAAGTGACATCATAAGTCCCATAGTAATAATAACTGAAGAGAATAAACGAGAAGAACTGAAGAATGTCCATGAAAATCTTGTATAACGAAGATTCCAGTTGTCAACAGAGAAGGAACAGACACCATTCATGCCGAGAAATCCACCAGCATAGTCGATGTATCGAGTTAAACTGAAAGAGAATGTAAAAGTTTTTTGTTTTTTTTAAATTCTTTATTTTTGAGTGCATAAAGAATAAGCAGTTACATATGCATTTGCCATGCCCCAACAGCATGAACACACAATGTAATAATGAACATCGATTTGGTAAGGCATGGCATGGGAACACAATGCACATTTTTTATATATATACCGACATTAACATAAGTAGTTATGAGGTGAGCAACAAAAATGCATGACAATCTTTTATTTAAAAAAAAACAAAAAAAACTGCAATAGTTGGT
>OW240914.1:277947648-277974016 GCA_933207985.1 Pelobates cultripes | reverse complement strand
ATAGCCAAGTCAAAAATAATGTAAGAACACAATACTCTGATCTGACTTTTGATGGAGCAACAAAGAAAGAGGAAGTAACCCAGTGGGAGGGGCTTATTATACCTTGTCCTTACATCTGATAAAGTCCAGTAAAGAAAGTTATGCAAAATATGAAGCCTTCTGTCACGTGGTAAAATGTGAAATTCATGTTGAATTCTCACTTTAATGAATAACCCTGTTAGTGCATTTCCCTGAACTAGTCACTCAGTTTACATTTAAGGTAAAATTTAAGGATTGTCCCCATATTTATCTGATTTGATGCCAAATCAGAGCTTAGACAATAATCCTTGAAGTGAATTTATCAAATTATAAAACCATAAAAGATATGCACAATATTGTGTGCATAGATTCTGACCATTGTATTTTCTATGACTAAAAGCTGTATTTTTTGTTTCAAAAATTGGTGCAGCTGTATTATCAGAGCAAGTGCTTGCATAGTTTTTATTTTACGAGACGGTCTGTACAGTCGTGTAGATAATATCTAGCAGAAGCTTCTGTCAGGCTGTGCAGTGGTTAAACTTCTTTTTTTTTATATTATTATTAATTAAACTACTGCAAAGTACATATATCATAAAATTAGGATTTAAAAATTTGCTCATAGCTCATATTGCGACTTAGTGGAGGACCAGTATTCATTCACATCTTGGCTTCAGGTGCCCCGTGCCTTTGCATTGAATTTCTATAGGAGTCACTACTTTTAACAAGAAGATACAAATGATGTATGCCAGTTTCCAGAGTCTCTCACCTCCTAGTAAAAAACTGAAAATGTGCATAAGACAAACTAGGTCCTGCTGTGTTTAAAGTGTAATTTTCAATTTAAGAATAATAGTATGAAATGGTTTGCTTTAAACCATTGCTCGATTACAATCCAAGGTTCTAATTTTCAAAGAGGTTTGCTTTCTTTAAATGGCTACACTTGATACTTCAGCATACATTAAATGTTCTTCAACAGCATAAGGAGGGTCTTTCACATACCTCCATCTACTGGACATATTGTAGATTTTTGTTTAGTAATGCTGAAGTTATACTTAAATAATTATATTTAAATAATGTACCTGGCTTTGTTAAATGGGGATGTGTCCATGCAGTGATGCGGGGCTGTGGATTCCAAGAGGCTTTGCGTAAGTAATTGGGGGGAAATAATTGACAAGTAAAAATGGGTTCAAGCATTCAGAGCTTATAAGGGACTTCTTTTGTGACTCATTTGGAGTTACAACGAAACAGGTGATACTTGGTTCCAACCAGGATACCCAAACACCTGTTAAAGATGTCACAAAGAGAAGGGGACAATGTTCCACATATGTTGGGTGTTCTCACAACTTTGTATCTAATGTTATCGCATCAGTGCTACAAATTCCAATAGACCATAACCCAGAAGTGCAGAAAATACGTAAAACAATTTTAGCGTTGACAATGGGGAAACTCGAGACAACTGTATCTTTCTGGCCCTTTAAATAAACTGTAAATAGCACTCCCTGTGCACATCTGGCATCTCGTTGCACTGCTTTGGTTTCATTATTTTCTGTACTTGGATTTTACCCTGTTTTGTGCAACAGGGTGCAAGGTTAGCAGCACAGAGGTAATAGTGCTTTTTAATTTTTATGTTTGGGTATTGCAATAAACCTTCCTCTATTTCTACACAACCCAGAGGTATGTTTACTGTTTATGGTCCAAAGCAAAATGCCACAGCACCTCCGCATGATAGCCTATAACATCCTAATAGCAGCCAATGCATTGACAGCCTGCTTATGGAAATCTACAACTACCTCCTAAGATCTGATTGATCTAGTGCTCCTAAACTAGTCATGCAAAGATATGGGTATCTCTCAATTTGGCCCAAATTAGAGCATTCTGGGGGCCCTGGCCCTGTTAAGGCATTCTTTTAAAAAAGCAATTGGTGCTGAACTTCAAGCTGAGCCCTGTTGTAAATATCTATATGTAAATAACAAATTCCACCAAGGGTATGTAACACTGAAGTAATATCAAAAGAAATGAGCTGAAATTAAATAAACATTCTGAAATGGAGTGTAACTCCTAAATGAGAAATCAAGAGACTGATAAAAATATGGAGTGTTGTGTGGGATAAAATGAGAAGACAAATAGAACTACAATGATGTGACATATAAAAGATAACTTTTAATTAACTTTTAGTTAATTTAACTATTTAGTTATTGCAGTGTGAGTTCTACATTTTACATGACCAACTAATACTGTTGCATCCAAATATTTAGTTTATTGTTGCTCTAATTTGAGGATTGTGATCCTCATAGATATTTGATCTATATCTAGGCAATTTAAAGAGCACAAAAACCAATACGCTTCAGATACTTAGGTCAAGGTTTTATATTTTAGTATTAAAAAAGTTATGTTTTATATGTCACATCATTGTAGTTCCACTTAATTTGTGTTCTCATTTATCCCACACAATACATCATGCTTTCTCAGTCTTATGTAAAACTGAAGAATTATCATTAATCCCATGATGCCTGATATAACTGTATTCCTGTGAAACTGTGAGAAATACCAAGCATGTAACCTACACAGGTGTAATGGTATTTATTAATTAATTACTTTTTGTCATAAAAAAAGCATAATGAGCTTAATGCTTTAGACACACCACTAGATGTCAGTAAAGCATATTTAGTGTAATGCTTTGGGGGCACCACTAGGGGGAGTGTGTAGGAAGACCTGTGCTTCTGGCAGTGACATCACAGGCCAGCCTACTTACACTGAATAAAAACCAGATGTTAGGAGAAGCTAGCTCTCTTTGCCTGTACCTGACTGAACCTAAGATGTAGTACCAGCTCTGACTTAACCCCAGCCAAAGGGCTGGGGCCTTGTAAGTAAAATGTTGTGTAACATTTAGCAACCTTTTGTAAGTAATATGTTGTAGTTTTGTATTGTATCATAATTGTAGTAAATTGACATTCTGCTAGCATCTGTTTATTTGTTATAGTTATATTAAATAAACATTTAATATTACAACGTTTTGTGTATTTTCTATCCACATATTCGACCATAATACCATGAATTATAAAAATATTAATGTTTTTCCGTATTGCTTAATTATTATATATTAAAAGATTAATATTCATATTTAGGTCACGACCACAACAACAGGGAAAGAGATTTGTATTAGCATATACAACAAACCAGGGCCGCCATCAGTGGGTGACAACCATAACGGTTGTCACGGGCCCGGGGGCCCTGGGGGTCCCAGCCGCCCGGGCCCCACGTGTAGCGGCGGAACTTCCGCCGGTGCACTTGCACCGGGGCCCGCATGCTGATGCACTTAGGGCCACCCGATGGGCCCTGTATCTTCAGGGGCCCGGTCAGCCCCTGAAGATGTAGTGGAGTCTGGAGGGGGGTTAAAAATAAAATGGGATTCGGCCATGACAGTGCCGCTTTAAATAAAGACCCTAGAACTGTAAAGGGTTGTTAGTGCGGTGCATGTATTTCATAGACTATTTATAATTGTTCACAATTATACAAGAAAATGGTACAGCATGTTTCTGGATATTCACACTTGCATAGATAAGTATACATTTCTGCATGGAAAGACATTTTCTCACATATAACACTGAAAACCATCACAACATCTCCAGGATTCATACTTGGGGGGGGAGGAAGGAGGCACATAAGGGGCCAGGGACAAAAGTAGATTTGGTGTGTAATGGGGTGGAGTATGTAAGTATGTGTGGGGGTGAAGGTATGTGGGTGTAGAGATGATGTGTGTGAGGGGTGCACTGTGTATGTATGCAAGCAAAGGTGTACTTTATGTTGTGGGTTCACGGTCTGTGAGGGTGTACTGTGTTAAGAGGGTGCAGAGAGTGGTATAGGGAAGAGCTTTATAATTCTTACTTTAAAAATTGTTTTTAAAAAATAAAATAAAAAAAGAACATTCTCCTTTCCCTCATCTTACCTTGCAGGGAGGGGGTGGAACAATGAGATCAGTGGTGGTTGACAAGTCTGCCTATCCATTGGGTACAGGGGGGGGTCATGAGATAAGAGGTATCTCTCTTGGAGCTCAAGCACTTACAGAGAATGACCCATACAAACCCAGAATGACCATACACATACACAGACTGTTCCCCCAAACTGTCTGACCCATACATACACAAACTGCCCCCACCCACCCACACACACACACACACAGACTGACCTCCCCCTCCCACCCCACACAGGCTGCTCCCCCAAATGGACTGACCCATACACACAAACTTAACCCCATACACACATACAGAATGACCCATACACACAAACTAAAGTTTGAAATTCCATCTCTCAATCCTCCCAGATTGCCAATTAGAAAAGGGAATGCTCATGCTGTTAAAGGTCCACATTGCCTGACTGGGCCCCTGCTGATACATGTCCACCAAACTGCATGGGTCACCCGATGGGGCTATACCCTTTATTATACGGGCCCTGGTGCAGTGGCAGAATTACCGCACAGGCTACACCGGCTATAGCTCCGCCACGGAGTATGAGAAAATCCTTCTTATGGTGTGATGCTTTGCAGGAGCACTTTGACACAATTGCAGACTTATATTGTGTATGCTATAATTATTAAGAAAGGATGTCAGTAGAATTAAATAGAACAAAGGCATACGTCTGGTCCAGGGCCGGCGCTTCCCATAAGGCGAACTAGGCAGCTGCCTAGGGCGCCATATAGGAGGGGGCGCCCTGCGCCCCCATCGCCGGCCCTTTAAATTCTGCAGCCGCCTGAGCGCTCTATAGAGAGCGCTCAGGCGGCTGCCGCAGTGCCTCACCTCCCCGGCACTGTAGCGTGGCCGAGCTCCTTTCCGGTCCGCGACCCGGCCGGACTGACAGGAAGTGCACACTCAGTGTGCACTTCCTATCAGTCCCGCCGGGTCGAGGACCGGAAAGCAGCTCGGCCACGCTACAGAAGGGCAGGGGAGGTGAGGAGATGATTATAGGGGAGGGAGGGGGGAGATTATTGGAGGGAGGGGGGAGATTATTGGAGGGGGGGAGGACATTATAGGGAGTGGAGGGGGGAGATTATTGAGGGGGAGGACATTATAGGGGAGGGAGGGGGGATTATTGAGGGGGGGAGGACACACAGGGAGTGGAGGGGAGATATTGGAGGGGAGGACATTATAGGATGGAGGGGAGATTACTGATGGGGAGGACACACAGGAGGAGGACACACAGGGAGTGGAGGGGGGAGGAGGGGGAGATTACTGCAGGGGAGGACATTATAGGAGGAGGGGGGATTGGAGGGGGGAGGACATTATAGGAGGGAGGGGGGAGATTATTGGAGGGGGGAGGGACATTATAGGGAGGGGAGATTACTGGGAGTGGGGGGGAGGAGATTATAGGAGGGGGAGAAGATTATGGGGAGTGGGGAAGACATTAGGGGGAGAGATTACTGGAGGGGAGGAGTATTGAGGGGAGAAGATTATAGGGCAGGGAGGGGGGGGGGAAAGATTATAGGGGAAGATGGGAGGGGGAGAGAACATTACAGGAGGGAGGGGGGAGATTATAAGGGGGGGAGATTATAAGAGGGGGGAGAACATTACAGGGAGGGAGGGGGGAGTGGAGAAGGTTATAGGGGAGGGGGGAGAAGATTATAGGGGGGGGAGAAGATTACAGGGAGGGAGGGGGAGTGGAGAAGGTTACAGGGAGGGGGAGAAGAAGAGAAGATTACAGGGGAGAAGAAGAGGAGAACACGGGGAGGGGGGAATAAGAGGAGAACACGGGGGGTGGGAGATGAGAACGTAGGGGAGGGAGAGACCACTAAAGGAGGGAGGGGGCGGTGGAGAGACCGCTAAAGGAGGGGGGTGGAGGATAGACCACTAGGGGAGGGTGGGGGGAGAGGAGTGACCACTAATGGAAAGTCGGGGAGAAAAGGAGACCACTAAGGGAGGTGGGGGGGAGAGGAGAGACCACTAAGGGGCAGGGGAGATCTCTAAGGGAAGGGAGAGCTCTATAGGACAGGGGGCAGGACAGGGAGCTCTTTCACACCACGCGCACACACACACACAATGCATCCCTATACACACAGAAACACAACATGCTTCCCTTACACACAGAGAAACACACAATGCAACCCTTAGACATAAAGACAATGCATCCTTTGCACACATACACAGAAACACACAATGCATCCCTTACACACATATGCAAACACACACTGCTTCTCTTACACACACACAGAAACACAATGCATCTCTTACACACACTCAACGCACCCCTTACAGACAAACACACAATACATCCCGTATACACAAACACTCACTGCTTTCTATCCCTTACACACAAACACACTGCATCACCTACACAAACTGGTATCCCTATACACTACATTCCATAAGCACACACATTAGATCCTCTACAGTAACACATAACACATCCCCTACACACTCTACTCCCTGTGAGCGGACTCATGTAGGTGGACTTATGGGTGGGCTTTATGGGCATACTCACCGTCAGGCCCTGGGGCCCAGACCTTGAGCTATGTAAGAGGCCCCACAAAATTGAGCTGCTTCCCGTTCTCCCAGAACATTGAATTTTGTGACCACAGTTACAAACAGCCTCCAGAGATCCTGTTCTACACCAGACCAGTGGAGCCAGACTGCAGCCACAGCCCATCATCATCCTCATCTGATTGTAAGTAGGCAATCTAGTATATTATTAGTGACACTAATCTCTAATTTACCTCACAATAAATGGACACTATAGTCCCCAGAACCACTGCAGCTTAATAAAGTTGTTCTGGTTTCTATAGTTTGTCCCTGCAGGCTTTTTAATGTAAACACACACTGTGTGCAGCACTGGCACTAGTTCATATGGCAGATCATATGGGTGGGGCATTGCGAGGCCCCGGCGGGGGGGCGGCAAATCTTTCTTTTGCCTAGGGCGGCAAAAATCCTTGCACCGGCCCTGGTCTGGTCACACCCAATGTTTTTTTCCGTCATACAAACGTGACATTGGCGTGTAATGAGGCCAGTGACTGTCTGCACATGACGAAGCTGTCACTCCCTTCACTATGTGAGTCAATTTTTATTAACTTGATTAAATTATATATATATGTGAAAGCAATGGTGTTGTTGTTTTATATGATGTTACGTGTTTTATTTAATGTTAATAGTTTTTACTTAATGATGAATTGTAATTGAACTTGCAACCATTGTGTGACAATTGTAATTAATCACTGTGGATGGTATTTATTTAGTGCATCACACTGTTTATTCAGTCTTGAGAAAAGCACAGGATAACGCCGAAACTTCATTTTTTTAAAAAAAGACTGCATGTTAATAAGAAACCATTGGTTGTGCCCAGACGTATGTATTTGTTCCAGTTGGATTGATTGGGAGTTGGCCCCCCTGGTTTTGAGCACCCCGGTGGCGGTGGAAGTTTTCCCCCTATTGAGTGTGTGCATTGCCTCTTACAATCTGTAGTAGAATTAGGTAGGTCTAGCGGTTGTTTAATATATAAGCAATATATTTGCTTTATGCAAACTGCAGGGTTCACAATTTCCACACACCACTAGCTATTCGCATTAATCCCTGCATACTGTAAACGGTCATGTGAAATAAAGTCCTTACAAATTGATGCTACCCCTTATACTAAGGTTACAGACTGAATTTGTAATCAGAAAAGCATGAGTGCTAAATTACAGCTTTTTAAAATGATGTTACATTTTGTTTATAAGAAGTCTTTCTTTCTTATAGCAACATTACAGACTTTTTATCCATTTCTTATGATGTCCAATTCGTCCCGGAAACAGGCAGGTCAGCAATCAGCCAGGGTATGCAGCAGGAGTCCAAGGCCAGCTTCTAATTCAGTGCAGTGGGTTAGCTGTAGCTAGCAGGAAAGGTTTACAGGGAGTCGGCAGGTAACCCATTATTTGAATAACAGGATGATGCAGGTTAGCCTATTTTCACTCAGCTTCCAATTCACAGGCTGATGTTATTGTCTTATTCACCAAGCTCCTTATTCAGGTTGGGTTCACGCAGCTTCATTTTCATGAATGTGCTAAACACAAACCTGAACTGAATATAGTTACATAAATTTCACATGACGAATCGATCATGAAAAATGGCATCAAACCAGACACCCTAACATCCATGGAATTCAGTGAGAATAAATAGCCACGGTTTTCCTCATTCAGATTAGGTTAGTTTTCTGTTAACTGGGCATCATTTAAAAAGAAAAGATAAATATAGCTTAAAGGACCACTATAGTGCCAGGAAAACACACTCTTTTTCCTGGTACTATAGTGCCCTGAGGGTGCCCCCACCTTCAGGGTACCACTCCCAGGGCACTGAAGGGGGAGGAAGGGGTTAATCCCTTACCTCTTTTCCAGCGCCGAGACTCTCCTCCCTCTTCTTCCATCATCGGCTGCGCGCACATTCAGCCAGTCTCATAGAAAAAGCATTCTCAATGCTTTCCTATGGACGCTGGCATCTTGTCACTGTGAAAAATCAGTGAGAAGCGCGAAAGTGCATTTAGCGGCTGTCAATGAGACAGCCACTAGAGCCTGGATTAACCCTTACAGTAAAAAGGGTTAAACCTAGCACCCAGACCACTTCATTAAGCTGAAGTGGTCTGGGTGCCTATAGTGGTTCTTTAAGCCAAACTATAATAAGAAAATCTGGCACCTTAACCTCTATGGTGTTCAGTAAGAAATTCTAAATAAATAAACAAACTATTCTTCTATGAAAACCATCTTGGCTGACCCAAATTAGATTGTTTTTCATTGATTGGCTCAGGCTAGATTGAACCATTCCCTATGGAGGGATACCCTCAGAAAACAATCCAAATTTGAGTGAGCCAAGGTGATTTTCACAGAGAAAATCCTTAGTTATTTATTCTAATTCAAATGCATGGGGATGCCAGGTTTAATGCCACTTTACATCCTCAGTGTATTATGTGAAACTGATATAAAGATGTTCAGATTGTTGTTGAATAATCATTTTCATTAAAATGTAGCCATAAGAACAAGAAGCCAAGCTGTTGAAGCAGTTGACTTCAGCCTATGGATGGTCAGCTAAATTCAGCATCATATAAACAAATTGGCTGGCTAAACATGTTCTGCAATCCTGGCCAGTATGACTAATGGACTTGCCCTACCTCAGCCACTATGCATGCTTCCTCCAACCTTTAAAAGGAACACTTCACACGGTGCTAATTACTAAAATGAATTGGAAAAATCACTGTTTAGTATTTGTCCATGATTAAAATGCAAGCATAATACACTGCAGTACCAATAAACATCATAAACAAAGTAAGAAGCAACCACAAGCAATAAAACTGTATAAGCAAGAGAGTAAAGTACCTCATTTTTGAAATGACATCTATGTGAGGTACACACAGGAGTCCCAAAGAGTCATAGGAAGGTAACGGGACACAGTAACCATGTGGAAAAAATTATTTTGCCGACTCATATTCAGGAGGCCAGTAGAAAATAGTGAAAAGTTGCCTCAATGCATGGGACAGCCAGCCTCCTAAAGAAGCAGATGACTATGCCTTGTTCAGGACACCTGGGTTCCTCTTCAGTAGGTACATTTGTGCACGCTTTGTTGTGTGTGTCAGGAATTTCAAGAGCTGAAGGCAGGATAGGCCCTGAATCCTGTGCACGCATCCTACTCTGCTCCTGAGGCAGTAGTCTGCTTTAGGCAATTACTAGACAACTAGACATGTGCAATTTGTTTAATTCCGAATGTAAATTCCAACAAATTTCGTGCAATTTGGACATTCGGATTCTTAGAAAAGGCCGAAATGTGCCGAACCTCCGAAGTACTTCGGATTTATGAAAAGAACCAAAACAAGAGAGAGGGAGGGAAAATTAGGTGAATGATGACAGGAATCTTTTTAAGTAAAGATGTGTAAATTCCTATAGATGTGTAAGTGGCTGTGGTGGCAGTCCGGGCACTGGGAGCCTTATAGATGTGTAAGTGGTTGTGGTAGCAGTCCTGGCACTGGGAGCCCCCTGCCCAAATGGCATCTATAGGGCTCCCATTGCCCGGACTGCAAATGCATGATCTATACACCAAAAATGCTTAATTAAGCTAAAGTTGGTATTTAGAGTAACCCTTTAACTAATAAAAAATGTAAACAATCATTAAAGATAAATAGAAGACATTTCTTGTAAGACTAAAAACTATGAGTAAAATGACTTGGGTATAAACAAGTGACTAAAGTACACTACATGGATATTCCTTACATCTGCAAAACAAATACACTTCAACTGGACAGTCTGTGTATTTAATAATCATACAAGCCATTTTTTTTTTTAACGTGTTCATATATAAGACAGACAACCATTTATTTTCAATCTTGCTTTATTTTTATTTCATCTAGTTCCATTCAAATAAGACATTTACAATTCCTAGTAATTTTTTTGCTAATACTTAAATTGAAAAATAAAATGCAATTGTTCACAATGAGATAATATTCCAGGTAAAAACACGGTATTTTTTTTATCCAAGTCATAGATCTTATTATTGCACGTTACTTGAAAAGATTTCTAAAATGGTTCACGTTTAAAAACAAAAAACAAAAAAAACAACAACATACATTTATCAGATGACGTCACAGTCTGATAAATTCAAACTTTGTTCAGTTTAATAACACTATGAACACACCCAGTAAAAACATTAATAGACTGAAGCTCTGGGAATGAAGATCTCAAAGTAAATGCTCTTTGGTAATAAAATAAATCCCACTGAATTAATAAATAGATCCAGTAAAATGATAAAACATCTGAATTGGTACCACGAAGAATAACTACAAAAAAAGATTTAAAAAAAAAAAAAAGACCCACATTTTCATTTGCAAAATTAAGTAAACATGTTGGCACCACAAATGGGCATTCAAATTAAAAATATGATCAATCATGGCACATAGATGTCAAAGCATTTTCTAATTTATTGTGTGATTTTTACTAAATGGATTCCACTCTATGCCGTGCTATATAACTATGCTTAACAAATAGAAAAATCAGCATATTCATCCAATAGTTTTTGCATCTGTTAATCACATTTCTATTTAGTGAGCCAATGTTTAAGTTAAATTATATGGTTCTTCTTTAGGCACAAATCATTTGTATTTTCCTCGAAACCAACTTCACTAGCAATAGAAAGGTGTTTTAATCACTACATTAGGAACTGTGAAAAATTCAGGACAATCAGAGTTCAAAGCGAATTTCAAGCATAAATCAAGTCAAAATAACCAAACCAGAGTCAGCTATGCTTTCAGTTTGGTTATTCTCTTTGACTTCCCATTTTAGTAAATAGCCCTGAACATCTCAAACGTGTAAAAAATAATAAATAAATCTCTGTAATCCTTGATTGAATAAAATAAGACACTAGTACAAGTTATAATTTTAAAGCCAATTTAAACTTTGGCAGGAAAGATCAAGCTTTTAAAACAAAAAAAAAATTATAAATGTACTAGGAAGTCCAGTTTTCCCAAAACCAGTCTTTGAGAACTACAACAGGACCGGGTTTTAAAATGATCTCTATTAAAATACAAATGTATAATGATGAAGAGCAAGACCATAATTGGCCAATGAGCACTGGTTTCCAAAGAAACCATTATCAAAGTTTGTAAACGGAATATGTATTTTCTACTACACATTGGAAAGCAGATTATTAGTAATATCATTTACTCAAATGTGACTTAAGAAAATACCCTTTGTTTTTATGTCATGGAATGGGAAGAGAGGCTTTCATTCTATAAGCATGACGTAAACAGTTGTTTTTTTGATTGGCAACGTGCGGAACATCTTTTTAGACACACATATTGCATTAACCCCCGGAACCCTGAGTATTTTGATAAAACGGTTCGTAAAATTTTAACCATTTAGCTAGCAACCATGATTGTGTCCGCGAAACAGAAATGGAGAAGTACATTTCTGATCTTTGCAGAACCATTGGGTCTAAACTGAAAATGAAGAAAAAAAAAAGAAGTACATAATACAAACAAAGTAGGAGATCCAGCTGGTGCGAAAATTCCAGTTTCAGTATAATGTAAAGCTTCAGATCTGTTAAATGTTTTTTTGTTTTACACTCACAAAAACAAATATTTTAACATACTCGGGACGTCACTACTCTCAATGTGACCTGACTGTGCCAATACATTCATGCAAGATTGTGCTACTCTTTATTAGTCTTACTCACAAAACCTTTCTATACTCAAGTATTCTGTTCTCTGTAGAGCACTCACTGGTTTACACTCTATAAGAACATGAACAATGTGAAAACGGTCACGGTTCTCCAAGATTGATGATTAGTAGTTTTATAATGCATACGGTTGAAATTTGGCTTGAAAATAAAAGTGATGTAACCACTCTGAACTAGATATATGATGTCTAGTTTGCCTGAACCAGATGAATTTCATGGGGTAAAAGGAATAACATTTTACATAATCTAAATAAGGCTTATTCATTTCTCAAATGATCATTGGGGTATAGGTTTTATATGAAATGGGAAATGTAAAGAGTATTAAGAACAACTGCCCTACTGTAGAAAGCTCAAAGAAAAATTGCTCTTAAAGTGACACAATAGGCACCCAGTCCACTGCGGCACATTATAATGGTCTGGATGCAATGACTTTGCCCCCTTTAGTCCTGCAAGGTAAATCATTGCAGTTCCAGAGAGAAACTGAAATAAATACATTGCAGTACTAAAACTGCATCGGGTGGCTGTCATGCAGACACTAGAGGCATTTCCTGCTTGCTAGGTGATTATTGCTCTGCATGAGGACATCCAGTGTCAGTAAATGCTCCACAAGAAAGCATTGCAGCAATGCTTTCCAAAAGGGACTGCCTAACACGCTCGCTGCACATTAGACCCCCCATCTCAGATGACAAGGGAGATCGGCGCTGGGATCGGTGAGTACAGTAAGGGTTTATCAACCCTTTGCATGCCTTTTAGTCAATATTAATGGATGCAATTTTAGAGCTGATAACACTATATAAAAAAATAAATCACAGTCAAAAAGTGAATATTGTGGGACATTTTAAAATAATGCAATATCTATTTATGTATTGCATAAAAATCTTGCAACTTGTTTTATAAAAATAATTAAAATGCGCCTTACCCAGAGGTTGGAGTGACTGTGGTTTAAAGGTACACTACCAGGTGTCCCGGTATATTCTCCTTGTGTGCTGCCATTTGAAGGAACATTCGAAGGTTAAAAATAAATATATATAGGTTTAACCATCAGGATATTCTTTACTGCATTAGATTTAGGCCCTCCCCCTTATACATAAAAAATAAAAAGCTATATGAGAAACAGTAGACACGTTTGATATCAAACGTGAAGACATTTGCAGTTGACATCTGGACTTTATGCAAAATCTAACATTGTCCTTTTTTAAGAAAGTCCATATTTTACATTGCCAAACAAAAGGGACAGGTTCTTTGCACCAAAACAACTTCATTAAGATGAAGTAATTGTGGTACTTTGAGTGTACATTTACATGATCCATCAGGAACATGTGATTACTGGAACTAAAACATTTTAAAATGACAGATGACAATGATGGAGGTCATTACAAAATGATCATTCTGCTGGGCAAATCAGAGTGGTTCTGGACAGGTTAAATCATTTTCCTGATGAGGATAACTTAAATGAGAGCACTCACAGAGATTGCCAGGGGAAATGGCAGTGTTACTTTTAAAGGGTACAAGGAAGGAAATGATGTACTATGTTTGCAGGTTACACAGGCCAGCAGCTGGAATAACGTAATACATATTTTCCTGACAAAGGAGTGAAACTGATCAGCAGCCTAAAAAGAGCACTTAAATAAAATATAAGCACCTTGGAACGGTATTCCATTAAACACTTTAAGACAATTATAATTAATATCAATGATCAGCTACCAAAGCATCTACTATACTCTGGTAGTTCCAGAAATGAACAACTAGGGGGCATAGGAACAAGATATACATGTGTGGTAAGAGCCCCTAGAATCTATAACCTTCATCCACCAGACTTCATGCAAATCTCATAATATCTTTGTTAGAATAGATAAAAACTCTCTCTTGCTGACAAGCACCACTACATTTTCTGTTTTCATTTAACCCCCTCCTTACCGTGTTGTCCCCCTCCACACAAAATTAAACAAGAAAGGCTTTCTTTTCCTAGATTGCTGTACAGGGATTATCATCAGTAGAGTATTGAAGGCAGGACCTACAGCCTGTATATATGGTCTCTGTTGTACCAGGGTCTGTCTCTCCTCCCCAATGCTAGTATGTGTATTGCATATTATGTTCTTACTGCACCTTTCAGTATGGTATGGAGGAGTGGATGGACGAGAACTCCAATAGAGAATGATTTTGCTTCCAGGAGGGGAATGTAAGGAAGGCACATAAATGAAATTCATTGCACATTTCAGTATACGGGAAAAATAGTCCTAAGCAGAATGTAGTGGAGATGTAACACATGTGAATCAGTATAACAGACGTCCCATTGTAAAAGTAAATACATAAATGTACAAGAACTGCCTTCCCGACAAGTACTTCTAGGATGCAGGAGATGGTCAACCTGACAATTTTAAACACCCAGTAAAGAGAAATGTCAATAGAATTCTAAATAAAACAAAACGTAGTAGCCAGCAACAATATCTTTAGCAGCTTTAACTAACTAGCTCCTGAGGTTTATCAAGCCATCTTAACCCATTAAATAGAATCACAAGTTGTGAGAACGCTATGAATGATGTAATACAACAGGATTCTTGAATTTTTCAGGCAGAATGGATGGCATGCCCTGAAATCAGGCCTCATTAATACATTAATAAGAGTATTAATATTTTAGGGGATTATTTACAGTTTAATCTGAGTTAAAACTCTGTTGCACAGTAAGCAATGGAAGAGTTTTTGGCAAGCTTCCCTTAAGAAGCTTTCAGCTTTATGTATTTTGATTTTCTTTCTTGCATAAAACCGATCAGGGTAATAATGTATTTGTTTTTCGTTGTTTTTTTTTTTTAAGTATCTTAGTGTGAAAATGTTCATGACGAAGTTTACAATTTGGGGCTAAATCTTACATTAACTTTCTTAGTTAGTCCTTATGGAAACCACCTTTAATTAATTCACTTGCAAGTGGTATGTAGGTAATACAATTATAAGTCACCAAATGGAAATAGAGCAAGCCGCATCTTCGGATAACACCAATACAGACCTTTTATGTAAGAGCTCAATGTAAAAAAAAAAAAAAAAAAAGGTTTGTAAGCTTTTTGTGCTTTGTTGACAATACTAAACTGGCGTGTGATCTTTAAACATTTTCCTTAAAATTATCCCCAAACACAAAATAGAGAATACATGATCCCCAAAACCAATATTTAACTATAGTATTTGAAGAAAAATAATGAGGTTGGATTGGTTTAATTATTATAGGTCTAAAAGTGTTATTAACTAAAGTGTTAACTGTCAGCTATTCAAAGTGAATTTTCAATTCTAGGCCACAATAGCTGAAAAATCCCCAAGACAGTTATCTTCAGTTCAGCTACTGTGGCTTAAATTTATAGTTTTTCACACTTTAGAAAATAAACTGGTATGTCTCTTTCTATTCATTATAAGGGGCAGAGGACCTGATTCTTCCCCCCCACCCCCCCACGCAAGATTACTGGTGTGCATTGCATTGAGATGTATGGTGTGCTTCGATGTATGTCAATAATTATAATCCTTTGTTGAAGTAGACTCGTTCTGACCCAGGGCTGATTTCTTTAATTTTTGCTTGCAGTTCAGGTTCCAAGCTGGTCACAGACATTGAGCTAAAGAGACACAAAAGATTATTAATTAACAAGTTGGGAACAACCTTTGAAATTGAAACTGAACAGTGAATTTTAGTGAGAGGAATACCAGAAAAAAAACAACAAAAAAAACAGACCAAAATAGCTGGCATCGAAAAATTCGCCAAATAGCTAACAGTTTGGGATTGTAACTGAATTTTTAAATCTACAATTTACAACAATTCAGTGTTTAAAACCAAAACAAAACAACATTTAAAAAAAAAAAAAAAAAATGTACAGGAACTATATGATCAGTAAGCACATATAGATTTAATGACTAAACAGAGGTTTGAGAACCTAGTTGTAGAATACTTTGGAGATTTAATTTTGCAGTTCAGCGATCAGAAAAAAAACATCATAATTTCATGTTTTGGATCCCAAAACTAAACTATGGTAAACTTGAGCACCGTGCAATCTTTTTTTCATCAGTAGAGGAGCTGAAGGCGTTATATTGCACACAATATTGGTTCTCATTGCAGTTGTGGTAACCACTACCACAGGTCCAGAGTTAAAGCGGCACTGTCATGCCGAACTTACCTTTCCTCAATCTCTTCCTCTTCCCCCCCTCAGGATCTGTTCTACTTTTCTTCCTGTCTTCTTTAGTTTTCTTTAAAATCATAAGACAAACTAGGGACTCTTTGCCTTATGGAGGATTCCTCCGCTTGACCAGCGGAAGAGCAAAGTGTGCTTCATTTCCGCTGGTCAGAGCAATTTCCCCATGATCCCTAGCTTTCCTCTGTGTTCCCGCGATGCTTCCTGTCATTTTAGCCAAAACTACCGAATTGCGTTCTAACTGAATGAGAACAGTATGTTCGTTTCTTTTAGAACTCAATTCGGCACTTTGTTCGGATCGCAATTTCATTCGAATGAATGAAACTCCGATCCTGTTCGTGCTGTGGCTACATCTTGCAGCTGCTTAGTAGATAACTCCCTAATTCCCACGGTATCAGGGAGTTATCTTCCAAAAAGGCTGAAAGACCTAAATTGGTCTTTCAGCCACATTTACTAATTCTAAGTAAAGATTACTTAGTATTAGTAAATGCTGCCCCTACTTGCTATACCGCAAGTAGGGGCATGTCTAGTAAACAGTGAGCAGCCTGAGGCCTCCCCCTGAGCGGCGGCCTTAAGTCAAATCCCCACCCCCCATCAAAGGTGACTAGGGGTCCCCAAGCCCCTAGTCACCCAACCCCCACCCAAATAAAAAGTCCCCTACCTAACCCCCTCACCTTAAAAAATAGTGAGGGGGGAATAAAATTACTAACCTGTAAAGTAAAATTAAACTTACCATTCAACGTCTTCTTTTTTCTAAAATCTTAATTTTTCAGCCCAAAAAAAAAAAAAAAAAAAAAAAGACGAAAAAAAAAACCCCGAACGCAAAAAAATAATCCATCCTCACCCATGGAGGGCTGCGCAGACTGAGCTCCGCAGGGAGGGGAAGGCTTATAAAGCCTTGCCCCGCCCTGCAATTAGGCTAAGAACACTCTGATTGGTGGGTTTAAGGCAATCAGAGTGCTCTTTGTCATTTTACACAGAGTGGGAAAACTCAAAAGAACTTTCCCACGCTGTGTAAAATGACACAGAGCACTGTGATTGGATGGAGGGGGGGGGCTGGGGGGCTTATGAAGTGGTGCGGAGCACTGCTCCCTGCCGCTTCTATAGTTACATATTACAAGGAGGGAGCTGCATGCCGGTAGCTCCCTCCTTGTAATAAACTCAACGAACACTGATGCACAGTGTTAGTTTGTTCGTCTGATTTTTCTATTCATTCATTCGACTCTGTGATGAATGAATGAAATTCCCGTTCGCATGTCCAGGTGTTTCACTGGGCATATGCGGGAATCTCACAGGCTTTCTAGTGTGGGCAGATGACGTGTCCCACAGGGACTTCCTCTACCCACACAAAGATGGCGGCGCCCTGAATATAGATCGGGGCAGAAAATAAAGAATAGAAAATAGGTAATGTGGGGGGCTTAGGGGCATTTGGGAATGACTAGGGGGTCAATTAGAGATAGTGGAGGCGGGTAAAAAAAAAAAACAAAAAAAAAAACAGGATTCGGCATGACAGTGCCGCTTTAAATAATTTAGACACATCATATAGGCCTTTTAATTGTATGAATACACAAAATACACATAATAGTTTTAAAATTGTACAGCTGAATCTTTCTGAACCTTTACATTAACTGGCAAAACAAAATACAGAAGAGGAGCTTACCTTTTTTGGGGAAACAATGCACAGCATAAAGGTGTTGCGAATACCAAACTGGAAAAGAGACATCAAATAATCATATAAATATTTCAAACACACTCAATTAAATGGGGTCTGGAAAGTAAATGAATGACAGAAAGTGCTCATGCCATAGTACAGAACACTGGTGAAACCTCACTTGGAGTATTGTACACAGTACTGGAGACCGTATCTTCAGAAGGATATTGATACCTTAGAGAGGGTTCAGAGAAGGGCTACTAAACTGGTTCATGGATTGCGGGATAAAACTTACCAGGAAAGGTTAAAGGATCTTAACATGTATAGCTTGGAGGAAAGACGAGACAGGGGGGATATGATAGAAACATTTAAATATATAAAGGGAATCAACACAGTAAAGGAGGAGACTATATTTAAAAGAAGAAAAACTACCACAACAAGAGGACATAGTCTTAAATTAGAGGGACAAAGGTTTAAAAATAATATCAGGAAGTATTACTTTACTGAGAGGGTAGTGGATGCATGGAATAGCCGTCCAGCTGAAGTGGTAGAGGTTAACACAGTAAAGGAGTTTAAGCATGCGTGGGATAGGCATAAGGTTAGCCTAGACTTAAGATAAGGCTAGGGACTAATTAAAGTATTTGAAAAATTTGGCAGACTAGATGGGCCAAACGGTTCTTATCTGCAGTCCATGTTTTTATGTACTGATTAGGCATTTCACAGGACTGATCTTTACACACAATGTGGAACAGATCTTGTAGAAGTGGAATTCTAGGCATTTAGGATGCAAGAATTCATGAGACAGCAGAGCAGATTGCAGAAGTCTGAGAAGAGGCCACTACTAACTAATGAAATACTTTAATATAAAAACCATCAATGATCCCAACCCCTCTGGGGCATTAACAAAAACTTGTTACTTAATGGGTTACTCCAACCAACATAACCACTACAGCTTGAATTAATGATTATGATGCCATGATTATCCTGGCTCTGAGACAAACCGTGTTCCATGGTTTGCATTCTTACCAGGGTCTTGCTGATCGCCTGGTTTCTGGTTTAAACATCCAGCTTCTGCAGATTCTGCTGCACATCCATTGGCTGAGAGCATCAGCTGACTACTCTCAGCCAATGAATGAGCATCCATGCATAAAACTGACATTAGCGAGCTCAAAACTCTAATGACGCTGCCAGAGGTGGAGTTAGAAATCAGTGGCCATGGTGCTTGGAGTAACCATTTAAACCCTTAAAGACACAACTTCAGAAATAAAAGGGAATCATGACGGAATATTGCCATCATGTGTCCTTAAGGGGTTAAACCCACCGGTAGAACTTTTTTGTATATTAAAGATTACTAAGGCCAATGCTGCAGAACAAGAGTGGTGGGAGTTGAAGTAGATAGCTAGCACATGTGCTTTGCCTGCTTTTGTATTACACAGCCACAATACGGTTCAGCCACCTACTCTGTTTTTTTTGTTTTTTTTTATTCTTTATTTTCTGTTGTGCATGAAATAATATGCTTACTCAGCCACGATAGCCGTTGTAAGCGGTAACAGGCATAACATACAAAACATGACCAATTAATATACAGCACAATTTTACATTTTGTTGAGAGAAAAAAGTAGACAGTGGATATATATAACATGGAATGCAACTCGCCCTCTTCCAATGTAGCATATGTCATGCTAGGCAACTGGTATTCTTGAAAAGTGTTGTGCATCATGTCAGGTTACTTCATACATTATTAAGGATGAGGGTATCATGTCAGGTATCCTGCACAAGTTTTTTAAAAAGCATAGGATATGTTGATAGTTTGCACAAGCATGGTGTCAGAGTCTATACTAGATATATAGCATATAGATGTCGTGCACATGTTTACTATGCCTACTCTGTTTTCAGTGATACTAAAAGCCTGTTATTTAAAATTGTACATTGGGTTTTGGGATAATGTGCAGTTAAATGTTTTGTTATTACCTGTGAGCAGTAAGGGATCTTCCTACTTTGTTTACATAAAACAGTGAATAAATAAAAACAAATACTCACCAGAATCCCACTAATCCTACTTGTATTGGTGCACTCATCCATGGGAACCGCTTAAGGAAGAAAAGAAAAGGCATGTTAATTAGATGAAGTTAAAATTGTGACACACAATGCCCACTGAAAAAAAGGAAAATTACAGGAGGTATTCAAATTACAACTTCGCAAAAATCAAAATGAGCAAAGGGACAGTGACAAATAAAAGTAGAGAGCAGTGACAGAAGAACAAGGGTAGTGACTTTTTAATATTGGGGTCAATGCCATGCCACTGACCCCATTGCTTCAGATGTCAAGTGTGGAAGCACAATGGGCAAGGCATACACACTATGCAGTGAAAAATCGAATACATCACTGTATTTATGGCTAAACATTGTCCCCATCAACAATAGCAATCACACATACACCCATACACCTCAGTAATCACAAGTCCTCTGCACAGAAACACTTCCATATGCTCACACACTCCACACATGCACCAATGCATTTTATATAAACACGCAGAATATATATATATAGATATAGATATAGATAGAGAGAGAGAGAGAGAGAGAGAGAATATCTCACAAAAGTGAGTACACCCCTCACATTTTTGAAAATATTTTATATATTTTCATGTGACAACACTGAAGAAATGACACTCTGATACAATATAAAGTAGTAAGTGTACAGCCTGTATAACAGTGTAAATTTGCTGTCCCCTTAAAATAACTCAACACACAGCCATTAACCCCTTAAGGACACATGACGGAAATATTCCGTCATGATTCCCTTTTATTTCTGAAGTTGTGTCATTAAGGGGTTAAGGTCTAAACTGTTGGCAACAAAAGTGAGTACACTCCTAAGTGGAAATGTCCAAATTGGGCCCAATTAGCCATTTTCCCTCCCCAGTGTCATGTAACCCGTTAGTGTTACAAGGTCTCAGATGTGAATGGGGAGCAAGTGTGTTAAATTTGGTGTTCTCGTTCTCACAACCTCTCTTACTGGTCATTGGAAGTTCAACGTGGCACCTCATGGCAAAGAACTCTCTGAGGATCTGAAAAAAAGAATTGTTATTCTACATAAAGATGTCCTAGGCTACAAGAAGATTGCTAAGACCCTGAAACTGAGCTGCAGCACGGTGGGCAAGACCATACACCGGTTTCACAGGACAGTCAGAACAGGCTTTGTCATGGTTGACCAAAGAAGTTGAGTGCATGTGCTCAGCATCATATCCAGAGGTTGTCTTTGAGAAATAGACGTACGAGTGCTACTTGCATTGCTGTAGAGGTTGAAGGGGTGGGTGGTCAGTCTGTCAGTGCTCAGACCATACACTGCATCAAATTGGTCTGCATGACTGTCGTCCCAGAAGGAAGTCTCTTCGAAATATGATGCACAAGAAAGCAGCAAACAGTTTGCTGAACACAAGCAGACTAAGGACATGGATTACTGGAACCATGTCCTGTGGTCCAATGAGCCCAAGATATACTTATTAGGTTCAGATGGTGTCAAGCGTGTGTGGCGGAAACCAGGTGAGGAGTACAAAGACAAGTGCGCCTTACCTACAGTCAAGCATGGTGGTAGGAGTGTCATGGTCTGGGCCTGCATGAGTGCTGCCGGCACTGGGGAGCTACAGTTCATCGAGGGAACCATGAATGCCAACATGTACTGTGACAAACTGAAGCAGAGCATGATCCCCTCTGTTCGGAGACTGGGCCGCAGGGCAGTATTCCAACATGATAACGACCCCAAACACACCTCCAAGATGACCACTGCCTTGATAAAGAAGCTGAAGGTAAAGGTGATGAACTGGCCAAGCATGTCTCCAGACCTAAACCCTATTGAGCATCTGTGGGGCATCCTCAAACGGAAGGTGGGGGAGCGCAAGGTCTGTAACATCCACCAGCTCCGTGATGTCGTCATGGAGGAGTGGAAGAGGACTCCAGTGGCAATCTGTGAAGCTCTGGTGAACTCCATGCCCAAGAGGGTTAAAGCACTGTGGGAAAATAATGGTGGCCACACAAAATATTGACACTTTGGGGTGTACTCACTTTTGTTGTCAACGTTTTAGACATTAATGGCTGTGTGTTGAGTTATTTTGAGGGGACAGCAAATTTACACTGTTATACAGGCTGTATAGGTAATTAGGTGTTCCTTGAAAAATTTGAGCCCTGAAATAATGTTGGGATAAGGGAGAATTGTGAAGACAGAATGGAAATCCTATTGCATTCTGGATTGTTTGTATATCAAATTATAAATATCCATTAAGACACTGCAAATATGTTTTAATACAATATAAATAAAACAGATGGTGCTTGTTATAAGGAAAATGGTAAATATCAGTCAATAAAATGGTAGATATATATACTGTAGTAAATGCAATAAGCAACCGTACCTTCAAAAAGGCTTTCTTTTCCAAAGTGTTCATTATAAACGGTGGGATAGCTAAAATATATAAAATAAAAAAAATAAAAAAAAAATAATATGTCCAGTATCGCATTAAGGTTACAAAAAAACTCTACAAAGCAGAGAGGTTTAACTAAACCTGAAATTGTGCAGAATTCTCATTGAATTGTATATTTTAGGCCAAACCTGTCAAATTGTTATAACTACAAATAAGCCAAATTTCCAGTTTCGCCATTTTGATCTAAATTCTAAAATGTCCAAGTCCCTCAGACGTTTTTCCACTGTTTGAAGTTGCAACAATTAAATCAGTCCCTCTCCTATTAATATTATGTTGGTATAGAGCAGTGATGGCTAACCTTGACACCATAAACTGTTTCTGGACTACATTTCCCATGATGTGCAGCTAGCTTTTAGACTCTAAACGTTAGCAGAGCATCATGGGAAATGTACGGAAACAATTTAGGGTATAAAGGCTCGGGGGGAGAGAGGATGTGTGATTGTCTCCCTAGCATTTTATTAATTGGAAAACAGTTGAATTAAAGCATCTCTGTCATGTTTTCTTTTTACTTTCTTTCAGCATTCCTCAGAGCCTTTGTATTTGAACAGTTATCCCCCCTCTTTGCCATTTGGCTTTATTTAACTTTATTATCATTTCTCCCTTGTGCTGGATTTTCATACAGGGACGCCTCCATCTAGTTCTCCACGTGCCCATCATGTCTGCAGTTTGTCCTTCTGTGAGATTCTTTTAACTAATGGATTGTGGGTGAATTAACTTGGCAAGTGAAACAGAGCCTTACCTAAGCTCTGCCCATTAACCAACATTAACCAAAGATCACACTCCCTCCATTAGAAAGAGAAGACCCTAGATTACCTCATGCATAACTAAAAACTATGGTGAATTAAAAAAAACAAACAAAGAGAAATAGAGGGACAAAAAAGGACGAAGTGAAAAGCAAAACTTTCAAAAACACAGAGCTGCTTTAAGGAAAGTAATGCCTTGCAAACTCTGTAAAATGGAGACATTCATAAACCAATCCAACCTCAATCCATTGATTTATTATGATGTCTCTTCTCCAAGGCATTATATTAAAATATACACAAACACAGTGTATTTGGACCACTACACTCTTCCAACCCACCCCCCAAAAAACCCTCACAGTTTATTATATATACCCCCAATGAATAAATACATGCATATTTTTATGTATGAATTCATTGGGAGTGTAGTCTAAAATAGATTACAAAAGCTGCAGTTCTTATTACTGAAGCCTTTGTAAGCCCCTCCCCCTTTTCCCATAAAAGACTTTCAGTCTCTTTACAGGTTGCCCCTAGGGACACTGCCAAGTGGCCACTGGATGTGCTTCCTGGCTCAGTGCTGCACAGTAGGCCCCGCCCTCCCTTTGCTATTTCAGCCAATCCAGTGCTTTCCCCATGGTAAAGCATTGGTTTGGCTAAAAATCTGCAATTTTGATAATGTCACAAAGGTGGTGGAGCTAGCACCAGCGGACCTGCGCCGTGCAGCAATTAAGGTGAGTTTTAATTCCTTCTAAGGGGTCTAAGGGGGAGGGGGGTATGTAGCCACAGGGCCAGCCTCTTCCCCTGGGGGGCCCAGGAGCCGACCACCCCAGGGCCCCCCGAGGCTGGCCCTGCTGACACCCGGCAGGCGGGTGGCCGGTCGGGCAGGCGGGCGCGCGAGGGAGCACTCAGTGCTTCCTCTTCAGCTCCCTCGCGCACACTGATACCGGAGCCGGAAGATGGCGTCATCTTCCGGCTCCGGCATCCTTGGCGCTAGGGAGCTGAAGAGGAAGCACTGAGTGCTCCCTCGCGCGCCCGCCTGCCCGACCGGCCACCCGCCCAGGAGCCCAGCAGCACCACTGGACCCCAGGGAATCCCCCCAGCACTCCAAAAGGTAAGGAGGCTGGGGGGATTAAATTTAAAAAAAAAAAACCCATGTGCTAGTGTGTGTGAGTGTTAGAGTGTGAGTGTGTGTGTCTGCTAGTGAGTGTTAGTGTGAGTGTTAGTGTGTGTGTCTGCTAGTGAGTGTTAGTGTGTGTGAGTGTTAGAATGAGTGTGAGTGTTGGTGTGTGTGTCTGCTAGTGAGTGTGTTACTGTGTGTCTTACTGAGTCTGTCTGATGTCTGTTAGTGAGTGTGTGTTTGTCAATGAGAGTGTATGTTTTGTGAGTGTGTATGTATGTCTGTCGCTGACTGTGTCTCTGTCAGTAAATGTGTGTCTGTTAGCTAGTGTGTATGCGTCTGTAATTTTGTGTGTGTGTCTTCAGCACTTACCTTTCTCCAGCGCCGGACATCCCTCAGCCTGTCAGCTCCGAATGCGACCGCGCACGCATTCAAACCGCCCATAGGAAAGCATTACTCAATGCTTTCCTATGGACGTTCAGTGTGCTCCTCTAGCGGCTGTCCGTGAGACAGCCACTAGAGGCTGGATTAACCCTCAGTGAAACATAGCAGTTTCTCTGAAACTGCTATATTTTCAGCTGCAGGGTTAAAACTAGAGGGACCTGACACCCAGACAACTTCATTGAGCTGATGTGATCTGGGTGTCTGTAGTGGTCCTTTAAAGGACCACTATAGTGCCAGGAAAACATACTCGTTTTCCTGGCACTATAGTGCCCTGAGGGTGCCCCCTCCCGCCCAGCTCTGGAAAGGGGAAAAGGTGTAAAACGCTGGGCGGAGAGCTCTTCTCCTCCGATCCTCCTGTTCTCCTCCCCGTCGGCTGTATGCGCACGCAGACGGTCACATAGGAAAGCATTCATAATGCTTTCCTATGGACGCTGGCGTGCTCTCACTGTGAAAATCACAGTGAGAAGCACGCAAGCGCCTCTAGCGGCTGTCAATGAGACAGCCGCTAGAGGAAATAGGGGAAGGCTTAACCCATTAAGTTTCTCTGAAACTGCTATGTTTATGAAAAAATGGGTTAACCCTAGCTGGGCCTGGCACCCAGACCACTTCATTAAGCTGAAGTGGTCTGGGTGCCTAGAGTGGTCCTTTAAGTGTGTGTGCATCTGCATGCACTGGCGTACATACCGCGGTCGCAGCCCTGTAACCACTGCGACCAGGTGCCCACCGCCATGTGTTGCGGCCCAATTGGCGGATCAATTGGCGGATCAATTTTCGCACCGGGGCCCCATGGGTCATGTGTACGACACTGGGCGCAAGCCACCTAAATGGTGGGTTTAGCACTATAGGGTCAGGAATGCATGTTTGTGTTCCTGACCCTATAGTGTTCCTTTAAGTACAGCGTGCCTGACTCCTTGGTTGCTTGATTGAAGTGCTTTTGAGGTGTGCCTTTAGCAAACTCAATAAGCTCTACATATACAAATGTACAAATATTGTTTGAAAAGGTTAAGGTTAAAAATGAAACACACAAAAAAAAAAATAATAAAAAAATAAATAAATAGGAAAATGCCCAATCATGTTTCTAAAATGAATCACCTCTGGACAGCAAAGATTAAATGCCGGGGGATATAACATTTCTTTTGGTGGAGGGGGCGATAAACATGTAAAAGTACACAGGGAAATCTGGTGGAATATTAGTAGTAACAATGAAAAGGTTAAAATAAACAAGAAAACAAAATTATTAAAATGTACATGACAGAAGTAGTGATACTCACAGTCGAATACTAGATCTACTTTAGTACCCTTTCCAACAAGTTTATAATTTTGAAAGATTTTGTGAAAAATTTCAGTTTTGTTAATATAATGATAAGTTATTTATTTAATAAAAATTAAGCACTCTAAACTTTTAACGGCTTCATCACAGTGTGATAGGATGTAGAAGGTACATACCCATGCCTGGTGCAGCCATCAGAATCCTAGAAATGACCACCTGAGTAATAGCCTGCTTGGCAGCATTGGGGGACTCTCCAATTCGGTTTCCATTATCATCTGTGACTGGTATACCGTATTTCAACTCCCTTTTGAGATCAAAGCA
>OW240914.1:277927909-277941405 GCA_933207985.1 Pelobates cultripes | reverse complement strand
TTGCAGAGGCTTATAATGTGTGATCTCTGTTATTGTTGAGATCAGCATATTTAACCAGATTCCCATGCAGGGAGGTGTTTGTATCTAGTACTTATTTTAAGATTCAGTTATAGCTCGTTTTTTTACCATATTCATGTTGATAATTAGGCTCGTTTGCATGAGCATTTGTCATGTCTCAAGGTTTACTGGGTGTCGTCAGTGGATCATCCTCTAACTCTTGTTAGTGTGTGAGGTGTAGGTGTGGGGTTAAGTCTATGGGGTAGGTCGGTGTGTTCTGTCAATCAGGGATTGTCCTGTGGTATATTGTGGTCTACGTTAGCGGGCAGGGAGGAGTGGGTTTCGAGTGTTAGGGGTGGGTGAGTTATAAGATGGGGAAATGGGGGGAAGGAAGGAGGGTGGTGTGTGAAAAGTGAGAAAAAGGAAGAAAAGAAAGAGAGGGAAGAAGAAAGAGAAAAAAAGGGGGGACAGGGGTCTTGCTTGGGCGTAGCCCCCGGTCACCGCCCCAGGTCACCACGCCCCGGCAAGCCCCCCGCCGGCGTGGTCCACGGGAGTTCTCCTTTTCTGCTTTCAGGTTGTTTAGCTGGCAGCCAGATGTTGTACGAATTCGACTGAGGAGATGTGTCTCAGCCAGTGGAACCATCGTTGTGTGTATCTTTCTTTATCTTTCACAGAGGCTGCCTTCAGGTCTAATATTTTCATGTGTCCTCCACTTCCTCCACCCATCACTTGATGTGGGGGGGGTACGTGGTTGTCTCCAGTACATGGGGATGGTTGCTTTTGCGGCGTTGAGGTGTCTCGGGGGCACTGACCTTTTATAGGCCGGTGTTGCATCGTAGTATGGTGGAGGAGATATGAGGCTGGTGTTTGTGGCAGGGCTTCATCCATCACCTCTATCATTCGGTTGATTGTCCCCCAGAATGGCCTAATGAGGGCACAGTCCCACTAAATGTGGAGGAAGGTGCCTCTCTCTTCTACGCAGTGCCCATAGGTGTCTGGTATATTATGAACTTGGGTGTGTAGGGTAGCTGGGGTACCATCTTGTGATGACTTTGTATGCGTTTTCTTATAGCCGTGCAGATCCTGGGATTTTTTTGTGTGTGATGATTTTGTCCCAGTCAGCCTCTGTGATTGTTTCGTTGAGGTCCTCTTCCCATTGTCTGATGCAAGGTGGTGCCAGGAGGTAGCAGCTTGTCACCAGTGAGGTGTAAATCTGGGAGATAGCCCTTGGTGGTTGTCTTGCAGGCAGAGGGATTTGAATTCTGTTCGGTCCCTAAGTATGCTGGGTTTTTGTGGTATTGAGTGGGCGTAGTGTGATATTTGTTCCCTTGTCATTGTGTGTAGGAATGTGTGTTGTTGTTCTGGAAAGAAGTCGGTGAGAGGGCGGATTATGCATGGCGAGGATTTCACTTCAGCTATGTGGAGGATCTTGTCTCGGTTCGTCAGGCGTGGGAGTGGGCCATGGACGCAGCTGGGAAGTGTGGGTTGCCCTTCAAGGGGAGCATGGGGCTTGGGTTGGTCGTGAGGTAGTATTTGGCTCCATTTTGGTGCCAGATTTGGAGTGTGGCTTTCACAAACTGGTTCGGGAGTTGAATATGTGATTCAGGGCAGGGTTTGGTGCTATCTTCTTCCAGCTGAACCCATGGCTTCATGGACCAGCTGATGACTCTGGTGAAGTGGGCCGCTAGGAAGTACTTTCTGAAGTCTAGCAGGGCTAGTCCACCTCTAAGTTTGGAGAGATTCAGTTGAGAGTGAGCTATACGGAGGGGATTACCCCACCAAACAAATTTGCAGACTTCTGCCTGTATGGCTGTGAAGAAGGTCTTCAGGGCCTTGACTGGTACCATTTGGAAGATGAGGAGGAGTTTAGGGAGTAAGGTCATCTTGACTGCGTTCACTCGGCCACGCCAGGAATTTAACACAAGTTCCATGTGTGTAGTTCTTCTACTGCTGCAGTAAGGATGGGAGTGTAATTGTGAGCGTATAGATCCTTTGGCTCTGGTGTGAGCCATATCCCTAGCTATTTCATACGGGTGTCAAACCAACTAAAGGGGAAGCATCGTCCGTTGCTGAGTGGGGTTGGTGTTGAGGCTTAGGATTTCTGATTTGGTGTAGTTGATTCGCAAATTGGATATGCGGCCATAGGTTTCAAATTCCACCGTAATCGCTTGCAGAGTGTGAACGCGAAAAGCAGGGGTGAGAGTGGGCAGCCTTGGCGGATTCCGTTGTGTATCTGAAACGGGTCGGAGAAAGCACCGTTGATCCGCAGTCATGCTGTCGGGCATGTGTATAGCGCCTGTATCCACGTGATGTATTTTGGCCCGATGCCTTGGTCCCAGAGTGTTCCGAACATAAGATCCCAATCCACCCGGTCAAATGCCTTCTAGGCGTCCGTTGACAGGAGCAGAGCCGGGGGCTTGCTCCTCTTGGCCTCCGAGATCAGGTTCACCGCTCGGATGGTGTTATCTCTCTGCCCGAGATGAAACCTGTTTGGTCCGGGTTCACCAAACCTGGTAGCAGTGTTTGAGGTGGTATCGTCTTGGTGTGGTGGCAGGTTGAGGTCTCTGCCTATGATCAGGGGGCCCTCTGTGAATTTCATCAGGCATGTTAATGTTGTGTGGAGGAATTGGTATTGTTTTGTGTTTGCAGCGTAGATGTTCGCAAATGTGTATTTCTGATCGTGGATGGTGCCTTTCATGAAGATGTGTCTGCCTTGTTTGCATCGGAGAGTGTCTAGTTCCATGTAGGGTATCCATCTGGTGAATAGTATCCCCACCCCGAGGGTGCAGCGAGTCGGGTTATTTCTAAAGAAACCCACTGGGTAATTGCGGTCTCTGAGGGATGGTGCTTGGTTCTCTTGGAAGTGCGCCTTTTGTATGAACGCTACAGATGTCCTGAATCTTTTGAGGTCTCTGAGAAGATGGGAGTGTTTTGTGCCAATGTTTAGGTCCTCCCGCGTGTAGCGGGTGCACCACAGGGCCGGCGCCGCCAGAACGGCAAGCAGGCGCAGAGGAGCGGGGGAGAGGAGCAAAGGGGGGGGCGATGCAGAGAGAAAAGGGGCGGTTGAAGGGCAGGTCAATGGACAGGCATCCAGGCAATGGGCCCACTCGAGTCCAGTGGTTCTGGGTGATCGTGGTTACTCCCAGATGGAAAAGCTCCCTTTGTGTAAGGGATGCACTATGTCCTTTTTCTGAGGGGGTGGTGGATTCCTGGTGTATCTGGTGTGTCTGTCCAGGTTTGATCTATGTGTGATCACTATTGGTCAGGAATATGAGAATCATCCATTCCCCGTAGAGGCCAGTGTGTCAGGTTATACCTGCCGTGCTTTTCACCGAAAGAAACCACTTCCGAGTTCACGGAGCTTCGCCCCGCCCCTTTTTTCTGGCGCGGTCCTTCCACGCTACTTAGGAAGACCGCGCCAGATTCAAAGGGCTGGATTATTGCACAGGTGTCTGTAAAACTTACCAGCTGCTCTATTTTGAACTTACCGTGTACCGAATAACGCTCTGGGACGACTACCCTCCTTCTCCACTCCTTGACCTCGGCTTGCTAAACGGACTTCTATTACTCTACACAACTATTGGATTTAATTAAGCTCTTCAGTTCCAGAATTGCCTCTTAAGCTAAGTATTAGTTCCTACAATCAAGCTACTCTCTGTTACTGATAAGAGACTGTTTCTAAGGCTCAATACTGTGTCATTCAATCAAGTTACTCTCTGTTATAAATAAGGAACTGCTTCTAAGGCTTAATTCTACTTCCAACAATCAAATTATTCCTAGTTGCAATTCTGTCTTGCCTCATTGATAATTTTGCTTGCAGTTATTCTATCACAATTAACCTAACCTAACTCTGCATACATTCTCTGCACTATTCTTAAATTGGGACTGTTTGGCTTTGTGCAAATCATCAGTGGCTTATTTTTCCTTGCAATTAACATCCTGCTTGAAGGTTTAAAGCTACAGTATCCTCTCCTCCACATCAGTAACAAAAAGAGGTAAAACTAACAGTTACTGGAATAAAAATTTCTGCAGTTGAGTTCCAAATAAAAGTAGTATTACACAGTGTATGCGAGGTGTTGCTGCACCTCTCTGTCTGGTTTCTGTAGTGTGGTGAGGTTTGCACCAGTAGTAGGTCGGCTGGTTCCTCCTCTGGAGATTCCTCTCCTAGGCCATGTGGCTTGTATGGTGTGAGTAGTTGCTAGGTGTAGTGTGGTGGGCAGGGACATATTAGCCGCGAGGCAAACAAGGCATTTGCCTTGGGTGTCATTTTCCAGGGGGCGGCAAAAAAAGCCACCCCCAAATGCCCAGGGCAAATGTCTTGTTAGCCTTGCGGCTAACTGACAAGCCAGTGCTCCCTCACCAGCACCGCCCGCCCAGCAGCCCAGCAGCCCCACTAGACCCCAGGGAGAGGGAGAACCCTCCTCCTCCTCCCCCGCCACCCCCTCACGTCTCTCCTGGACCTGAGTTGTCTGCAGGGGGTACATCTGTAGGTGGGGGTGGTCGCAATTAGAAATATGCATTTCAGTACAGTAACCATTGCCTGTGAGATTAAGCTTCGAAGCTGCGTATTGCGTATTGATGCCATGTCTCCTGTGCATTTTTTTGTTTTTTTCTCTCCCCTCCCCCCGTCCCCCTTCACCACCACTATCTGCAGTCGTCTCCTCTTCTCCCTTAGATATGTCTTGCTCCCTCCCCTCCAGTCCCCTCCTCTCTCTCTCTGTCCCCTGTTCCCTGCCTCCCTCTCCATGCTCCCCTTCTGTTCTCCCTCGTCTCTAACTTATCCACCCCATCTCACAAACTGTTTTTTATTATTTTCATTTTTTTTTATCCCTCCCCTTCCCCTCTCCTTCCCCATTCCTCCCCTCCCCCTCCTCTACTTATATTTTCCTCCTCTTGTTTATCCATTTCCATCCTGTCCTCCCCTCCCCCCCTTGCTTTGTATCCACGGGAGTGTAAGCCCAGTCTACCCTCCTCATTCCCTGTGGTCTCTCTGTAGTTTATCCCTCATTTCCCCCCCCTCGGGCTTCTTATTGGGTATTCTGCAGGATTTCCGCCCATGTGTGGGTGTCCATGTGTTACCCAGTTGTAGCACTCTTTGTCTCTCCCTCCCCCCCTTCGTGTGTCTGCACTGATTTGTTATCCTACAGAGCATGGCATGATGAATTTAGTGGATTGTTATTTATCGTTCCAATGGGTAGGGTTTGGTGCATCTCAGATCGTCCGTTTCCATCAGATAGGGGATGTTTCACTGTGGGCAAGACGTGGCGGGGTTTGGGGTCTGCTGTGGTTTGGGGTTTCTGTAGTGTGGTGAGGTTTGCACCAGTAGTAGGTCGGCTGGTTCCTCCTCTGGAGATTCCTCTCCTAGGCCATGTGGCTTGTATGGTGTGAGTAGTTGCTAGGTGTAGTGTGGTGGGCAGGGACATATTAGCCGCGAGGCAAACAAGGCATTTGCCTTGGGTGTCATTTTCCAGGGGGCGGCAAAAAAAGCTGCCCCCAAATGCCCAGGGCAAATGTCTTGTTAGCCTTGCGGCTAACTAACAAGCCAGTGCTCCCTCACCAGCACCGCCCGCCCAGCAGCCCAGCAGCCCCACTAGACCCCAGGGAGAGGGAGAACCCTCCTCCTCCCCCGCCACCCCCCTCACGTCTCTCCTGGACCTGAGTTGTCTGCAGGGGGAACATCTGTAGGTGGGGGTGGTCGCAATTAGAAATATGCATTTCAGTACAGTAACCATTGCCTGTGAGATTAAGCTTCGAAGCTGCGTATTGCGTATTGATGCCATGTCTCCTGTGCATTTTTTAGTTTTTTTCTCTCCCCTCCCCCCTCTCCCCCTTCACCACCACTATCTGCAGTCGTCTCCTCTTCTCCCTTAGATATGTCTTGCTCCCTCCCCTCCAGTCCCCTCCTCTCTCTCTCTGTCCCCTGTTCCCTGCCTCCCTCTCCATGCTCCCCTTCTGTTCTCCCTCGTCTCTAACTTATCCACCCCATCTCACAAACTGTTTTTTATTATTTTCATTTTTTTTTATCCCTTCCCCTCTCCTTCCCCATTCCTCCCCTCCCCCTCCTCTACTTATATTTTCCTCCTCTTGTTTATCCATTTCCATCCTGTCCTCCCCTTCCCCCCCTTGCTTTGTATCCCCGGGAGTGTTAGCCCAGTCTACCCTCCTCATTCCCTGTGGTCTCTCTGTAGTTTATCCCTCATTTCCCCCCCGGGCTTCTTATTAGGTATTGTGCAGGATTTCCGCCCATGTGTGGGTGTCCATGTGTTACCCAGTTGTAGCACTCTTTGTCTCTCCCTCCCCCCCTTCGTGTGTCTGCACTGATTTGTTATCCTACAGAGCATGGCATGATGAATTTAGTGGATTGTTTTTATCGTTCCAATGGGTAGGATTTGGTGCATCTCAGATCGTCCGTTTCCATCAGATAGGGCAAGACGTGGCGGGGTTTGGGGTCTGCTGTGTTCCACGTCCCCCTCTTGATCCTTAGCCCCCCTCCCAAATAAAAGTGAGCCTCCCATAGCTGTGTTTGCACATGTCATATGGCTTGTAACCCCAAATGAAAAACTCTCTCTAGGTGAAGCATAGTGGGATGTAACATCCCAGGTGCTTTGATGAAGTCCCATGTCCCTGTTTTGATCCTTAACCCCCCCTCCCCAATAAAAGTGAGTCCCCGCCCCATAACAGTGCTGGCATGTGTCATATGTGCGGCTTGTGTCCCGAAATGTTGTGGTGTTCAGCCTCATCTTTTACTCCTCCGATCTGGTCGGGCCGGGTGCCAGGGCCGTTGGTGTTGATACCGATCATGGCCCGGTTCTCTGCCTGGTGGTGGTGGTGGGCCGTTGAGTTGCTGAAGGAACTGGTGTGCCAGTCAGCTAGGCACCTGTACAGGAGGAAGGCCTAGCAAGCATTGAGATCCTGGGACATTGGGTGGGGCCTTGAATGTGTACGTTGTCTGTCCCTGGCGGGGTAAGGGATTTCCGCTGCTTGCAGTGCCATCATCACCGGGCGGAGAGCTATCTGTGCCTGTAGTGTGTAGCGGGAGAGATCTTGGTATATCACCATGGCTTGGTCGTCTATGAGTATTGTGCCTATGCGGCGGGCGGTGCGTAGTATGTCCTCTTTCAGGATGACATTTTCTAGGCAGCATACTATATCTCAAGGGGTGGTCTCCCGGTGCAGGTGGTGTGCACAGGGCGCGGTGTGCTCTGACTAGACCCAGTCTGGGGAGCTGTTGGCCACCCAGCACGTGGCCAAAGATTGTGCGCAGGAGTTCCGGTATGTTATCCGCTGGGCCACCCTCTCTCACTCCTCTGACTCAGAAGTTTAGTATGCGGCCCCTATTATCAAGGTCATCCACCCAGGTGGTTAAGTGGGCCATGCTTGTTTCTCAAGCCTGTCATCGGCTCATGGGTTTTGTTTAGGTCGGCGCGGAGATAGTGACTCTGGCATCGATATTTGCCATATCCACCCGTACTTGGGCAAATTCTTCCTGGACCACCCGGCTTAGACGGTTGGAGAGGGAGTATGGCATGCAGCTCCCCATCTAGCACCATCTGTGCCTCCGATGCATGGGATGAGGCCGGTGAGAACCTCGTGGGAGTTGCGGGTGGTGATCCCGGAGTTGGCTATGGGCCGCCATCTCGGGCTGGTATGTAAGATCTCTTGGTGTCGTTAAGTAGGTGCGTATTGACTGTTCCAGTCCTGACCCTGTTGGTTTCAGGGTACCGGAGGGTTCAGACGAGCGTATGGTGCACCCAATAATTGTCTGGTACCGGTGGAAGTGAGAGTTTTGGTGCGGTTTTAACGTGGGCCACATGGAGCTGAGCAGTTATGCCGCCATCTTCCCTGGCAGGCGGACACGTCCCGTCAAATCTGTAGTTTTTGGTACAGATGATGTATTGCTCTCTCTACAGCAGTCCTCTTCATCATGTCTGTTTGAGCTTGTCAGCAATATTTGTAATTATTTTCACTAGTCTGTATTTGAGAACTTTACTCTGTCTAGATAATTAACTGGGTAAGGAGGGCTATTCTTGTCACATCACTTTTGTACATTTAAATCTAGTTTATTTCTGTCATATTTATATGCAAAACATTCTGACCCAAACATCTTCATTTTGAAGAGGTTAGGCAATTTGCCCATTAACAGATAATATGGATAGTTATTAAAGCATCTGTTTTGGATATGAGCAGCAGTCATTACTGCCTATGTCCATAACTCCTTTGGCAATTTACTTTAGATCACTAGACATCTTGTCATTCCAAGAAGTGTTCTTCAGTTCCTCTCAGCGGTTTGTCCTTGATGGGGTGAGATATGTGCCATGGTCTCATGTCTTATACCTTGCTTGTTTAATAGTGACTGAACATTTTCGGCCATGAACTCATAACCATTGTCAGATCTTCTATGTTGGCAATAACTTATTATAAAATTAGAGTTTTATTTAAATAGTAAGTTAGATACTAACTTGGTTTGCACACAAAAATATGATTAAACAGTTGTAAACTCAATATGTGGAAATCAAGTAAATACAAACATTAGAATATATGTGTGGTAGAATTTATTGTTTTTAGAGAACAGTAATTGTCATGAACAGTGCCGCCTTGTTCAGAGGCTTTGAATAAGAATCGAATCTGGGAGCCAAATGAGCACCACTGAGAAAGCCGAATCCGATGCTCAGACACCCATAACTCTCACTCGGTAAACTGAACTAGAAGAGAGGAATACCGGAAGAAATTGTGTCACCCTAATACACTTAGCGGGCATTGCAGAGGATTATGGAATTTTGTGAAGGAACTGCTTCTAGAGCTACAGTGTAATGAAACGTAAGATTTCCAAACTTGTTACATTTTCTGTGTTTGTTTGATAAATATTTTTTTTCGTTTGTTAAACTTTTGATTCTATTAAATTGATTTTTTTATTTTTAAATATAAAAACTTAGTCTGTGTTTCCCATACCCGCTTTAAATGTTTGGTGACCTCTAGGGGGAATTGAACAACTGCTTCCTGACGGCAAAGCTCAAGGTCTAAAAAACTGTCTTATGGCATTCTCAGACTTTCCTACAAATGAGTGCTTTTTAAACACTAGTTCATTAGTTGTAACTTGTGAATGTAGATACTTTGTACCAGTTAAAAGTAATTCTAAAGAGTTTAGGCCTGTATGGTTTGGTATGTTATACATTTTGTAGCGTTATCTGGTTTAATCTATAGTCATTGATTTCTCACACTATTGTATTTTTATTTTAGAACCATATTGATTTTTTTGTAGCTATAGGAAGCATGGTTATACTTCTTTTATTGCAACCCTGTTAGTCTTGTTTATCGAAGCACACAGCAGACATTAAGCAACTCCCAGTTGCATGATAAAGTACATTTAAATATAGTTACAGAAAAAAATAAAGCCACAAGAAAGCGATCTGGTGCCCAATCAAGCTGAAAAGAAGAATTTGACAGTGGAATCAGCACAGGACAAACTGACTCTGGCTAATTCTCGTTTTTTGCTGCCTCTCCCTTAACCTGACCTCGGCTCGTCTCTGATTACACTTTAGCTCTATTTGACGTTTATTACAGCCATTCTTAGGCCTGGTAATACATTATATCCTAGTCTTGTCCCTTGCTATCCTAAACTCTGTGTGTTGGGGTATTACACTGTGACAGTTGTATTTTAGTCATCTGAATTGTTTTCGTTTTAGTCTAGTTTTAGTCGACTAAATCTCCAGTATTATTTATTTGACACAACTAAAATCTAATCAGTTTAGTTAAAGCCTCTGTCTCTTATGCCCCTTCCATAGCCCCTCTGTGGCTCTTTGTGTCCTCCCAGCCCCTCTAGGTGTCTTTCTCTCAGGCCCTGGTCTATCTCTTTTGCCCCTTCCACCACCCCTCTGTGTAGTGTTAATTTTGACGGCAAATTTCAATTCAGTTTTTGTCATAGTATTTTGACTAAAATGCCATTCTAGTTTTAGTTGTATTTTAGTCATCTGATTTGTTTTAGTTTTAGTCTAGTTTTAGTAGACTAAATCTCGAAAAGTTTAGTCAACTAAAATTTGACTTAAATTGTTAAGTCAACAAAATGAACACTGATGGACTTGAAGAGTATGGGATTGTTAAAGTTCTAACAGGTAATTTTGTGCCACATTTGCCTGGACCCTTAATAATACATCAAATATTGGTGGTCTCTCAGACAATAAATCCATTAACCCTCTTTTTATCAAGTACAACAAGAGGTTGGTGAATGTCCTCGCCATAATGCCTTTTCCAGGATTGTTCATGGCACTTTGAAAAGAAACTCTATATATGGATCCGGGCTATATCCTTTTTACCCGATGTCAGCATCCAGCTAATCAATATCCTCAAATCTGTTTTTGTTACAGTGTTCAGTCAGTGAATTCAGTGCACAAAGCAAAGTCACAGAATGTAGGCTCTATAACTTTAAAATTCGTTAACGCAAATCATTACTTAATTCACCAACAAACAATATAGTGTACTAACCTTTTTGGTATAAAACAGCAACAAAAAAACTGTGAGCTGATTGCGAGTTCATTTGTGAAGAGTTCTTTTCACCACGTCTCTGTGAACAATACGTTCTATGTCAATACTTGTTGTTTTATATCCTCAATGTATTATTGGCCAGGGCTGCTGAATAAATAATAATAATTATTATTATTATTATTATTACTAACCACAAAAAATCAACACAAAGCTAAAAGTCTCCAAGCTTTTGCTAGATGTAAATCAATGTGCAAGTTCTGTTTTAGTCTCTGAAGAATTGGTAATGAGGCAATATTTCTCTAATTTTCCATTCTCTCTATTTAAAACATAATTATCAATGATGCCTTCAATGGGTGTGTGATCCCATACAGGATCTGTCAGCTATGATCAACTAAAGAAAAAAAAGTTACCTGCGCTCTCTCCTTAATCCCTATGTATATTTAAACAAATGGAGGTCAAATAAATGTAAATATACATAGGGATTAAGAAGAGAGTGCAGGTAACTTTTTTTCTTTGGTTTTTACTATATGTATTAGCTGATGTGTACTGTGGTCGTTGCTGCCGCCCAGGAGTGATGAGAGTGAGCGCAGGACTTTTCTTTTTGTATTTATGATCAACTAAACCTGGTCCATAAATGTCCTACCTGTCTATAACACTATCGGTCATTAATCCACTACTTTTAAAATCCAAATGTAACTGTTACATATCTTAAGTTTATGAAAACAGAGGGTTTACACGAAGGAGCAACATAGTGAAGAGAACTTTCACATGATTAACGCTGTGTAAAACATTTCATAGAAACATAGAATGTGACGGCACATAAGAACCATTTGGCCCATCTAGTCTGCCCAATTTTCATTAAAAAGAAATATATAAAAATGGAAGAGAATTTATGTTCTAGTTGTCCATTTCTTGTCATTCATGAAGAATGCACGATAGAAGCAAAACGGTACATGAGTTTTTCACATTTTTTTATTACGTTTCTGTCTGCTGATGGGTAGAATTTTGTAGGACTATTTTAACATTTCTATTCTTCTGTAATGTATTTAATTTACAGGTGTCCTAGCCTGCATTAAGTTAACTAAATATGAAACAGAGATAAAACATAGATAAATAGCCAAAGAATAATTGAAAACATAATGTAGTCTATATAAAATGAATAGCTGGTGTAATCATAATGCTCTCAATCAACCTTAGCCATTTGCATGACAGATGAGTGAGCAGATTATTTCTTTGAACCTGATTTTGATATGTAACTTTACAAGGAGCTAAGCTTAAAATTAAATACAGCTGAAAGGGTTTTATACTATAGATGGACAGCTTCCAACATGCCTGAACCAAGAAAAAAGAAAAATGAGTTCTATTAAAAAAAAAAAAAAAAGTAATTAAATGTTTTTCTTTGCTTGTGTTTTTTTTTCTTTGCCTCTTATAAATCAAATGCCACTTTTTACAATTACAGTAACATAGCATTTCTCTCATATAGAAAAAGGTTGTCAAACTGAAACATTCCCATCTGCACCACTGATGCAATAAATGACAATGGAAGGATTGCTGGAGTCTCTTGATATTTTTTACAATTAATATACCGGCCTCAGAATTAATCAATAACCCCCTAAAGGTCCACATATTTCTATTTGTGACAGGTAAATGTACCTGCTGGTAGAAACGATTAAAGTATGAATGGAACATTGTTTTAGAGCTTGTGAAGAACATAGAATAACAACTCCTGGGTAATATTTTTTTTTAAACAAAGCCACCTTTTATTGATTAACAAGCCTTATACCTAATTTGTACTCATTTTTTTTTTGTTCACGTCTGTAGACATTGATAAATTAGTCCCATAAAAAAGGGGGGAGAGGTTATTGTACATGAGTGCCAATCAGAATATCCTACAACTTGTGTTGAACTTTTTTTTATGTGACGCTCTGCATTTTTAAAATTATATTGAAGTTGTAGCAAATGACACCACAATAACTAACAGGGAGCTAAGATGGAGGCACTGAGTTGCAGGATAAATTGGCAGTGGGTGCCTCCCTCCATTTTAGCTCCTTGTTAGTCAGTGGCGTACATACCAGGGTCGCAGGGGTCGCGGCTGCGACCGGGCCCGGCCCACCAGGGGGCCTGGCCGCCCCTGCGACCCGGTATGTACGCCCAGGGCCAGCCTCTTCCCCTGGGGGGCCCAGGAGCCGACCACCCCAGGGCCCCCTGAGGCTGGCCATGCTGACCCCGGGTGGCAGGTGGCCGGTCGGGCAGGCAGGCGGGCGCGCGAGGGAGCACTCAGTGCTTCCTCTTCAGCTCCCTCGCGCGCCGCGTAGGGATGCCGGAGCCGGAAGATGACGTGCGCGCAAGGGAGCTGAAGAGGAAGCACTGAGTGCTCCCTCGCGCGCCCGCCTGCCTGCCCGACCGGCCACCCGCCCAGGAGCCCAGCAGCACCACTGGACCCCAGGGAATCCCCCCAGCACTCCAAGAGGTAAGGAGGCTGGGGGGATTAAATTTAAAAAAATAAATAAAAAAAATCATGTGTGAGTGTTAGTGAGTGTTAGTGTGAGTGTTAGTGTGTGTGAGTGTTAGTGTGTGTGAGTGTTAGAGTGTGTGTTAGTGTGAGTGTGAGTGTTAGAGTGAGAGTGTGTGTTAGTGTGTCTGCTAGTGAGTGTCAGTGAGTGTTACTGTGTGTGTCTTACTGAGTGTGTGTTTGTCAATGAGAGTGTATGTTTTGTAAGTGAGTGTGTATGTATGTCTGTCGCTGACTGTGTCTCTGTCAGTAAATGTGTGTGTCTGTTAGCTAGTGTGTATGCGTCTGTAAGTGAGAGTGTGTGTGTCTTCAGCACTTACCTTTCTCCAGCGCCGGACTCCCTTGGCGCTGAGGATCCCTCAACCTCTCAGCTCCGAATGCGACCGCGCACGCATTCAAACCGCCCATAGGAAAACATTACTCAATGCTTTCCTATGGACGTTCAGTGTGCTCCTCTAGCGGCTGTCAGTGAGACAGCCACTAGAGACTGGATTAACCCTCAGTGAAA